>CM047880.1:22704-32704 GCA_026212405.1 Petrea volubilis | reverse complement strand
CATTGATCGCACAAGACGCAGCACGCCGCACGCTTGAGCTCGTCCGGGCACCGTAACAAATCCCGAATGCTTCGTTCGCTGCGCCTGCCGGTCGCTCTCGCGAGCGGGGAGCTTTGCCTTGCGCTCACAAACACCGCGTAGGAGTTGTTTGCACGATCAATGGCGGGGGGCACCAAGCGCACACCCAATACCATCCGGGCATCGGTCGCTCATGACGCCGCACGTTGCACGCTCGGGCTTCCCGCCGAAGTGGCTCCCTTGATTCCACCGTACCGACGCAAAGAGGAGCACGAAGCGCTTCGTCCCAGCACGGTACGGCAACGGGTACTCCACTCGCCCCCCGGACGGGTTGCCCTCGCAGGCGCAATGCTTTATCATGCGCTCCCGATGCCGCTTAGGCATCAAGTGCTAGCCCAACACCGAGTTGCCATCCAACGCACGCCCAACGCCCGATAGGCATCGATCGCACAAGACGCAGCACGCCGCACGCTTGAGCTCGTCCGGGCACCGTAACAAATCTCGAAGCTTCGCTCGCTATGCCCGCCTGGTCGCTCTCGCGAGCGGGGAGCTTTGCCTTGCGCTCAACAAACACCGTGTAGGAGCTGTTTGCACGATCAATGGCGGGGGGCACCAAGCGCACACCCAATACCATCCGGGCATCGGTCGCTCATGACGCCGCACGTTGCACGCTCGGGCTTCCCGCCGAAGTGGCTCCCTTGATTCCACCGTACCGACGCAAAGAGGAGCATGAAACGCTCGTCCCAGCACGGTACGGCAACGGGTACTCCACTCGCCCCCCGGACGGGTTGCCCTCGCAAGCGCAATGCTTTATCATGCACTCCCGATGCCGCTTAGGCATCAAGTGCTAGCCCAACACCGAGTTGCCATCCAACGCACGCCCAACGCCCGATAGGCATCGATCGCACAAGACGCCGCACGCTTGAGCTCGTCCGGGCACCGTAACAAATCTCGAAGCTTCGCTCGCTATGCCCGCTGGTCGCTCTCGCGAGCGGGGAGCTTTGCCTTGCGCTCACAAACACCGTGTAGGAGCTGTTTGCACGATCAATGACAGGGGGCACCGAGCGCACACCCAATACCGTCCGGGAATCGGTCGCTCATGACGCCGCACGTTGCACGCTCAGGCTTCCTGGCCGGAGTGGCTCCCTTGATTCCACCGCACCGACGCAAAGAGGAGCATGAAACGCTCGTCCCAGCACGGTACGGCAACGGGAACTCCACTCGCCCCCCCGACGGGTCGCCTTCGCAAGCGCAATGCTTATCATGCACTCCGATGCCGCTTAGGCATCAAGTGCTAGCCCAACACCGAGTTGCCATCCAACGCGCGCCCAACGCCCGATAGGCATCGATCGCCCAAGACGCAGCACGCCGCACGCTCGAGCTCGTCCGAGCACCGTAACGAATCTCGAAGCTTCTCATCGGAACACAAAGCCAACGCATGCCCACACCGAATCCAACCGAGCGGAGCCGAGCTCAAGCCCCGCGCCTTGGGATGGTTCCATCATGATGGAAAGGGGGAGGCCATCCCAAGTAGCCCACAACTCGTGTTGGCAATGCTCCGACGCTAGTAGCTTCGAACGATTCGCCGACGAATTGCCCCAGCGAAACGGATGCCTCGCCGTGCCAACCGACTCCGGGTAGGTCATCGGCTGCACACAACTCAACACGCCGCTCGCTCTAGGCGACTCGCCGGAAAAATCCGCCGGACAGCCGCCGACGGCCGGCGATCGGTCGCCGGAGCAAAGCCAACTCGATCCCACCCGTCTTGCTTGAGGGCGTGCGGGCTTGCCCGGCCGCTCGTGCGGTCCCAAGGCACTCGGCACCCGACACCCCCTCAAACTACCTCCTCCCCCCTATAATAGGTTAAAAAAAAAAAAGCCTAGTGACAGCACTAGACATTGGAGGGCCGAGGAGTCACAATCTTTCGGATTATATAGTAAACGATGTTCGTTTTGTTTGAAAATTTGCAACCCACCCCAAAATTTATTGTAGAATTCATTTTGTTGTCAAAAATTTTTTTGGAGCATCGGAGAAATATTAATTTAATATTTTAATTATTAAAAAATATCAAAAATATGAAAAATCATATTAGTGCATGAAAAAATGCGGAAAATTAGTAAATGGCCTACAACTTTAATATGCTTTGGAAAAAAAATTTAGGACATCCGAAAATATTAATTCGTATTATTTGATCATTAAAAATAGGGAAAATACACGAAAATTGGGGGAACATACGGAAAATATATATGTGCATGAAACAATGTTGGAAATTAGTAAATGGTGTTACAACTTCAATATGCTTTGGAAAAAAAAATTTCGAACCTCCAAAAGTACTAATTGGTATTAATTTGGTCATCAAAAAATAGGAGAAAAAGGTAAACAATACAATATAATATTAGTGAGTGGAGAATTTCGGAACTCCAAAACATAAAATCACACGACGATTTTCCCAATCCTTGAGTAGTGAGATGCACGGACATCCAATGATGTGCCCCAACAAATCCGATGAAAGGTTTTCGATAGTCGAGCAACTAATAGTTGGCTTTACTCGATCTTTGATACGCAACACAGCGTCTCGCACTCGTATCCATTCCCGACTAACACGTGGCGAACGCCCATCGACAATCTCGAACGAAATGGTATCGGTGTTGCTATGTTACGAGCAGTAGAAGGAAGGCACACGGCACAGCGGTGAACCGACATGCACACGATGCGCCGCACGGTGACTAGTCGGCTCCCACGACGTGCGGCGCGGGGACTAGTCGACTCACACGACGCGCTGCACGATGACTAGTCGACTCGCACGCCGCGCCGCACGGTGCCCGCACACTGCCTACTAACGCCTAGGACGCCCCGGGACAAAGCCTAGTCGCGCCTAGGCCGTCCCGGGACAAAGCCTCCTCGAGCCTAGGCCGCCCCGGGACGGAGCGAGTCGCGCCTAGGCCGCCCCGGGACGGAGCCGAGTCGCGCCTAGGCCGCCCCGGGACGGAGCGAGTCCTAAATGTTCGAGCAATTTCTAATGTACAATGACAATGAACTAGACAAAAAGTCATCTTCCATCTTCTTTCGCAATCTTGTTTTGACAATCTTCATTGTTGAAAACGCACGCTCTGTTGTTGCGGTGGAAACCGAAAGAGTCAAAAGAAGTCTAATCAATCTATCAACAAGATAGTAATTCAATGTCTTTCTTGTCCTTTGACAATACTTGGCACAACTCTAAAAGTGTAGACAAACTATGAAAAATGGGGACTGTGTTGGATATCTTTTTGAAGCATCTACAATTGATACTTTATATGTAATTCTCTTGCTAGTGAAATCATTAGGATAGAACTTTTCAAAAAGTTTGCAAATATTATTAATGTTAATGACTTGTATCCATCTATCGGATCTAAAGTTGAATTGAGTCTGAACAACTCTACTGCATTTTCATTAAACAAACTATACATCTCTTGTAATATGGAATCTATGGTAATAGTGATATATCGATCCGATAATGATGCCCCAAGGTAACAGATTACCTTTCTTAAGCGACCTCTACCTGATTGACGAGGAGCATTCATGTTAGGGAGATCTATCTCATGCTTCTCAATAAAAACTCTCCACTTTATCAAATAACTTTTTCCATCCATTCTCTCTAAATCTCTGAATAAGTTCTTTTATGTTTTAATTGCATCCATTGCATTCAGGATATCTTGTGACTCACATTGTAGAATTCTACAAAGATCATCAGTCATTGGTAAAAATCAACCAAACAAATGCAAGATAAACACAACTTCAAATGACGTCATTATGTCATAAGCTCTATCGGCTGGTGCTCTAGGACATAAGCCACTTTTATCATTGATAATCTCACTTAAAATAAGAAAAATAGAATCTAACAACTCAAGTAAACTAATAAGACAAAACCGAATATGATTTTTAATGTTTTAATAGGAATAAAAGGAGGGAAGAAAAACTCTAATAGGAATTCTAGTATTAAACGGAGAAGGAGAAAGAGAGGAAAGAGAAAGAGAGAGAATGTAATTAATTATAGTAAATAAGATTGGGTGAAAGTAAATTACCAAAAATAATATAGAGTAGAGAAAATTAAATTTCTTATTACATAATTTATATAAAAGTCAAAATTTATTTTTTGGGGGATGAAATTTTTAATTCTAATACCAATCTATATACTAATAAATGGGTTTTTAAAAAATTAAGTAGGTGTGGTGGGGGGTGGTGGGTGGGGGGGGATGGAGGGGGCGAAGGCGATCGCCACCACCAACCTCCGCTTTGGCTTCGTCGCTGAACCGATCCATCTAGGCGAGGTTTGAAAACATTGAGTGGGATATCGATATGATTCTATCCCTAAATCCTTACCAAACATAATCATATTGTGTATATTTATAACCACAATGGTCGGATTGCAGTTAGGTGGATATTAATCATTGAACCTGAAAGGAGCAGGTTTTAATGTTAACAAACTCACAATTATTATTTAAATTTTTTTTGGTTATTATTTCAAACAAATCGATTCGGGTCCGAGCAGATTGTATGGCTTTTATGATAAAGCCATAAGGATTGAATTACAAAGGACACCTGTGTAAGCCTTACTCGTCAATCAAAAGCAAATTCAGATTTTACGCGCGGTATCTATATCCAACGGAAATAACGAACAAAAAAATCGATAAACAAAAAAGAAATAATTATACACTATAATATTCTCATTTTCATTCTAATCCAGGAGATAAGATATCCACACACTCCCATCTCCAAAAACCCCAACAAATTCTCTACCAAATTGAAGCTAAACCCTTGAATTTCTTTCCTTCTCTTCCTATTTGCAAGCCCTAATTCTGTAATTCAATGATTGTATAGTTGAATTGGATTGTGCTAAATAGAACTTGAGTTTTGCGGCGATGAATTTATCGGCGTGTTTTGGCGGGAACTTCTTGATTCCCTTGTCGCGGTGCAATTCTTGCAGCCACATTCCGTTTTCTGCTCCAGCGGTTGGGGCTTGGAAGTGAGCTCTCGCCACTTGTTGAGGTGACTGTTCATTAGCGTGTGTGTGTTTGTGTGGTTTGATATTGGCACAATGTTTGGATCTTGGATTTTGGTTGAGGAAGGAAAATTCTTGAGCCAAACATGGAGTAAAGTAATGCACCCTGAGTTTAATTTTATCTGAATTGTGATTTTTGTTTGAATGTTTTCTTTTCGTGATATGGGATTAGCTTGTGTTTAGGCGAAAGTTAAAAGTTGTATGCAGACTGAGTGAGACGGAGACGGAGCCTGAGAGTAATAATGAGGAGGTACCTTGTCATGGTTTTGTTTACAGTTGTTTATTTATTCTGTTGGATGTAGTTTTTTCTTGGATGCTTTATATTTAGTTGAAATGAGCACTTGATTTGAAGGAAAGAAACTTAAATGGAGAAAGGGAGGGATTTGTGAGAGTGATTCAACTTTCAGGAATAATTCGGAGCAGGACTCCCAGAATGTGGTAGTGATCATTCTATTTTGTTAAATTAACTGGTTGTGCAGTAGCTTTGTTATTATATTTTATTGGGGTTCCTGATGTGCCAGTGATTGTTTTAGGGTAACAATCAATCTGATGAGTCAGACACGCTTGAGACTAAAGCCTGGTAAACAGTGACCAGTGATGAAACAAATGAAGCCCCATCAAAATTGAGGTACTTTCAAAATATATGTGATTCAATGATAATAGCATTGTCTGAATAAGTATTCTATCTCGTGCTTTTTGTTCGTGTAGCCACTAGTGAACTGATTATGTGTCATACAACTCCAAATCTTTCATTCTTAGACTAATGTTTTCCAATAATTTGTGTAACTCTCTATGTTGTATTTTGTGGAGGGGTATGGTCTTGGTGGTTAAATGTCAGGTGAATGTTTTCTAAAATAACTTTGTATTCTTCTCTGTGCCATATTTTGGTGGATGATGTTGTCTTGGCAGTTAAAGCTGAAGTACCTATTTGGGGAAGGGAGTGTAAGTTTATTTCTTCAATAGGTCATCAAAAGTTGCATGTCTTATTGATTAATCAGAGTTCCATTGGGGAGATTCCACCTATTTTATTTTCGGACCCTTACGATGTAACAGGATGCTAATGATTGTTCAAGTTGCAAGTGGATCTCCCCTCCCAGGTGTGAAGGTGATTATAATCTACAATCACTTTTAAAATTGTTTTGCCCCTCTGAATAGATATCGCTCTTTTTATCTACTGATGTTTCATCTTCCATTCCTCCCCTAAATTCTATGAAACAGCCTCAGGAGTTTGATGAATCAATCCGGATCCCCAAGGAACAATTGAAATTTGAAGGATCAAGTATTTGGTTTTGACACATTCTTTGTGACCAGCCAAGAACCATATGAAAGTGAGTTCATAGGAAAATAATATAGTTTAATCAATTATATGAAAGGAAGAGGCTACTGACTAGAATTTATGATTAGCTTACGTTGGTGTATTCTTAGGAATGCTGAAAACAAGATTCTGTTTGGGAATGTAATAAGCAAGGTGTTAGGGCCACTAATTTGGTACTTTTTTGTTACAGGGAGGGGTATTGTTCAAGGGAAACCTACGGGGGCAGCTGCAAGAAGTTATGAAAAAATAGCAAGGGAGAATGGAAGTTGGTGCCTCTGTTTGTTCTAATTTGTTGAACTCTCTTTAATTTAGCCCTATCATTTCTCATGTGACTTTACCTACTATGTGCAGGACAGGTTTGGAGACCTTTATAAGTTGTTCCTTCTAATTAATCCAGAGGATGATAAACCTGTAGCAGTTGTGGTGCCAAAGAAGACCTTGCAGCCAGATTACCACCGGTAGTTTATTAGATCCTCCTTTGTTGGAATTTTTGAAATCTTTCCATCTGCATGATATGAATATTTCAAAGATGACTGTCATATACTTGGTTCAATCAATGCAGCCGTTCCGGAATGGTTTGCTGCGGCGGCTTTTGGATTGGTCACTATATTCACCCTACTTCTTCGTAATGTTCCTGCAGCATTACAAGCAATCTATTGTAAGTTTCTATTTTTATCCTCTCTGTTTGCTGTTATGTGTGGCAACTGCTTTCAAAAAACATCCACTCTTCGAAATCGTTTTGTTAAGAAACCATGTCAAATCCATGCTTTTAATACACTGACATATTTCAACACCAATAAATTCACTAAATCTTGTTTTTCTTTTTTTGTGTGTTTGTTTCCTTTTTTCACAAATGCCATTTAATTATTCAAGTATGAGCACTTCAGTTCAGCTCTGAAGCACAATTCACAACTTGAGATTGGAGTTCTTTAACTAACTTATTCTCTTTGTGGATGAAAATACAGTTCTATTCTTTCTGGGTGTCACAGTTAAATTTTTATTTGGCTTGTATATTTTCCAAGTACAGATACAGCATGGTTAGCCATTGACATTTATTCATCCCTTCCTCCAGATCAGTTTTTGACAATGTTGAATTGTTGCAAAATGGCCTTCCTGGAGCTCTTGTAACTGCACTTATTTTGGGTGTACACGAAATCAGCCATGTTTGGTGGCAAAGGAAGCTGGAATTAAGCTGGGAGTACCGTATTTTGTTCCTAGTTGGCAGGTGAGTTTAGTGCTTTTGGCATCATTCCTCTCAGCCCATACGTGCTTCTGAATGCATTTATAATGTTTACTAATTGAAGGATCTCATGTACATCAACAATGGACATGGGAAATATAATTCCGCTACCAATCTACTTAACTAGCACTTAGATGATTGCGTTGATAGAATTTACTGATTCACTTATGGCCTATAATACTTGCTTTAAATAGGAAATATATTTCCTGATGTCGGCTTGACTGTTGCTGGTATATGTCATTTTCTAGATATACTCTTTGAGTAATACTAATGTATATAACATTTGTCGCGACTTCTATTATTGGAACTCCAGCAAAAGATGGGTATGGGTTGCATATTGCTACCTTTTGCAGAGACTATGTGGTTATATTGAATGAGGCTCAAGTATACTTGATAAATTAAAACTAGAAACTCTACTGTTATTGGATCATGAATTTAATAGTTGTTGGTGGAACTAATTCTATGTTAATCATGTCATTGATTCGAACAAGGTTCTGCTACGATTCTATATGTGAAGTAATATCACAATGAAGAATAGGTTAAATAGAAGCCAAAAGATATTAAAGGTTCAGAACCATGTTGTCTAAATGGAATCCTGTCTTTCTGGCCCCAAATAAATCATTAAATCTATTGTCAGCATTATATGGCAATCCGTAACAAAAGCAAGAAGCCAAATATATAGCGACAGTATACACCAGCAAGCTAGTGAACGTGAGAAATGTTTGAACTGTTATCCTGAAAGTCATTCTACAGTATACATGCATAAATGACTCTGGTAATGTGAGTTCTGTTGGAAGAAAAGATGCATCGGTTACGTACTTTGAAGAACAAAGCACCAAGAAAATGAACTGTTTTCGAGGTTCCATTTCAATGGCCTGAAAGTCCTCTGGACAGTGCTCGAACACATAGAGCAAATTTAAGTGAGGGAGTGCTACTGCGATCCACAAAATATGAAAAGAGAGAATGACTTTAAGAGGTCTTAGATTGAATACTTAAGACAAAGTGTGTTTAAGAACAAATATAGCTTTCCTGAATATGAGGAAAACTTGAGAATTGAGTTTGATTTTTGGGAATGGTAAGAGACTTCTGTCGGATTTAGTAAATTAGGAGACAGAGTGATCATTCCATCTCACGAGAGAATTGATTAGTCTTGCTGATTCAATTTGGTGATAGACTGACTTGCGCTCATAAAATCTGAATTGGGAAGCATACAAAGACACCATAGACCAGAGTGCAATGTTTGTTTTGACAGGTTTATGAATTTTAGAATTGGTTTGAAACTGTAGAGAATGAAATTAGATTGCGTTAAGGATATATATAGACTGAAAAAGCAATTTTACACTATTGAATGTTAACTGACATATATATGTATATACACGGCTTGCTGATGTAATAAATTTCTGGTAGTTGAACTTGTATTAATACAAATCTATAAATATCTGAAGTTAATCATTCAAAGTCACCTAGAATTGGTTGTTGAGGTACAAATTGAACTGTTGCTCGCATGTTTTTATTGCCTGGATCTGCATTTCCTGCTTTGATTTTTGACAAAAAAAAGAACAAAAAAAAAGCATTTCATCTCAGATACCATTCATCCTCCTTTTTCCCTGGAATATTAGGCCCAAATGTCGTATTTGGGTTTGCATGTGTATATGCCTTCAAAAAAGTCTAATGATCTTCAAATGGCAGATAGGCTCATTTGGTTCAATAACAAGGATTCTGAGTATTGTACCAAAGCGGGAGGATCTCTTGAAAGTTGCAGCGGCTGGTCCTTTGGCAGGATTTGGTTTGGGCTTCATACTTTTGCTTTTAGGATTTGTCTTGCCTCCAGCTGATCAACTAGGCATTGTTGTGGATCCATCAGTGTTCCATGAATCTCTCTAGTTGGGGGAATAGGTAACTAATTTGCGTTTGTCATCATTAAGAACAGTTGGAACATCATTTTCTTACATTGAAGTGATTGTAGTTGGCCTTCTGACAGTTGCTTTTGGTTTATCATTCTTTGGCATTACTAGAAAATGCAACTCCAGATCATTGTTTAAAAATTTTACTGACTAACCGACTGAACTGCAATTTCCTTTTCCTTAACACAGCAAAGCTACTTCTTGGAGACGTTCTCAAGGAAGGCACCCCCATTGTCAATAAACCCAGTGGTATTATGGGCGTGGGCTGGACTTCTATTAATGCCATTAACAGCATTCCTGCAGGAGAGCTCGACGGTGGCCGGATATCTTTTGCCATGTGGGGAAGAAAGGTATATCCAAATCTATGCTAGTCCGCCAATGACTGACTTGGCACTACAAAAAGAGTAATATTAGTACTGAAAGTCATGTGAACCTTTGTGCTAGTTTATATCAAGTGGCAGATTTTCGTTTTGCCACAATAATGG
>CM047880.1:0-22204 GCA_026212405.1 Petrea volubilis | reverse complement strand
AAATTGTAATTTTTGAAAATATAACTAAAACATTTTAAATTTCTGGAAAATATACATATAATTTCAGATTTATAAAGATATAATTTCATCATTTTGGAATTTTTCTAAATTATTTATGAATTTTCGAATTTTAGGCCTTAAAACCCTAATTTTATGCCCTAAAACCCTAGTTTTCGATTTTTACAAACATAAATAAGTATAAATTCGAAATTTTAATAAAATAAAGATATGATTTCAGATTTTATAATACTAGGTCAATAAATATCAGATTTTATTTGATTTTTTGTTTATATTTTATTAAAAGATCTTATCTTATCTTATCCTATCTTATCCTATCTTATCTTATCTTATCCTATCCTATCTTATCTTATCTTATCCTATCCTATCTTATCTTATCTTATCCTATCTTATCTTATCCTATCTTATCCTATCTTATCTTGTAAATTGACCTTATATTATAAAAATCCTATTTCTTGCCCTAAACTCTATAAAAGGGGGCCATTGTCTTCATTCTCCCCCACACAAACCAAAAATCCCGCCTAAAATCACCCACCCACACTCACTCCACTCTCAACACACAAAATACTCTCTAGTTATAGCAAATCTTCCCCACCTATATATACATCAATAAAACCTTCTTTTTCATACATATATACCTATTATCCTTCTATATACTCCCTTATTTCCCTCACATACTCTTGAAGGTAGAAACCTTGCTTAAACCCATAACTAAGAGTGTTATTCATGCTTACCTTGAGTAAAAGTTCTTGCTAAGGCATGCTTCAATGCTCTTGAGTAAAAGTTCTTGCTAAAAGCATGCTTCAATGCTCATGAGTAAAAGTTCTTGCCAAGCATGCTTCAATGCTCTTGGTTTAGTAGATTGTTTATTTTTAAAGTGATTTTCTTAAGTTGATATTTCATGATTAACTTAGACATAAGTCTTATGTTACATGCTATTTTCTTGAATGCTATTCTTTTAATACTTGCTAGAAAGCATGTTTTTTTTAGTTGTAATTATGCTCTATGTTCATAAAATTAGGAATAAAGCATGCTTAGTTATCATTCCAAAATATGGTTTTAATATGCTTTTATAATTTAAAATATGAGAATATGTTCCTTATGTTTTTATGTGAGATTATGTGAAAATGTACAATATTTTCTCAAAGTGGATACTAGGTATAAGTTAGCATCTTAATTTCTAAATTATGATTATATGAGTATTGTGTTAGTTCGAGAATATAAGTAGTTAGGTTATTCTTTAAATAAAGATTACTAAGTAGTATCCTAATTATAGCTATTAATGTAAATTTTAGGAGGAAGTCAAGTGATCTAGCCGAAACAAATCTATAAACTTGATAAACTCCTAAGGTGAGTGCTTTGTCAATTCCTTTCTGGGGCTCTGAACTATACGATATAAATATTATTTTTATAGCCTACCTTATTGAATTTATGTTATCAGATTTTTCGGAAAATGTTTTCCATACATATAAGACAAGTTATTTCCAAAAATATTGCATTTTCTGATATTGCCAAGTTGTATCTGTCTCAAAATGATTTTTGACACCTTTGGGATATCATATTTTAATTGTATTTCTATGTATCCCGGGTGTAAAAATGCTTATTGCTTTGTTGACAAGTTGTGAGCCATATATGTCCTATTATATCCGTTTACCCTTGGGGACGCCCTTGGGAAGTTTGGGCCCAGGTACGTATAAGAGGAATTTTATCGGGCGGAACGGACCGTCGATGGAACCTTTTATATGATACCATTCCGTAAAACCAAATTTCTACGTACAGCCGGAGGATGACTGTAGTAGGGATTGGAGCGATGTATTGCACGGACGCGTGATACATCTCCGTCTTGTTTGGTGTCGAGGTGGCTTCTCGACAAGGGAGGCATAAGGGTTTCTATTATGATTTATCTGTTTTGGGTAGTTATAAGGTTGGAGACTCCGTCTTGGGCTCACTGTTCGTATTACTCAGTTCAGTTATTATTATCAAGTTACATTTCACACTACGTGCACTTTATTATGGTTTAACTGTTTTGAGTCTCATTTTCAATCAAATATATATCTATATATATGTGGCCTCACTAAGTCATTTGGACTTAACCCCTAGTTTCTTTCTGTTCATTGCCTCAGAATCAGAATAATGGTCGTGCATAGGATGGTTGCCGCTCCTCCAGTTGTTATATTAAGCTTCATTTCACTTTGTCTTGCTTTATAATCTGTAGTTTGCTACTTGATGCCACTAGTTGGCTATTTTGATGTTGTACTCGGTTGCTCTACTTGGTTGTACTAAACATAGTTATCTATATTATCCATGTTGCATATTTTACTCTACCTCCACTGCGTATTATTAATTTAGGCGTTCGTACTGGGTGTGAATTTCAAAATTTGTGCTCAGTGCGATCGTCAGTGGTCTCCAACCGTATAGGAAGATCCTAGCGGGAGGGGTGCCACAGCGGTGGTATCAGAGCCTAGGTTTAGGTTATAACCATGTGTTATATATAGGTAAGCATGCATACATCTAGTCTTTCTTCTGACCAAATCACTATATGTATATGTGCTCTGTTTGTGATTATCAAATATGCTATCGCATATTATATACTTGATGTAGTGAAGTTTTGTGCATAACTTATGTGATAATCATGTTTTGATAATTATTCCCTAGATTCGAATCCGTAACACTTAGAATTTTGATGGCGCCACGAAAAGGAGCTACACGTACCCGCTTACACTCCCAACCGACCCCAAAACCAACTCACCCTACTGTAACACAACCCCAAGGAAATCCTCATCAAGGACCCACGATAAGGTTGGACCCAGAAGAAAATCATGTTCCAAACCAAGAAAATAATAGTGATATTCTGAGCCAAATGGTTGGAGTTTGGAGAGAAATTAGCCAACAAAATCAAAATCACCAGTCGGATGATAGGATGCTAGATCGCTTCCTGCGCTTCAACCCACCAAAATTCTATGGGGAGCCTAACGATCAAAAGGCTGAATCCTGGGTAGCAGCAATTACCAAGATCTTTAAAGTTTTGCGCTGTAGTGAAAAGGAACAAGTGGAGTTCACCGTATTCCTGATAGAAGGAGCAGCCCACAACTGGTGGAAGCTCGTGGAACAAAGATGGAATGCCAACCAAACCCCTGTAACTTGGACAAATTTTCTGAAGGAGTTTTCTGATAAATTTATACCCCAAGTAGTTCGGGATGCAAGAGAGAAAGAATTTATGGATTTGATTCAAGGGATCCTTACTGTTGCGGAATATGAGGCCAAATTCGCTCGTTTGGTACAGTATGCGCCACATATAATGAATGATGAAAGGAGAAAAACCAAACGATTCATCCAAGGTTTGCGGCCTGAAGTCCGATGGGCGTTAATGGCGACCGACATTGAGGAATATACACAGGCTGTCAGTAAGTCCATGGTTGTTGAGGCAGAAATTCGGGAAATCAAACAAATAACTAACAAGGTGAGCAAGAATAAGGTGCCTAGTCCGGGGGGTGGAGGACAACTCAGACAAGCCAATGCAAGAAACAATAAGCGCCCCCGCATTGAAGGAAATCAAAATGTTAACCAACTTGGAGGCAGGGAAAGAATTGGATGCAACTATTGTGGACATCCTAGCCACGTAGAGGCAAACTGTTGGAAAAAGAATGGAAAATGTGTAGCATGCGGTAGTGATCAACACATGATTAAAGAGTGCCCGAAAGCCCGAAACCCTAATATCCTTGGTTCAACTCAAGAAGGAAGGACCCAAGTTCCACCTGCCGGAAGGCCAAAAGTAAAAGCTAGAGCTTACGCTCTAGAGGCAGATGAAGGACCCGATCTGTGACATCCCGATTTTTGATCTAACAACGATGTAAACCGGTTCTTATAATAGACACGCATGCTTTCTAACATTTCATGTTTTGTATGATCCTTCTTTTATATATGAATTATGTGAGGTGATAATTACATGATTTTTCAAATTTTAAACGAATTTGACATTCTAACACAATTTTCGAAATCTTGTGTCCTAAATTGCAATTTTCGAAAATATAACTAAAACATTTTTAATTTCTGGAAAATATACATATAATTTCAGATTTATAAACATTAAATTTCATAATTTTGGAATTTTTCTAAATTAATTATGAATTTTCGGATTTTATACCCAAAAACCCTAATTTTATGCCCTAAAACCCTAATTTTCAGTTTTTACAAAAATAAATAAATAAAAATTCGAATTTTTAATGAAATAAAGATATGATTTCAGATTTTATAAGATGAGGATAATCAAAATCAGATTTTATTAGATTTTATTTGATTTTATTTGATTTTGTGTTAATATTTTATTAAAATATCCTACACTAATACAACATGAATTTCTTCTAGAAATTGTGCACTTGTGTGGTCTTCCATTCATCTAGATTCATGACTCATGGATTAGGGTTACACCAAGGCTAGAATAGAGGAGGGAGGTGGAAGGTTTCATTTAATTTGGCATTTAATTCTATGCCTAGTTGGGAGATTTGGATTAAATGGAAAGATTTGCATTTATTAAACCTTGGTCCCCAAGTCTTGCCTTCTACCTTCATTCTCCACTATAAATAGGACCTCCCACATACTTCTCCACCCCAAAAACATCCACACACATACACCACTATACTCTCTCTAGTTTCTTCCACAAACATACAAAATCCCGCCTAAGAACACCCACCCACACTCACTCCACTCTCAACACACAAAACACTCCCTATTTATACAATATCTTCCCCACCTATATATACATCAATAAAACCTTCTTTTTTTATACATATATACCTATTATCCTTCCATATACTCCCTTATTTCCCTCACATACTCTTGAAGGAGGAAGTCAAGTGATCTAGCCGAAACAAATTTATAAACTTGATAAACTGCTAAGGTGAGTGCTTTGTCAATTCCTTTCTGGGGCTTTGAACTATATGATATAAATATTATTTGTATAGCCTACCCTGTCGTATTTCTGTTATCCGATCTTTCTAAAATTATATCTTGCTCCTCGCGTTTCAACAAAATGTTTCTCCAAATTACAAGTCAAGTTATTTCCGAAATATTGCATTATCTGATATTGCCAGTTGTATCTGTTTCGAAATGATTTTTGACACCTTTGGGATATCATATTTTAATTATATTTCTATGTATCCCGGGTGTAAAAACAAGTTATTACTTTATCAACAGTTTGTGAGCCATATCTGTTTTGTTATATCTGTTTACCCTTGGGGACGCCCTTGGGAAGTTGGGCCCAGGTACTTATAAGAGGAATTCTATCGGGCTGAACGGACCGTCGATGGAACCTTTTATATGATACCATTCCGTGAAACCAATTTCTATATACAGCCGGAGGATGACTGTAGTAGGGATTGGAGCGATGTATTGCACGGACGCGTGATACATCTCCGTTCAGTTTAATGTCGAGGTCGCTCCTTGACAAGGGAGGCATAAGGGTTTCTGTTATCTTTATCTGTTTTGGGTAGTTATAAGGTTGGAGATTCCGTTCATGGCTCACTATCCGTCTTGTTCAGTTTGTATGTACGCTCTTCATTCTACAATGCATTTTTCCGTGATTCATTACTTTATTGATTTATGGATCTTATTTTATGCATATATACTTATCTATATTTGGCCTCACTAAGTCATTTGGACTTAACCCCTTGTTTCTTTCTGTTCATTGCCTCAGTTTCAGGAAATTAGATTGAGGGAACTCGGTTAAGGCAGTCGGTGTGTTACGAGTCATTAGTATATAAGCCTTTATTCTGTATAAAAGATTCGCTAGTTAAATGGAAAATAGAAGCTCGCTATTTAAAGTATTGTACTTTGATAGATTATTACCATTTAATTCTATGTATGTCAATTGCGTGTTTGTTTTATCGCAAATTTGTTATTGGGTAAAATAAGTATGCAAGTATCGGATACCATTCGAAAAAAAAAATAAGCACTCAGCAAGAACGTTGAGTGAGCCCTACTCGTATAGGAAGATCCTAGCGAGGGGGGTGTCACACGATCCAACTGCAGTAGTGGAAGGTACGGCTCAAATTTTAAACACTTCTATGAAAATATTGTATGATCCTGGAGCTACTCATTCTTTCGTATCTATGGAATCTGTGAATCGATTGGGGTTATTACTAGAACCTTTACCTTATAATTTTGAAGTTAGCACCCCCTTAGGATCTAGTTATCTTACTAATCGGGTTCTAAAAGGATGTCCGATAAGAATTGAAGGAAAAACATATCCCGCTGACTTAATAGAGCTTCCTATTCAAAACTATGATATAATCCTTGGGATGGATTGGTTGTATCAACATCAGGCCCAACTAAATTGTTTTGCTAAGAAGATTATTTTGGGAAGGGAAAATTCACCTATGTCACCAATCCCCCTTAGTTCATCCAAAACCATATCTCTTATCTCCTTCGTTGAAGCAAAGAAGTGTATCAAGGAGGGAGCATTAGGATTCATTGCCTATTTGCTCAACAAACCGAAGGACCAAATAAAGATAGAGGAAGTTCCTGTTGTACAGGAATTCCAAGATGTGTTTCCAGAAAAATTGAATTCATTACCCCCTCAGAGAGAAATAGAATTTGTGATCGACACCATACCAGCGACCGAACCTTATTCAAAAACACCATATCGAATGGCCCCAGCTGAACTGAAGGAGTTAAAAAAGCAACTTGAAGAATTGATAGAAAGCGGATATATTCGGCCGAGTACATCACCTTGGGGAGCGCCAGTGCTATTTGTTAAAAAGAAGGATGGGTCACTTCGGATGTGTATTGATTACCGGGAGTTAAATCGGATGACTGTCAAGAATAAATATCCACTCCCACACATAGAAGAACTATTTGACCTTCTACAAGGTTCACAAGTATATTCTAAATTGGATTTGAGACAAGGATATTATCAGCTTAGAGTTAAAGAGGAAGATATTCCTAAGACATCATTTAATACTCGATATGGGCACTTTGAATTTGTTGTTATGCCTTTTGGATTGACCAATGCACCAGCAGCTTTTATGGATATGATGCACCTGGTCTTCCGACCATATTTGGATCAGTTTGTGGTTATTTTCATTGATGACATCCTGGTATACTCAAGGACTCCAGAACTGCATGCGGAACACTTGCGAATTGTTCTACAGACATTACGAGAAAAGAAGTTATATGCAAAATTTAGTAAGTGCGACTTTTGGATAGAAAAAGTTACATTTTTAGGGCATATAATTTCCAAGACCGGAATTGAAGTCGATCCCTCCAAGGTGGAAGCTGTTAATAATTGGAAGCGTCCGAAGACTCCAACTGAAGTAAGAAGCTTTCTGGGTTTAGCAGGTTACTATCGACGATTCATACAAAATTTTTCAAAAATTGCAGAGCCGTTAACTCAACTGACTCGCAAGAATTCTCCCTGGAAATGGAATGAAAAGTGTGAAGCTAGTTTTCAAGAATTAAAAAGATGTTTAACCAGCGCCCCAGTACTGACACTACCTGAAGGAAACGAAAATTTTGTTGTCTATACTGATGCATCTAGAGAAGGTTTGGGGTGTGTGTTAATGCAAAATGGGAAAGTGGTTGCTTATGCATCACGGAAGCTTCGTTCTCATGAATGTAATTATCCGACCCATGATTTGGAGTTGGCAGCCATTATATTTGCTTTGGCCAAGTGGAGACATTATCTGTATGGGACAACCTTTGAGGTGTATACAGATCACAAAAGCTTAAAGTACTTACCCACTCAGAAGGACCTCAACATGAGACAAAGAAGATGGCTGGAATTCTTGGAGGACTATAATTGTAAGATCCAATATCACCCCGGGAAAGCCAACGCAGTTGCCGATGCTCTTAGTAGAAAAGCCGGATTAGCACAATTAAGCAGTGGAATTGGGGTATCTAAAAATAATTGTACCATAAAGACTCATGCTCAAATAGCAGATCTAACTGTTCAATCGGAACTTGTCACCAAGATCCGGGAAAAGCAAGCAAAGGATAAGTGGAATCAGAAGCAAATTGCCCAGGTAGGGGAAAGTACAAATGAGAAATATGGGATTGATGATATGGGGATTTTACGTTACAAGGGCAGAATATGTATACCTGAAGAAATGAAGAAAGAGATTTTGGAAGAAGCTCACAAGACACCATATACCGTTCATCCAGGAGGAACAAAAATGTATCGAGATCTTAAACAGTATTATTGGTGGAATGGTATGAAGAGAGATATCTCAGACTTCGTAAGAAGATGTTTGACGTGTCAAAAGATCAAAGGCGAACACCAAAAGCCGGGAGGAATGTTACAACCATTACCGATTCCAACATGGAAATGGGATCAAGTTACTATGGATTTTCTAGTAGGATTACCTAAGGTAAGAGGTGGATATGATAGCATATGGGTAATCGTGGATAGGTTAACCAAGACAGCACATTTTCTGCCTGTTAAAACGACTGATCGAGTAGAAACTTTAGCAGAACTTTACCACTGTGAGATCACGAGACTCCATGGCATTCCTACATGTATCATCTCAGACAGGGATCCTAAGTTCACATCTGGGCTATGGCAAAACATACAAAGGCATATGGGCACTAAATTGCAATTCAGTACAGCTTCGCATCCACAAACGGATGGGCAGACAGAAAGATTGATAGCCTATTTGGAGGACATGTTGAGAATGTGCGTATTGGAATATTGTGACAGCTGGAATAAGCACTTGCCCTTGATTGAATTTGCTTATAACAATAGTTATCAAGCTTCAATACAGATGGCACCATATGAAGCTTTGTATGGAAGAAAGTGCCGATCACCACTATATTGGGACTTGGATGAATGGAGATGGACAAAGGATGGAATACATAGAGCAGTACGACCTGAACTCATCCAAGATGCAATTGACAAAGTGCAAATTATCAAACAAAAGATGAAGACTGCCCAGGATCGACAAAAGAGTTATGCGGACAAACGACGAAGAAAACTGGAGTTTGAAGTCGGGGATCGAGTATTCCTTAAAGTCTCTCCAAGGAAGGGATTTACAAGGATTGGTAAAGGAGGAAAATTGAATCCCAGGTATGTTGGACCATTTGAGATCATAGAGCGAATAGGAGAAGTTGCATATCGACTAGACTTACCACCTAGCCTAACAGGAATCCACAACGTGTTTCACGTATCTCAGCTCCGAAAATACTACCCTGATGAAACCCATATCCTTCCACCCGAAAACTTACCCCTTGAACCTAACCTTACCTATACAGAAAAACCTATTCGCATTTTAGACCGAAAGTTCCAAGAGTTAAGAAATCGGAAAATTCCACTCGTCAAGGTACTATGGCAAAACCATCAAGTTGAAGAGGCAACTTGGGAACCAGAAGAGAAAATACGTAAATGTTATCCGGAACTATTCAATCAGGTAAGAATCTGGGGACCAGATTCTTTTAAGGGGGGGAGAGTTGTGACATCCCGATTTTTGGTCTAACAACAATCTAAATCGGTTCTTTTCATATACATGCATGCTTACTAATATTTCATGTTTGGTATGATCCTTCTTTTATATGTGAATTATGTGACGTGATAATTACATGATTTTTCAAACTTTAAACGTATTTGACATTCTAACACAATTTTCGAAATCTTATGTCCTAAATTGTAATTTTTGAAAATATAACTAAAACATTTTAAATTTCTGGAAAATATACATATAATTTCAGATTTATAAAGATATAATTTCATCATTTTGGAATTTTTCTAAATTATTTATGAATTTTCGAATTTTAGGCCTTAAAACCCTAATTTTATGCCCTAAAACCCTAGTTTTCGATTTTTACAAACATAAATAAGTATAAATTCGAAATTTTAATAAAATAAAGATATGATTTCAGATTTTATAATATTAGGTCAATAAATATCAGATTTTATTTGATTTTTTGTTTATATTTTATTAAAAGATCTTATCTTATCTTATCCTATCTTATCCTATCTTATCTTATCTTATCCTATCCTATCTTATCTTATCTTATCCTATCCTATCTTATCTTATCTTATCCTATCTTATCTTATCCTATCTTATCCTATCTTATCTTGTAAATTGACCTTATATTATAAAAATCCTATTTCTTGCCCTAAACTCTATAAAAGGGGGCCATTGTCTTCATTCTCCCCCACACAAACCAAAAATCCCGCCTAAAATCACCCACCCACACTCACTCCACTCTCAACACACAAAATACTCTCTAGTTATAGCAAATCTTCCCCACCTATATATACATCAATAAAACCTTCTTTTTTCATACATATATACCTATTATCCTTCTATATACTCCCTTATTTCCCTCACATACTCTTGAAGGTAGAAACCTTGCTTAAACCCATAACTAAGAGTGTTATTCATGCTTACCTTGAGTAAAAGTTCTTGCTAAGGCATGCTTCAATGCTCTTGAGTAAAAGTTCTTGCTAAAAGCATGCTTCAATGCTCATGAGTAAAAGTTCTTGCCAAGCATGCTTCAATGCTCTTGGTTTAGTAGATTGTTTATTTTTAAAGTGATTTTCTTAAGTTGATATTTCATGATTAACTTAGACATAAGTCTTATGTTACATGCTATTTTCTTGAATGCTATTCTTTTAATACTTGCTAGAAAGCATGTTTTTTTTAGTTGTAATTATGCTCTATGTTCATAAAATTAGGAATAAAGCATGCTTAGTTATCATTCCAAAATATGGTTTTAATATGCTTTTATAATTTAAAATATGAGAATATGTTCCTTATGTTTTTATGTGAGATTATGTGAAAATGTACAATATTTTCTCAAAGTGGATACTAGGTATAAGTTAGCATCTTAATTTCTCAATTATGATTATATGAGTATTGTGTTAGTTCGAGAATATAAGTAGTTAGGTTATTCTTTAAATAAAGATTACTAAGTAGTATCCTAATTATAGCTATTAATGTAAATTTTAGGAGGAAGTCAAGTGATCTAGCCGAAACAAATCTATAAACTTGATAAACTCCTAAGGTGAGTGCTTTGTCAATTCCTTTCTGGGGCTCTGAACTATACGATATAAATATTATTTTTATAGCCTACCTTATTGAATTTATGTTATCAGATTTTTCGGAAAATGTTTTCCATACATATAAGACAAGTTATTTCCAAAAATATTGCATTTTCTGATATTGCCAAGTTGTATCTGTCTCAAAATGATTTTTGACACCTTTGGGATATCATATTTTAATTGTATTTCTATGTATCCCGGGTGTAAAAATGCTTATTGCTTTGTTGACAAGTTGTGAGCCATATATGTCCTATTATATCCGTTTACCCTTGGGGACGCCCTTGGGAAGTTTGGGCCCAGGTACGTATAAGAGGATTTTATCGGGCGGAACGGACCGTCGATGGAACCTTTTATATGATACCATTCCGTAAAACCAATTTCTACGTACAGCCGGAGGATGACTGTAGTAGGGATTGGAGCGATGTATTGCACGGACGCGTGATACATCTCCGTCTTGTTTGGTGTCGAGGTGGCTTCTCGACAAGGGAGGCATAAGGGTTTCTATTATGATTTATCTGTTTTGGGTAGTTATAAGGTTGGAGACTCCGTCTTGGGCTCACTGTTCGTATTACTCAGTTCAGTTATTATTATCAAGTTACATTTTACACTACGTGCACTTTATTATGGTTTAACTGTTTTGAGTCTCATTTTCAATCAAATATATATCTATATATATGTGGCCTCACTAAGTCATTTGGACTTAACCCCTAGTTTCTTTCTGTTCATTGCCTCAGAATCAGAATAATGGTCGTGCATAGGATGGTTGCCGCTCCTCCAGTTGTTATATTAAGCTTCATTTCACTTTGTCTTGCTTTATAATCTGTAGTTTGCTACTTGATGCCACTAGTTGGCTATTTTGATGTTGTACTCGGTTGCTCTACTTGGTTGTACTAAACATAGTTATCTATATTATCCATGTTGCATATTTTACTCTACCTCCACTGCGTATTATTAATTTAGGCGTTCGTACTGGGTGTGAATTTCAAAATTTGTGCTCAGTGCGATCGTCAGTGGTCTCCAACCGTATAGGAAGATCCTTGCGGGAGGGGTGCCACACATCCATTTTGGACCGAGACGCCACACATCTTTTTATTAATTTTCAAATTCTTCTAATTTTTCTATAAAAAAATGTTAGATAGTATTATATGGTTTTGGATAATAATTATTTTTTTCTTTTCTGCATTGAAATGAAGCAATCCCACGAATTGGACACTCAAGGTGGCCAATCACAATTGTTGGGTCTTTTTCATAGGTAAAATTTTATCGGCTCATTAATTTACTCCAATTTTTCGATATTTTCTACCTCCAAATCATGACTTAGCAAGATATATAGTTCAATTTTAATAGATATTTTACCAGTTATCTTTGACTCGCCTTTTACCATTAGTGTATAACATTATTTTATGTGTAATGGGAACTTCGAGAATTTTCGTCTTTTCTCAAAACTGTAGATGAGATCTCAATCCGTCCATAAATGGTGCATGATCTCACGCAATTTTTTCAATTAAATTAGTCATTTTCACTTTTTTATGTAACATTTTAACCATTCTTTAACCGTCTTTAACTATTTCATGCTTTTAAAACACGTTTCTTTTGTATGTAATCGATTAAAACATATATTATACGGTTTGTGAAGAAATTTTTGTGGTGTAATTCTAAGTCAAACTTTTTCAAAGACAATTCAATTGGAAAAATTTTAGATATGATTTCCAATCCTTTTCTTTTTGATAACTTGCTATTTTGCATTTTCTTGAATTATTGTTAGTTTGATAAGCCTAAAAGTTATATATTTTTATGTACTTAGTTGATATACTTTTTATTAAATATTGGTAAAGTTTAATGTTCATAATGGTAAATTTTTATTAAGTGTAATTAAACTTTATTCTTAACAAAAAGTATTAAATGTCTTGAAAAATTCCTATTTGCTGACACATTTCCATTTTTGCTTAGGATTCTACAAACAAACAATGAAATTTGAAATCTAATTGGATTCGGTTAGCAAAGAAGGAAATTCAGTTCCAATTAGTATTTAGCCAACTATCTTCCTACATCTATAAATATGGCTCTTCCCCACATTATTCCTTGAATTTGGATGGCATATTGAAGAGAAGAATTCAACGTGGGCGTGACAACCATGAAAATTCAACTCCTAGTTGCCGGAAAAGCTCTGTATTAGTTTGTTTAATGTTTTCTTTTATGTTTTTGTTTCATTTAGTCAATTTTATTTTTATGTCTAGATAAATTATTTTCTTAGGGTTAGAGGTGGATTCATAAGATGATTTTGCTGTCATTTATTTGAACATTTTTGGTATCAAATTTTTATCAATCCTCTCTATAATTCAAGTCTTTATTACTTGTAAATTTTTGATCAATTTTTACAAGCTTTGAGATTTTATATTCGACAACGAAAGGGTGTGCATAAAATCTGACTATTTGTTTCATAGACATAAGGAACACATAAGCTAGAAATAATCATGCTCTTGTGTAATCGATTAAATTAATTAGCGAGGACTTTTTTACCTAACACAACTCTTGTGCGCAAAGGGCTAAAGAATCCGTATGTGATCATGAAAGCATGCACATAGCATTCTTTGGTATGCTTGTTTTACTTTCGAAAGGAGACTACAAATATTTTCGTGAGTTGGATCGTGGGATGATAAAAAAGTCAAAGCTTAGGATCGTCTGAATTATTATTTGAAAGGATTTGATTGATGACACCTAGGCCCTAGTTTTTACTACTTGTTCTCTTTTCTTTATTTATTTGCTTGTGTTTTTATTTTGCTTTTCTAACCTTTATCAAAAAGTCAAAGGCTAAACAATAAAGAATTTACAAAGGTGGTACTTGATAATCCTGTTCCTCATTGGAACGATACTCTGCTCACTTATTTATTAATTGGTCGACCTGTATACTTGCAAAAATTTCGCAACATATTTTCATCTTAATATTTTATCCATAAAAGTAAAAAGAAACAAATAATCAACTTTTCATATTAATCCAGTACCTCTCACTGACTAACTTCTTTATACACTAAAAGAGAATGAGTAAATTGATAACAATATAATAAACAATAATGAAAATATTATCATTAATTAGATACATTTAGTGATAAAAAATTAATTTTGTCACAAAAATTAATTTGCACAAAATCAATGTGACAACATTGTCACTATTGATAATTAGTGACACATCTCCGTTCATCGTCTCAACCCTAACAATGGCTCCGCCGAAGTTGATTTTAATGTAGTCCACCGAAGGCTAAGTCCATTTGAGCTCTTCATCTTCCATAACTCTGAAATTACTCTGTTTCTTCTTTGTATTTACTTTATTGAAGGCCAAGGTGACCCGATATGCAAGGCTAATGATATCCTACGCCCAAACCTCCTTCCCCTCCATTAATTGCTTGTTCATATTGAACCAAAGAGCCCATAACAATGTAACAACAAAATGAAAATTTGGACCTAATAAATCACTGTTTAATTGGCCCACCCACACAAATGTATACCCTCACCAGTTTGATACAAGCAGCCATCGACATGGCTCTGTGAAGAGTATCTAATTTCTGGGCGAGGTAGTATGGGAGAAAGAACACTCCATGAAAACACGATGTAGGCCTTCCATCTCAACAACACAAATTGGGCAGCCATCGACATGATGTATTCCCCTCTTAGACAACTTCAAAGCTGACGCCAGTGGCCTTTTACACAACCTCCAAACAAAGAAGCCACCGTTCTTATTGTAATGTCATACTAACACATTCTCGTAGTCAACCACACCAAGAGGGATAGACACGATATCATCATTCTTTGCCTGAAAGAATATAGAGATCAACATCTAAAAATTCCATCCACCCCCATTAACCAATCTCAAGTCCACTATTGTCATCTCTACCAAAGCTTCAATCCATGGCAATTGAATCATTTGGCACCCAATGATCATTCCCAAACTTTGATGTTTCGCCTTGAGCTTAATCTGCATCGACTTTCTAATTGGATAATTTCTCTGATATTGTGAATTACCTGCTAAGTATAAGAAGGACTAGATCCAAGTTTCACATCAAAAGGTTTTGACAAATTCAAGTAGCTGGACCACAAAACTCCACTAAGGAGGGAAAATGTGCACGTAGCTATCCTCCACAACTACTTGGAGAGTGGTGCTTTGTTGAATTGATGAAGCAACCGAAATCCCATCCCAACCTCGCTCTTGCTCAGACATAATTTGTCCTAAGAAATTTGATGAACTTTCCTATTACCTTTGTTGTACCATCAAAAGTCTACCAAGTAGCCCTCAATCTCCCTCGAGAAAGAAGTGGGGAGTTTAAAGCCCAACAAAGGGTATGGTGGTGTGGCCTGCAATACTAACTTGATAAGAATCTCCTTCCCTACTTGGGACAAATTACGTTTATTCCACACTTGGATTCTTCGCCATATCCGATCCCTAATAGATGCGAAAAACTTCTTTCTTGCTCCACACAACTAAATAAGGGAGTTCCAAATACTTATCATGAAATAAATTAACCCGCAATTGACCCAATTCCACAATACTCTCACAATCCTCATGTAGACCATTTGTATTGATAACAATAGATGATTTAGCATTGTTTATAAAGCTACCTTGAGACCTGCCCGTACCTGTCGAGGACCAACAAGACCATTGCCTCCATCAGAGCCTAACAAAAATAAGAGTGTCATGAGCAAACAATAAGTGATAAATGTTTGGTGACACTCCACACACTGTCAACCCCTTGATACTACCAGTCCACTCTTCTTCCTTCAACGAAATACTAAACACCTCTACAAAAAATAAAAAAAAGATATAGCGACAAGGGATCCCCTAACGGAGTCCTCATTGCGGACTCAAAAAACCAAATAGAGAGCCACTCAATACTAAATAATAAGTGAAAGACAAGACACATAACATGACAAATTCAACAAAATGACAATGAAAACCTAAGCAAACAAGAGCCACTTGACCTGGTCATAGAATTTTCTCATGTCAACTGCCATGTGCCCGAGTTTACCCCTTTTCTTATGTTTCCGATAGTGATTGGTTTTATAAGCTAGAAGCACATTATCTGTAATTAAACTACTAAGGATGAACATAGATTGGAAAGGGGAAATAATATCATCCAGACAAGAATTAAGCATGTCAGTAATACATTTCAAGGCTAGCTTGTAAATAATAATGCATAGTGCTATAGGGTGAAACTGGGATATCGATTTTGCGGTTTTACACTTGGGGATGAAGACGATGTGCAAATGATTAAATCTATCACTAGTACACAAGTTGCTAAGGAAGTCAATCATACTAAAGGAGACATAGTGACCTATGGCATTCCATAGGGACTTAAAGAAGACAAGAGACTACTCCCTTCCTCAACCTGTCAATCTGTTCCTCCGTATCCCGCATCTTCCTACCCGGGTTGCCAAATGGATGCCACTTCACCTGAAAAATCCCTCGACACGTCTACTAATATTCCGATACATTGAGTCTAGTCGAGTTTCTCCCATCAGGGAACCCCAGTAAGTTCTCAATACCTCATGGCATATCAGTGTTCTTAACCAATTTGCCTTAGCCAAATGAAATGACTTATTCCTAATTATATTCTCTAGGGTGCTTGCATCTAGTGATATCTGCCTCAGCCAATGATCAAAATATATCTTTGAAAGATTAATAACCCAAATCTCTGAAAATAGGTTGATCCATTCGAGAGTGGCACACGCCCTATTCAATCTCTCACGTATTGTATACAGCCACTTCGGTAATTTGACCATGTAAAAGAGTCGCCATAAAATCCCAAATCGTGTAAGTTACACTGACCAAGCGCCAAACAAAACTCACTTAGCTAAGAAACAAGAGATGGTAGCCCTCCCTCTTTTTTCTCCTATATCTGAATTTTGTTTAAATTGCTTATATAAAGCCACAATCTCAATGATTGACTCTTAAGTTGTTTGAGACAGTCCCATGTTGCCCCTTGTCTACTCGCCACAGGTTTCCTGTGGAAACAAATTGGGATAAGTCCCAATTAATTGACTGCATCCCTATTTGCTATGGATTGACACCATTGATGTGATCAACACAATTAATGTGGATTGCTACAATCCTAATTTGAGTGGGAGTAGAATTTCTAAGTGGAATAGGACTCTACCTGTGACATCCCGATTTTTATAAACTATAAATAGGTATAATAACTACATTTACATTACTAAGTGTTGGTTTTTATAATATACTAACCTAAAAAAACTGAAATTATCTAGCATACGTGTGTGAAAATTGAATAATTACCTTATACATACAAAAATCGAAATTTTGTACATAGTATACCTAAAATTCAAAATTTATATTATATATATATGTATAATTTCATAAATTATAAGGAATATAGATATATTTTGAAATTATTAAATACTAATAATAAAGTAGGATTATATCATGTATTAGACACTTGTTTACAGTACATGTTAGGCAAGATTAGGACATATAAGATTTTCATTAGTCAAGATATGCTAGGAGGTCACACATGTTATTCATATAATTTGTAGGAGGTTAGTCATTTTCATTTCCACTAAAAGTCATAGGACACTTGTTCTTATAAAATTTAAGATAATGTCTAGAATCTTGATTATTCAAAAATTGCAAGACAGTTGGTCTTACCATTTTCAAGAAGTAAGACATTTGCACCAATAATTTTTAGCTAAGGTTATCTTCAATATATAAGGAACACTTGCCTTCTTCATTATAAACCCTAGGACACTTGTGTATACAACTTGAAGAAGAAAGCACACTTGTACACTTACTGGGCCTAATAATCATGAACACCTTGATAATTACTTACAAGTCATTTTCCTAATCCAAGGGCTATAATCTTGCCCTTAACCCTCAAGTAAAAGTTAATGGCTATGATTTAGCCAAAAAAACACACATGTAGATATGATAAAGATAGAATTCTATACACCTAAACCCTTATCATATCTTACTTGAACACTTAAGACGACCTAAAATTTTGCCACCCCAAGATGCCTTGAAAATGACCAAGGATTTGCCAATTTAATAATATTTGTGCTGAGCAAACACCTATAAATTAGGGTCTTCCCGCTTCAATTGGAAACAACAACACACATTCCATACAACACAAACACATGACACACACACTGCACCTAAAACTGCTTCTGCTGCTGCATATACACTGCACACACACTCACAACACACATACAAGGGAAATCCTAGAGCTACTACACACCATTAGAAGGTATGTCCTAATCCTAGACTTCCCATATGTTTTAGATACAATTTTATTCATTTTAAGTAGCTAATTCATGCTTAGATGGTCACATATTTATGTTTAAGTTATTTTGTGTAAACATTCATCTACATGTTTTAGTTATGCATACATGTGGTAACTCAAGATTTGCCTATATGCTCATGCATATGCATTCATATTTAAGAACTAGGGTTGTTCTTAAAACTATATGTATACATGTACACAAAGTTATTTGAAATGAATAAGTGTGCACCTATACATAAATATTACTCATTCATGTGCTTATGTACAATATTTTCCTAAAATAGTTGCTAAACACAAGTTAGTTTATTTATCATCTCTAGGTTATATGCTATAATCATGTAAGTGTTATGTTACTTCAAGAGGCTAAATTAGTCACATTATTTCTTAACTAAAAACTACTAGTTGTGAGTAATTATGGCATAATATTCTAACCATAGCCATTAATGCAAACTTTAGGCGATTACCGGGTCGACGTAAACTTGGTGAGACAATAACTCTAAGTTGAGGGTCTTTACTATCTTTTCTGGGGCTTTGAACTATATGCTATAAATCTTGTGTTGTATGGACACCTTGTTTGATTTATGTTGACCAATTCCTTTATGTTTTATGTTCAATATTGCAATAAAATGTGACTCTGGTTTCCAGGTCAAGTTATAACCAAAAGTTATGATTTTGTAAAATGAGTCATCTTGTCTTCATATGATCTATTGATACCCTTGGGGACGCCCTTGGGAATTTTGGGCTCGGGTACTTGTAAGATGAGTTTTATCAAGCAAAACGGACCATCAATGAACCTTCTTATATGATACCATCTTGTAGGATCCATTTCCTACATACAACCGGAGGTTGACTGTAGTAGGATTGGGTCAGTGTATTGCATGGACGCGTGATACATCTCAATCCAGTTAATGTTGAGGTCGCTTATTGACAAGGGAGGCATAAGGGTTTCAGTTATGAATTATCTATTTTGGATAGCAATAAGGTTGGAGATTCTGTCCCTAGGCTCACTATACGTATTATTTAGTTTGTTAATAAAATACACATTCACACTACATTACACTCTATCATGATTTATCAAGTTTTGAATCTTATATTTTTCTAACTTACTTGTGCTTATAAACAACCTCACTAAGTCATTTGGACTTATCACCTTGTTTCTTTTTGTTCACTACATCAGACTCAGGATAAAGGATATCCACAAAATGATGTCAGCCCTCAGTCGCTAATTTTCTTGTTCAATTTATTACAATAGTTGTTAGAAAAGTTAATGTTTCCCTACTCTATGTTACAAGTTTAGTTTTGCTATTGTTGTACTCTATTGTACATGTAACGGCCCTAACCTTTAACTAATTTATTAAAACATAGCCAACTAAAACATGAAACTATACGTATTTTATTGAAAATATATTAGAGTAGTGCGCAAACTACATAGTAATACAAAAGTTTATAACATCACGGTCTCTCCAAAATACAAAATATCAAGCTTAATTCCGACTAGTTAAAGGCGCCGAACCGTTCTTCGCTATTGTCCTTAGTAACTCCCACCTCCTTCTCGGCTAAAATTATCACATAAAGAAATGGTCAACATACACGTTGAGCAGGAATTTTCACTTAATAACATAAGGTGCTCGTGTGTATGGTAACTGCACATAATCACAATATCGCACATAATATTTCATATAATTTTACCTTTCGAGTCACTTATTAGTGACTCCCTTATATCTCCCACAATACAATATTCCAACCGTTCACATCATTAATCCCCATATTCCATCCGTCCACATCGATTCCATCCGTTCACATCGATGGCTATATCTCGAGATTATGCCAATTCTCCACAACCAATACCAATACATGGAACACTCCGTCCATGCAACATGGGATGGATGGCGAGAACTGTTTTAAGACCGGCAAGCCCATTACCGCCCGGCCGAACTCAGCCCCATCCACACCGATAACACATTTGGGCCCGACATGCACAAATAAAGATTGTCACATAATTTCACATAGGAACATACGTCCATGCTTACAACTTTAAATATAAAAGCATACAAATAGCATATTTTGGAATAATAAACATACATGAACATAAGATATGAATATAACTAGAAACATAATTTCTAATAACTTGTAGTAACATAATGAAGCATAATATCATGATAGTAAAATGATAAACTAGCACTAGAAAGTAACTTATGTAATTAAGGAAAATTCATACCTTCAAATGGTTTGAGGGAAAAAGAGGGTATATAAAGGGCTATATGGAAGGATAATAGGTGTATATGGATGAAAAAAGAAGTGTTTACATATATACATATGTGGGTGGAAGATATTTTATAAATATGGAGTGTTTTTGTGGTACCCTGACCCTTTGAAGAGGCACCTTATTATTATGATCATTTATTATTATTATTATTATTATTATTATTATTATTATTATTATTATTATTATTATTATTATTATCATTATTATTATTAAGTTGGATAAGATTGTAGAAGATTAGCATGAAAATTGGATAAACATGATAATTAGATAAGCATGAAGTTGGATAAGCATGACAAGTGGATAAGATCATTACATCGGATAAGATCGATGACATGTGAATAAGATTCTTAAATGGATAAGCTTGAAATGTGGATAAGATCGATGACTCGTGGATAAGGATAAGCATAACAATTAGATAAGGATAAGAATGACAATTGGATAAGATCATTATACACACACACATATATATATATAGATAGATAGATATACAAGATAAAATAATAATTTCTTTCTTGCCAAACAACTATAAATAAAGGTGGAGCCTTGTCTTCCATTTTCATGATTCCACACACACCCCACCCATTCCACACACATGGATATATATATATATATATACTTATTTACGAAATAGTAAGATAGCGTATACTCATAGTCTTATATAATGAGATTCATGCGACCATGCTTAGCGCCCGATTCATGAAGTCTTGAAAATCATAGAAACTCAAGAAGATTAAAGTAAGTGGTTTCTTCTCCCTCTATTGCTTTTATAAAGATATGTTTTATGAAAACTATAGTTTTGTTCAAATAAGTGGTTTCTTTCCTCTATTTCTTTTATAAAGACATGTTTTGTAAAAATTATATGTTTTTCGTAAATTTACATATTGTTTGGAAAAGTTACTTTCTTATATACAAAAGTGGATTTGAGCATGCTATTTTATGAATTTTCTCTATGTAAAGTTAAAAATGATTTTATGTTGTGCTATATGTGTATATATGATCATGCTCTGAATACTTGGAATTCTATCGGAAGGAACGAGTTCCGAAATTTCTGACCGTGCTACGGGGTATAGTAGCAATTTCCGAACCCACTTAACGGGGTTATAGTTAAGGCCCTCCTACGGGTAATAATAGTAGTGTCTGAACCCACTTAACGGGGTTATGGTTAAGGCCCTCCTACGGGTAATAATAGTAGTGTCTGAACCCACTTAACGGGGTTGTAGTTAAGGCCCTCCTACGGGTAATAATAGTAGTGTCCGAAACCACCTAACGGGGTTATAGTTAGGGCTTGATCAAGTTGGCCAATAGAGATTCCGAATATTCATGAGCATGGATATATAAATGAATTTGTTTGATTCTGCTCTGTTATCTGTTTTGCTATTTGAAATTGTAAAGCCTTGATTTTGAAACTTGTCTGTGTTACAAATATGTTCTGTTGTATATGTATGTAACTTGCTCAAATCCAACAGAGGGTCAAGAGATCCCTTACTGGGCGAGTGCGCTCACACCACTAATAACTATTTTGCAGAGGATAGTATCAAGAGAGGTGATAAGGATCAATTTTGGGGTTGGTGATTCAATGGAAGTCACCTTTGCCTAGAGATT
>CM047879.1:25081585-25146005 GCA_026212405.1 Petrea volubilis | reverse complement strand
TCAAATGGATGCTTGAATCGAAACACCTAAGCTCTCAAAGAATAAAGTCTGTATGAGGTCACAAGTTCGGCTTGCAAACTTAATTGTTCAATCAAAACTTTCCACCAAATTTCATGAGGCTCAGGCAAATGATGAATGAAGTCAAAAGCAATTTGCTTAGATTGGAAAAGACCCTATCAAAAAACTTAAACTTGATGATAAGGGAATTTTGCAATACAAAGACAAGGTCTGTGTACATATACAACATCGAAAAGGAATCTTGGAAGAGCCACTTGGTATACGATTCATCCTGCAAGAACTAAGATGTATCAAGATCTTAAAAAGTATTATTGGTGGGATGGAATGATGAGTGAAACCACGAGGGTTATTGCAACTACTACCCCCACCTACATAGAATTGGGATGAAGCTACCATGGATTTTGTGACTGGTCTACGAAAACTAAGAGATGGATATGATAGTATCTGGGTAACTGTGGACAAATTAACGAGGTCTGTCAATTTCTTACTTGTTAAGGTTACCGATAGAGTTAATACTCTAGCCGAACTTTATCATCGTGAGATCATTAAGCTACATAGTATTCCAACTTGCATCATATGCGATAGAAATCCTAAATTTACCTCAAGGTTGTGGAGAAGTTTGCAAGAGCATATGGGAACCAAGATACAATTCTACACAACAACACATCCCCAAATTGACGGGCAATCTAAAAGTTAATGAAGTGCTTGGAGGATTTACTAAGGTTGTGCGTTCGGGACTAGGGTAGTAGCTAGAATAAACACTTGCCTCTAACTGAATTTGCCAATAATAATAACTATCAAGCGTTAATTGAGATGGCTCCGTATGGACGAAAGATTGGGTTCACAGAGTCATATGACCTGGACTCATTCAAGACGGTATTAAAAAGGTGCAAATTATAAAGTGAAAGATGAAGGCCGCACAAGACAGACAGAAGAGTTATGCTGACAAGAGAAGACAAGAGAAGAAAAGAGTTTGAGGTCAAGAAACATGTATTCCTTAAAATCTCACCCAATGAGGAAGAAAACTGAGTTAAGCGTATTGGTAAAGTTGCATATCGGTTAGATCTTCCACTAAATGTAACTGCCATTCATAATTTTTTTCATGTTTCACAACTAAGAAAGTACTATCCTGGCAAAGATCACATAATTTCACATGAGGGCTTGTCTCTTGAACCAAATCTCTCTAATGTAAAAAGGCACATTCGCATTTTGGATCAAAAATTTCAAGAGTTACATAAACACAAAATTCTTATTGTGAAAGCCCTATAGCAGAATCGTCAACTCGAAGAGATAACCTAGGAGCCCGAGGAAACTATTCGTAAACATTATCCAAAGTTATTCACCAAATCATGTTAGAATCTGGGGACCAGATTCTTTTGGGGGAGGAGGGGGGTGCGATTGAAACATCCTAATAATATTAAATAGTTATCTTATATTAAATGGTTAATTATGTTATTATCATACTTTACACAAAAAAGAAACCTGAATAGACAAGGTTGGTGTGAGTATTAACCACGTGTTCTTGTTGGCAAGAACACTTTGAATTGGTAAGGGCCAATTCATTATTAATTTGTCTAGACCGATACCCATTTTCCTTGAGTTTTTCCTATTTCAAACAAAGTTTTACTTTGGTAAATTTGGAAGAAACGTATTGCAAAAGAAAGGGAAAATTTGGCTACTCCACCATACGAATCTATGGTCAAGTTGGTAATTTTGAGCTTCAATAACTCGCTCAGTTCTTTTTAGAATTTCTCCAAATTAATTCCCATCTATTCTCCTTGTCACATATTGTTTGCAAAATTATTTAGGTGCCAAAAACTTGAGATGAGCCCGAAGTTGGCTCTGTACTAGACATTGAAAACGTAATGGCAATCTTGTAGCAACTGGCCATTTTTGAGCTTTTTATCACACTCGTTACTAATTCAAATTTAGCATGATTCATACCGTTAGAAAGCTTGTTATGTAGAATTTTGATATGTTTTTATTTTGGACTAAAATTTGATTTTCTTAGATTTGTAGAGAGGAGTCAAACATGACTGCTTTGTTTCAAGTTACTGCAAGCTTGATGATTTCTTTCTCCAAAGCTTGAAGGATATAATTTTAGATAGTAGTAAAAGTAGATCTAGAAAATTTTTGTATGGATTTGTATAAACTCAAAGTCAATGTTCGATACAGTTATTTCTGAAAATCCGAAAAATTTTCCAAATTTTTGAGTTTTCTTGAGCTATATTTGAACGTCCATAACTCTCTCACCCTTTATCTGAATTTGATGAAACTTTTGTTGTAGAAAGCCAGTAGAATGAAGTGGTATGAATTTCAGATCTAAATCTAATTTGTACAGATCTAAGGAACCTCTTAAAATTGGTTGTTCAAAACTCATTTTAGAGGCTGTAAGCCTTTATGTCTTCTTCAATACTTGGACAGATTGAATGATTTTTAAACCTATGAACCCACACTTCATACTAAGTCTATGAACTTAACATAGTTGCTTTACATTCAAAATTTGTGAGTAGAAAGGGCTTCAAACTACCTCATTGAACAACTTCCATTTTAGAAACCAAAAATTTTAAATCTTTGTTTTAAACTTTGAAACCTTCAAAACTCATCAAAAATCAGTTCTCTTGTCATCTAAATTTATTTTTGAATTTTTAATAGCAAGAAATTTTATCAAAATCGAAGAAACCTATTTTAGCCCTAAATCGGAAGTTTAAAACTTCAATTACACCTAATCCATTTTGAATTTCCCAAAAACGATTTGAGTGTTTGATTCCTTGTATCAAGAGTTTCATTTTTCCATATTGGTAGTCAATCAACCGTCAGTTAATCACGGTCAGCGTTCGCCGATGAATTTCGCCATTTTCAAAGCTTTCGATGTACTGATCTAAAATCCAAAATCTGTTTTTCAATCTGACAACATCTTGATGGCCTAATATCTTTTGAAATTGACAGTCAGTTAATCATATTTGGCTAATAATTCTAAAACTCAATCTTCTATGCCTAAAATATTTTAATAACCATTATTTGGGATAAATATACTAATTTTAGTTACAATTGCTTGATTTAGGGGACTATCAAGTTGAGACATTTGACCAAACCTGATTCACCAGCTAAGCTTAATCGAGTCAGGTAAGAGCCCAGAGTTTTTCCTGACGAGGCACTGAACTATATATAGTAAATATTCTTGTGTGACCAACCCAAATTGTGACACCTCCCTCGCTAAGATTGTCCTGTATGAGTAGGGTGCTCACTCAACGGTCTTGCTGAGTACCCATTTTGTTTTCCCAATATGTACCCAATACTTACGAATTAATTGTTACCGCCTAATACTTGTTTAACAAAATCGAGATAGGAATAAAGTACAATCAACTAGTATGGAATCGTAGAGTAACAAAATATCCAAGAACCATATTTCAAGTAGTGACCTTCCACTTCCACAACTAACTAATTTGTTACATAAGATAAAAGATTAATAACTTGTACTGCGTTGATCATCTTAACTGAATTCCCTTAATCTAATTTTCCTGAAACTGAGGCAATAAACAGAAAGAACTTGGGGTGGTAAATGCAAATTACTTAGTGAGGCCAGAAATATACATATAGGTATTTATGCAGAAAATAAGATTTATAAGTATCAATACGATAGTGAATCATGGAAAAGTGTGTCGTAGTATATAGTTTGAACAAGATGAATAGTGAGCCATGAACGGAATCTCTAACCTTATGCCTACCCACAATAGATAAACATAACAGAAACCCTTATGCCTCCCTCGACAAGGAGCGACCTCGATATTAAACTGAACGGAGATGTATCATGCGTCCGTGCAATACATCGCTCCAATCTCTACTATAGTCATCCTTCGGTTGTACGTAGAAATTGATTTTCCGGAATGGTATCATATAAAAGGTTCTATCAACAGTCCATTCCGCCCGATAGAATTCCTCTTATAAGCATCTGGGCCCAACTTCCCAAGGGCGTCCCCAAGGGTAAATAAAAATATAATGGAACAGATATGGCTCACAAACTATCGATAAAGCAATAACTTATTTTTACACATAGGATACATAAAAATATAATTAAAATATGATATCCTAAAAGTGTCAAGAAATCATTTTGGGACAGATATTACTAACAGTATCAGAAATGCAGTATTGTCAGACATAACTTGACTTATAATTTGGAGAAATATGTCGTTGAAACATGAGGAGCAAGATATAATTCCAAAAAGATTAGATAACATAAATACGATAGGGTAGGCTATACGAATAATAATAATTATAGCATATAGTTCGTGGCCCCAACAAGAAATGTAATGAACGCTCACCTTAGGAGTTTATTATGTTTGTAGATTTGGTTTGGCTAGATCAACTTAACTTCCTCCTTTTCAATAGTGTTTGAGGGAAATAAGGGGAGATATAGAAGGCTAATAGGTGTGTCTGTGTGTGTGTGTGTGTGTCTGGAAGATATGCTATAATTAGAGAGTGTTTTGTGTGTTGAGTGTGGAGTGAGTGTGGGTGTGTGTGTTTTAGGCGGGATTTAGTATGTGTGTGTGTTTTGTGTGAAGAACATGGGGTGCTAAGCTCCCCTATTTATAGTAGTTTGGCCAAGACACAATCTTTATTTTATTATGAAAATCTCTTGCAATAAATGATGAAAATGACATTTTGGATAAGAATGATATTTTAGATAAGGATGGCATTTGGGTAAGGATGAGATTTTGGATAAGAATGAGATTTCAAATAAGGATGACATTTGAATAGGGATGACATTTTGGATAAGGATGGCATTTGGATGAGGATGACATTTTGGATAAGGATACATGTGATATAAAAATGATCTTCTTATATAATATATACATAAATTCAAAAATTTACATATATATATATATATATATATCAGATATATGTTTTTGAAATAGATATAAATATATTTATCTATATATATGACTTTATTACAAATAAATTAATAAGTTGTAATTCTTGAAGATACACGTATGTACATATGTATATATCTTGATTTATATATGTATCATAAATTCAATTGTTTATGTTAACATAATTATCATATCACATAATTCTCATACAAAATAAAAATCATATAAAAATATAATTAACCATGCACATATATCATATGAACCGATTTTTAATCAGTATATAGTTGTTAGTCCTATTTTATATGTAAAAATCGGGATGTGACACAAACGATTTTTATGAGTTTTATGACTTTTCTTGCCCGTTAGATATATTTGCATTAGTTATAATATTATATTTTATTTTCAGTTGTTATAATTTTAATGAATTTTACTTTTCCGTATTATGTAAGCTTGTAAAAATATATATGTATTTGATGCATCTTTCTAGAATGTGAGATGTATCCATTTTTTTTTTCTATTATGATTATCACCCTTAGGGATACCCTTGGAAGTTGGGCCCAAGGATGTGTTGGAAGGGACTGCCAAGCAAAACGGACCGACGATAGGATCTCTTTTGTACTATCCTATCTATTGGATCCGATTTAATTTGCGGCCGAAGGTTGGCTATAGATAAGATTGGATTGGTGTATTACAAGGGCAAGTGGTACACCTTTGGTCAATTCAGGTTGAGGTAGTTCTTTGACAAAAGAGGCATAAGTATTTCTATTATATTATGTCCATTTTGAGTAGTTATAAGGTTGGAGACTTGTCAGTCAGCTCAGCTCACCATTGCATATTTTTTAGAATCATTTATGACGTGATTATTTCAGTACTTGTTTTGCTTGATTTTAAAAATCATTAATGAAAGGACCTTTTCAGTACTTATTCAGAGCATCACAATTTTCTATTGTATACAATAAAAATTGTGTTATCTGTTTTAATGCGTTTTAGTGTTTATTTATCCTATATGTATGTAAACTGGCCTTACTAAGTCTACAATCCTGTTATTTCTATTATTTGACTGAAACTAAGGCTTTCAGGATGGATGAATAAGTCATGTATTCGTAGCTACGCACTTATTTTATTACAGTTGTTGTTATTTATTGTGGAATTTATAATTCCAAGACATTGTTAAGAATTATCTAATTTCCTGTCTTATATACGGGTTGAGCCTTTTATTTGATTATGACAAGTTCACTGAAAATTAGTTTTAATAATGGTATTCTACGTAGCAATGCTTCCAATGAAGAGATTATAAGTGACATTTATTTTAGAATGTGGTGATCGTACTAAGTATCATCGAGGTATGGGTACTTTGTATAGTTACCTTGTGACAACCTGATCATATTAGTTTGTTTTAATGAGAGGGGTGTTATAATTTAAATGATATTTTGACTTGTTTACCTTTTTGGCATGCATCACAAATCCTGTCTCTTGTGTAATTTAGCGTTGGTACCCCCTTAACCAAATCTTTTGTGGTAACATGGGAATAAGGTCAACATTCACATGGCCTAACCTCCGATGCCATGTCTAGGTTTTGTCTTTTGTAGCAGCAAGACACTCCACATTTTAGTTAGATAAAAGATCAAGAATAATACAATAAATATTTTAGTCCGTGGTAGCAGTAAGCACAATGGTTTCTTTCTTGGTAACCATACAGTAAGAATGATGAAACTAAACACTACAACCATTATCACACAATTGACTTATACTGCCATACATTTTCAATTGTGGTACCTATCTTGGGTTCCAATAGTACCTTTACAAACTCCTTTTCATTTGTTGTTATCTGCAAAGAAAACATAACTTGCATCGCAATTATCAAAATTTAAGAACATTGAGATATCAGCTGTCGTGTGCATGGAACATCCGCTATCCATATACCATTGCTAGTTCTGAGAGTGCTCCTTAGACATTTCCTGCATGAAAGGTATTGTGACTAAGGTACCCAACTTTCATAGCTCATGGTTAGTGGCAAAAATCTTACACACCGACACAAAATTTGTTCCAATATGTTTTTTGAAAAGATATTTTATGGTTGTGTGACAAGCTATACCATTTACCAGTGATTGGTTTTTTCATTGGTTGAACTTCTAGTCTTGGTTTCCACAGTGGTTTGCCAAACAATGTTTTACTCTTGGAAAGAGTGTCCTTCAAAACCTTTATACCTTTGATTTATTATCTTAGGGTAAAAATCTCATTTTCAAAGTTAAATTTTTCTTTTTCAAGATTTGTATTTTCTTTTTAAAAAATTTCAATTTTCTTTTCAAAGACAACATTATCATTTCTAGTAGATTCTTTAAAAAGTTTGATTTCATCTTCCAACTGTTTTTTTTTCTTCACAAACTTTGTTTAATTTATTTTTTAAAGTTTTGTTGGAAGTCATCATAAAATTCATATCTTTTTGACATTCATCTAAACAAACATAAAAGTCAACATCCTTACCGAAATTAGAATCAAAATTTCGATCAGAATTAAAATGTACCTCATTGTTTGCCATCAGTGCCATCTCTTCTTCATCAAAGATGTTAGAGTCCAGATTATCCTAACTAATAGACAGACATTTCTTTATAGAACTTTTGGATTTGGTCGCTTTCTTGAGCTTTGGACATTCCCATTTCTTATGGTTGAACTCTCCACACTCAAAGCATTTTGTTATGACTCATTGGTTTGAGATTCTAGATTGCTTTTTTGTTAGGTTTTGTTCTTTCAGGACCTCTATTTATATGACACTAGTTTTAGGAACCTTTGAGTTATCATAGCCATCTCCGCATTCCTTATCTTCTAAGTAGAACCAGTTCATTAGCAGTCAGAGAATCGATAAGTTCGCTGATTTTAGGATCTTTCTCACTTTTCTTTCTTGGTGAGGGTGTAACCAAGGGCATCGAGTGAGTTCACAATCTCCATAAATCGAACATTCATTTGGGTAATTCTTTCATCATCTTTCATACATCTCTAGTTGGTGGAGTAATATAGCAATCCGTTCCCCTCGAACTTGACCGGTACCTTCATGCGTAACTTGTAGTGTGTCCCATATCTCCTTTGCGGAAGAATAGGAACTGACTCTATTATATTCTTCCTTGACGAGGGCACGTGCTATCATGTTTCGTGCTTTATCATTCATTGTGAGGTTTTTCGTATCTTATGCAGTATATTCCTTTTTTGTTTTTGGAATTATGTTACCATCTTCGGTTTCTTTGTGGAAATGCTGGAACCATCTTTTACAATCATCTAGATTGCATAGTCAAGGGATATTATGAACTCTCGCATTTGGTTTCTCCATGTAGCATAATTGGTACCATCATAGAGCGGTAGCAAGTATTTGACATGCCTTCTGCAAACATATCATAGAAAGAAGCCATTAGGATCGTTAACTCTAGAATGTTAAACCAAATATATAGAGCACCAGACTTTGATGCCAATTGTTAAATGAGATGTGCCTAAGAAGGGGGTTGAATAACACTAAGAACTTTTCTTATTAAATCAGAGTATATTAAAAATGTTTGTTGCGTAGTGGAAATATTGTAATATGTAAAATATGTTTAAGCGCAGTTGCTTTGCTTTTGAAAACTTGAATTGTACTTGAAGTACCAGACGAAATATCAGTCAGAGCAGTCGATTAAAACTAAATGCAAAGTAGTAAAAAAAATGCAGTTATTTGTCCTGGTCCACCCAAATAAGCTATGTCCAGTCCCTAAGTTTTCACTTAGGACTAACCTGCTAAAAGAAAACAATATTATTACAATACACAATAAATCCAAGCCAATATATAGTTCTTCCAATACAATCTAGAAATTTTTATTTAGACTAAGATTATTAATAGTTGTTTACCATAAATATTAAAGATTGTGATCATTCATCTATGAATTTTTCTTAGTCTTTGAGGTGTCTATCAAAGTATTTACAAAACTTTATTGTATTTACAATACATGAAAGAGTTTTACGCAAAACATCATCAAAGTACATCGTGAAGTAATACAAAATACACAGCGAAAAATTAACTCTTCTAGTAAAAGGCCTCAAAGGATTCTTCTTCTAACTCATTTGTTGTGACCTCATTTCTATCTAAAATAATCATATAACCCACAATCAACACATAGTTGAGTAGAAACATCAATTAATCACATAAGGTGTTCGTGTGTGTCATTTGCACATAAACACATAATTTTCACATTTTGCTACCTTTCTCGGCACCTATCAGTGACCCTTATGTCTCCCGGCCAATTTATATATCACTTCCTACCTTATACTCCAAATTCCACCAATTCCATATCTTATTCTTCGGTGGTCGTATCCTGGGTATTACGCCAAATTGTCCTACGGCTTGCTCCCTTATGTAGAACACTCCGGAGATGGAGGGAATAAGAACTCTTATAGCTGGCTACCCTATTGGTACGTCCGGGGTGGAACTCACCCAAACCTCTCCGACATATTTGGGCCTGTTTCACATAATTGCCATTTGTTCATGTAAGAACATTATCTTTGGAAATCTATTTGTAAAATTTCATTAACCATAAGACAAGTAAAGATCTTCTAATATGCTCCTATAAGCTTTTACTTGAATTAATCTCAGCTGTTGACCCACGCTTGGACACACATATCTATATATTTAGGTATAATCTATTCAAAAATATACACACACACACACACACACACATACACACACGTAGGTATGTGATGAGGTCGTAATCCATCCCACATCGAGTGGAGACGAGGGGCTTGGTTGCCTTATAAGCATCAGGTTCCCTCTCCCTTGTACAGACGCGTTCTGGGGGGAAAACTCCTGGAAGCAAAACCCACTGAGCTACTCTACCGCTGAGCTAGGTGGCCAGGTAGGACGCAATATCTGATTGGGTGGCGGACCAGATCCTTACACTCAACAGACGCATTTTGAAAACCCCCCTGGCTTGATGGTTTGCCGTCTTAACGGCCAGCAGGTGGGACAATATCTGTGCAGGAGGCCACCGGGTGGAGATCGGATATGGGTTCATCATATGGCGCCGTCTGTGGGAATCGAATGGTTCCTAAGCCCCTCGTCCGGGGGGCTTATGATGAGGTCGTAATTCGTCCCACATCGAGTGGAGACGAGGGGCTTGGTTGCCTTATAAGCGCCAGGTTCCCTCTCCCTTGTACAGACGCATTCTGGGGGGAAAACTCCTGGAAGCAAAACCCACTGAGCTGCTCTACCGCTGAGCTAGGTGGCCAGGCAGGACACAATATCTGATTGGGTGGCGGACCAGATCCTTACACTCAACAGACGCATTTTGAAAACCCCCCTGGCTTGATGGTTCGCCATCTTAACGGCCAGCAGGGGGGACAATATCTGTGCAGGAGGCCACCGGGTGGAGATCGGATATGGGTTCATCAGTATGGTATATATATACATATAGGTATATATATTTTTGTAAAAGAGGAAGTTTTTCTTGTATAACTTAGTTTGATGAAAGTGACCATTTTTTGGTAAATTTTTAATAAATATACGTTGCTCGAAAACTTGACTCTACAAAGTAAATATTTTTATAAAAATATAATTTTTCAAAACTAATATCTTTTCATAAACATATAATTTTATAAAATACTTTGTTTTCATAAAATTAATATAGTTTTAAAAGGGACTATAGTTTAATAAACTTATAATTCTAATATATATTTTCACAAAACTAATATATATACATAAAATTCATATAGTTTCATTAGATTCTTATGTTTCAAAGCTACACATAACTCTTGATACTTCCCTAAAGTAAGCATATGCTTGTAAACTTTCCTTTACAAGACTACTTATATTTTAATGCAACCATTTAATCTAAACTACACACATATTTTCGTGATTCTTAACTCATGATGATAAAACATATACCAACCAAATAATCACATAATAACCTCCCAAGTATGCATATGGATCACATAATAAGAGCAAATGAGCACATATTAAGCATAATATGCTTGACCTTCTATTATAACCCAATTATAGCATGAAAAGTATGATTTAGCCTCTACTAGCAAGTATTCTTGAAATAGCATGTATCATAATAACTGATTTTAAACTGAAGGATCTAAATAGGAGATTTGAAGAACACAAGAACGATAGAACAATTATCACAAACAAGAAAAAACTAATATAAAACACAAATAAAAAGATAAATGTAAAGTTTCAAATCACGAATTACATATGAAAAATCTGGAAAAGGTACACTGTTTTGGAAAGTAGCATTCTAAACTAAAGCATTTCAATAATTCCCTCGCAAAGAAGCCTCGTCACCCTTTCTTTTAATCAACCGAGTAAGCTCTGAGCTCTTATTTTTTCTCAATCTGTCATGTTTAGAGCCAGCGCCACCCCCCCCCCCCCCCAACCCCCAACCTGTATATCTTATCTCTCGCTCTCTTTCCTTTCCCGCTTGACATTGGCCCAGTTGGAGACTAGCAGCCTATCTTGGATTTTGCTTATTGTATGCACACTAAACCTACCTAAGTAACAAACGGTGCTGTTAATGACATTTGACTTTCACTCCCCTCAATAAATTGATTGTAATCTGTTATTAGTCTAAATTAAACAAAAACATGTGGCCCCCCCATTAATCCTCCAATCTACTATAATTCAAATCTTCGAAAACATTTTTTTTTTGTGTAATATCTTTCATTGTACTATTAATATACACCACTTTGTTTTTGATAGAGGTATATGAGAGTGATTGAATGGGTATAAACTCTATAAACAAGTCTGATAGCTAAAAGTTAGGCATATGATAAAGGTTGGTGCAACATGCAACGCGGATGTGGTGAAAAAGCCTTATAAGACAGATATTATTGTTAAAGTTAGTGTGTGAAGAAACAATACGATTTCTACTCTACTCTCCTCCAATTGTATTGGCCTACATATAATATATCATTTCATTCCTCCTCAACCCATATATATAAAAACATAATTAATATCTTGTTTTCTTGTCTTCTAACAATCATCATTCCAATATAATTTTTTATTTTGCTATCAAATTTAATATTTGCAAATCTTTTTTATTTTTACTAAATAAACCATAAATTCCAATACTTGGTATCAAAATCTAGTTGTTTCATATAATTGGGCATGTGAAAAAATTGTTTCAGCTATGATAACCACATTTTCTAGCAATAATACCACTGTCAATTTTCAATGGTAAAAATTATGATTATCAAGCACAGTAAAAATGAGGACAAATTTTTTGTCCCAAAATTTATGAAATATCATCGAGAAATGTGTTTTATCCTAGATTAGAGGCCGATCAAAAATTGCTAAATGAGCTAAAGAAAAAAAAAATTATACAACACTCTATGATTAATTGGCGGATCAAATATTTCAAAGAATCATAGGAGCTAAAAGTTCTTAAGAAACTTGGGGTACTTTAAAGGAGGAGTTTGAAGGAAATCTGCAGATACATTCAACTAATTCGAACAGAGATTTTGAAAATATTAAAATAAAGGATTCTAAGACAATCGACAAAGATGATGCTACACTAACCAAAATATTTAATGAATTGAGAGCTTATGATGAAGATATTTCGAATAAAAAAGTCCTCAAAAAAATATTTATCAGCACCACCAAAGACTGAGTGAGCTTTGAAGAAAATTCAGTAGAAAATGCCTTCCACTCTAATTAAAATTTCAGTTTCAAAAATCCAAATATTATGACAAGAAAATTAAAGATTTTAGGGCCGAAGAAAATTTTCAGAAAAAAATGAAAATGGCAGAGATTATAAAAAAGATAAAATGGAAAAATATTCGCCTGATGGTACTGCAAAAGAACTAATCATACTGAAAAAGATTGTTCTTTTAAGAGGGAACCCCAATGTCAAAAATGTCAAAGATTTGGACATGAAGAATAAGATTGCAAGGTAAGAGAATAACATCATGCAAATTATTTTAACAAAATTCAAATAATATGTTTTATGCATCCCAGTGAATCAACAAAAAAAAACATATTCGGGTTGTAGACAATGGTTACAATAATCATATGACTTGCAATGAAGAAGTATTTATGAAAATAGATAAAAAAAAATATAAAATTGCAAATCAAACTTGGCAATAGTGAACTAGTTAATACAAAAGGCAAAGGCACTATTGCAGTCAACATAGATGAAAGAACTAAATGCATCAAAGATGTTTTATTAATTCCGAGTCTAGAAATAAAGTTATTAGTGTTGGCCAAATGATGGAGAAATATTATTCTCTACACTTTGAAGGAGATTCTTGTAGTATATATGATTGTGAATATATATATATATATATATATCATTGCCAAAATCAAAATGTAAAACCAAAAGAGTTTTCCTATTACATGGAAATATTCACATGACAAAGCCATGATGACTAAATAAGATCAATCATTGCTTTGACATCGGAGGCTCGGACACTTTTATCTTCAACGAATAAAATTTCTTTACCAACACAAGATGATGGAAAATTTGCGCGCCATTCAAGTAAAAAAGACGTGTGCAACTTGTTTGCAAGAAAAACAATATCGAAAAATTTTCGCTCTAGAAATTGCTAGATAGCGAAAGCAATGTTGGAACTCGTGTACAGTAATGTCTGTGGGACTATGAGGACTAAAGATATGACGACTTAAAAGAAACATGAGGCCTCAACCATAAGAAAGTATCTTTACTTAAGAAAATATAAAGAAATTTTAACTCAAAAGTCTTTATATATTTCTCGTCATCCGGTTAATATGCAAACATGAACTTTTAAGAAAGTATTTCATGTCGCTTTATATTTCACATGACTTGACTATGTCTTTTATTATTTTTCATCTAAATCTACAATGCAATTGATATATATATATATAGATATATATATGTGTGTATATATATATAGTTACAAGGTAACTTTCAAATAAAAACACTTTTATATTAGTGCGTCCAAACACAAAATTATTTTGTTCAAAAAAAGTAAATAAATAGAAGATCTATATAAAAATAAAACGTATAGCTCGATAAGTACTTATATATATATATCTAAAACTATCTGAAGGGATCCTATGAATTGAATTTGTACAAAAATAATTATAATAGAAAAAAGGCAAATTGATAAATCTTTTGAATGAAAGTCCAAAGGACACTAAAATTAACTGTAGTCAAAATAATCATTCCAAGATTTCCAAAGCCTATTATTTCGTCCTGTGTGTTCAAGATACCCTTCAATTGTACCGGAGCTCTGCCATGGTGCTGATTCTTTGCTGACTTGTTTAACTAATTCAAGAGTCCTTGTGTATTATGAGTTATGACTCTATAGTTGTTTCCATGCAGGATTTTTTTAGAACAAATAAATATCATAATTGACAAATAATTAAATTATATAATTACTCTTAAAATAAGCACTATTGAAGGGATATTTTAGACGAACCAGAAATTTTCAAAAACTTTCACACTTTTATAATAGTGGAGATAGAGATAGAGATTATAAAAAGTATATTTTAGTTTAAAGTTTAATACAATTTGAAATATTATTGATAAAATGTCATAAATATAACATAACAACACACTTTTTTAAAGTATCACATTATATAACTAAGTTAAATTTTCTTCTTTAAAATGAATCTATAACTTTTGGTGGGAGAGTTGCTTCTTTTTCCACAAAAAAGAAAAACGAAAAAGAAAAAAAGAACACTTCACACACACACACACACATATATATATACTGATCACGCTGCCACCATCATCGATTGAAACCACCACGACCACGCTGCCGCCTCCATCACCTCCCGAAACCCTAGCCCATGTCCAGATCTCACCTCAACAAATCGGGTTCTTCTGTGTGAAATCTCCTCAACCTGATTTTCCCAAATCCTTATCCGTTGTTGTGTTCTTGCTGATGTGTGGTTGCGTATGTGTTCTCGTGTGTCAGAGTGCGTGTGTGTGTTGTTGTGACTTTTATTTAAATTATATATAATATTTATATATTATATTATTTAATTTGTAATTTTATTTTAATATTATATTTTTATACTCAAAAATCAATTTGGACTGTTTATTTTTAGTATGAAATTAACAATGTTAAACTTAAACTAACAGCAAGCACTACTAAAAAACTGTTTTTAGTGACCGAACTCATTCCGTCACAAAAAATGGAAAGTTGTGACTGCTTTTGTGACCGATTTTAAAAAAAATGAAAATATTTTCGTGACTGCCAAATCGGTCACAAAAATGCAAATTTCGGTCACAAATTCGCCACGAATATGATAGGTTTTTGTGACCGATTTTTCGGTCACAATTTCGCATAAGAAGATAGGATTTTGCGACCGATTTTTCGGTCACAAATTCGCCTCAAATATGATAGGTTTTTGTGACCGAAAAATTGGTCACAATTTCGCATAAGAAGATAGGATTTTGTGACCGATTTTTCGGTCACAAATTCGGCCCAAATATGATAGGTTTTTGTGACCGATTTTTCGGTCACAATTTCACATAACAAGATATATATAGGATTTTGTGATCGATTTTTCGGTCACAAATTCGCCTCAAATATGACAGGTTTTTGTGACCGAAAAATCGGTCACAAAATACTAGCTTTTTGAGCGAATTTGTGACCGACAAATCGGTCACAAAATCCTATTCTCTTTGAGAAAATTTGTGACCAAATTTGTTTGACTGATTGGAATTAAGTAATTAAGATAATTAAATTGTGGAATTTGAGTAATTGGACCAACTGAGTTAGGAACAATGACTAATCAATTCAATGAAATTGGGGAAAATTTCATTATTGGCACAATTGAAGTGGAGATATTGAATAATAATTTGTTCAATTAAATTGAGAAGATTGAGTAATTAATATATTTGAATAAAGGGAATTGAGTAATTAATCTAATTGAGTAGGGAGAACTGAATAATTAGTTCAATTGTATTTTGTTGAAACTAAATAATTAATCCAATTGAATTGAAGAATTTGAGTAATTGATCCAACTAATAAAGAGAGATAACTAAATAATTAGTCAAATTGAATTAAGAAAATTGAATAATTAACATAATTAATTAAATAATAATCTGAAAATTTAACCAGTATTTTAAATATATACATATAGAAAATATAAAAAATTAACTTGACAAAAATAATATTAAATATTTTAAATTTAATAATAATTAAAATATTTGAATAAATCATGTATTATTTGTTGAGATTATTGATACAAGTTTTCAGTTTTTTAATTTATGATTTCGTTTTGCATTAAGTAAAATGCAATCTATATATATATATATATATATATATGTATGTATGTATTGTATATGACAGAGAAACTGCTACAAAAGTTATTGGATCACTTTTGTTCAAATTTTACTAGTGAAACTTTTGCAGATCATAATTTTTCTAACTTGTATTTGTTTTTTCAAAAAGTTCATCCAAACATAATTTTTTTGAAAGGGCGGGGGGGGGGGGGGGGGGGGGGGGGGGAAGGGTGGGGTTGATGCGGGTACAAATATAATTTAAATTGATTGATTAAAATGTTGTGACCGAAATTTCGGTCACAAAATGAAAGGTATAGTGACCGAAATTTCGGTCACAAATGGAATCAAATTGTGACCGAAATTTCGGTCACTATTCCCTTCATTCTGTGACCGAAATTTGGGTCACTATTTATTTCATTTTGTGACCGAAATTTGGTCACAAATTCGGTCACAAACTAGTCGGTCACAGCTTCAGTCACAAAAAAACTGTGACCAAGGTTTTCGTGACTGATTTATTCGGTCACAGATTCAGTCACAAAACTATTTTTGTGACCGATTTAAGCCAAAATCGGTTACAAAATCGGTCACAAAAAATAAATTTTTTAATAGTGAAGGGCGAGTTTGCATGGTTTTAGATAACACGGAGGGATTTTGCATATTTTTAAATCATGAGTGGGGGATTTTAGCCTTATTTTGAAACTACATGAGGGTTATATGGACGTTAGATTAAACGTACCTAATCCTAGGTGTAGGGCTAAAATTTGTCATGCGTTGTTATTGTGGTACCCTGACCCTTTCAAGAGGCACCTTATTATTATGATCATTTATTATTATTACTATTATTAAGTTGGATAAGATTGTAGAAGATTTGCATGAAAAATTGAATAAGCATGACAAGTGGATAAGATCATTACATCGGATAAGATCGATGACACACATATGGATAAGATTCTTGAATGGATATGCTTGAAATGCGGATAAGATCAATGACTCGTGGATAAGGATAAGCATAACAATTAGATAAGGACAAGAATGATAATTGGATAAGCATGAAATCGGATAAGGATAAGCATGAGAATTGGATAAGCATGAAGTTGGATAAGCATGATAATTGGATAAGCATGAAGTTGGATAAGCATGAGAAATCGGATAAGCATGACAAATGGATAAGATCTTACATTGGATAAGATCATGACATAAGCTTCTTGATAAGCTTAATAAACTAATTCTATTTCTTGCTCCAACTAGTATAAATAGGGGGGTTTGGCTCCCATTTTTATCAACACACACACTTATATACATAGATAGAGATATATTACTCTCTTTTAAACTTCTCTTTATACAAATACAAACACATACGTATATATATATACTAATATCTTGATATATATATACTAATTTTCGAAATAGTAAGATAGCGTATGCTCATAGTCTTATATTATGAGATTCATGCGACCATGCTTAGTGCCCGATTCATGAAGTCTTGAAAATCATAGAAACTCGAGAAGATTAAGGTAAGTGGTTTCTTCTCTCTCTATTGCTTTTATAAAGATATGTTTTATGAAAATTATAGTTTTGTTCAAGTAAGTGGTGTCTTCTCCCTCTATTGCTTTTATAAAGATATGTTTTATGAAAATTATAGTTTTGTTCAAGTAAGTGGTTTCTTCTCCCTCTATTGCTTTTATAAAGATATGTTTTATGAAAATTATAGTTTTGTTCAAGTAAGTGGTTTCTTCTCCCTCTATTGCTTTTATAAAGATATGTTTTATGAAAATTATAGTTTTGTTCAAGTAAGTGGTTTCTTCTCCCTCTATTGCTTTTATAAAGATATGTTTTATGAAAATTATAGTTTTGTTCAAGTAAGTGGTTTCTTCTCCCTCTATTGCTTTTATAAAGATATGTTTTATGAAAATTATAGTTTTGTTCAAGTAAGTGGTTTCTTCTCCCTCTATTGCTTTTATAAAGATATGTTTTATGAAAATTATAGTTTTGTTCAAGTAAGTGGTTTCTTCTCCCTCTATTGCTTTTATAAAGATATGTTTTATGAAAATTATAGTTTTGTTCAAGTAAGTGGTTTCTTCTCCCTCTATTTCTTTTATAAAGACATGTTTTGTAAAAATTATATGTTTTTCGTAAATTTACGTATTGTTTGGAAAAGTTACTTTTTTATATACAAAAGTGGATTTGAGCATGCTATTTTATGAATTTTCTCTATGTAAAGTTAAAAATGATTTTATGTTGTGCTATATGTGTATATATGATCATGCTCTGAATACTTGGAATTCTATCGGAAGGAACGAGTTCCGAAATTTCTGACCGTGCTACGGGGTACAGTAGCAATTTCCGAACCCACTTAACGGGGTTATAGTTAAGGCCCTCCTACGGGTAATAATAGTAGTGTCTAAACCCACTTAACGGGGTTGTAGTTAAGGCCCTCCTACGGGTAATAATAGTAGTGTCCGAACCCACCTAACGGGGTTATAGTTAGGGCTTGATCAAGTTGGCCAATAGAGATTCCGAATATTCATGAGCATGGATATATAAATGAATTTGTTTGATTCTGCTCTGTTATCTGTTTTGCTATTTGAAATTGTAAAGCCTTAATTTTGAAACTTGTCTGTGTTACAAATATGATTTTCTGTTGCATATGTATGTAACTTGCTCAAATCCAACAGAGGGTCAAGAGATCCCTTACTGGGCGAGTGCGCTCACACCACTAATAACTATTTTGCAGAGGATAGTATCGAGAGAGATGATGAGGATCAATTTTGGGATTGGTGATTCAATGGAAGTCACCTTTGCCTAGAGATTATAGTTAATGTTATTTAGTTACGTCATCTTCTGTTAAGACCTTGATTTTTGGAGACTATTGTAGACTGGTTTTTTTATTTATGTTTTAAGTTGGAGTGTAATAGCTAAAATTATTATCGTTTTCGTTGCGATGTTCGACTAAGGTTTTTAATGGATATTTTATAGTTTTGGTATGTTCTGACTTCCGTGGCTTGGTGTCTCCAAGTCCTTTTGGGCTAAGGGGCATCGCCGTGCCGCGTCTCGGATTCGGGGCGTGACAGTTATATCTATTTTTTAGCACATAAATAAATTCCATCTTAAAGGGCAACTTACTTGGTAAGTTTTATAAATAACAACCATACGATATTTCTGGAGTCCCCTCAAGAAAGTTATATTCAACTGGTGTATGTACTGTTGGATTGAACATGATAATGTCACACTTCTGTATTTTGACATCATCATATTTAGATCTGACGACTAATATATCAATTGGAAATATACCCAAGTGGATAGCATCTTATGTCCCGTGCCCTCATCCGTGCGATGTTTTGGAGTGCCCGAAATTGATCGAGTGATGATGGCGCGAGATTCCAATTTTTGTTTTGTTTTGTTTTATTTATTTATTTATTTTTTTGTTTTAAGTAAAAGTATCAATTATCGTTAATCATTCAAATTCAAATACAATAATTACGAGTTGATGGCCATAGGATAAATTGTCAGGAATTTCACAAATTCAATAAATTATCTAGATGAGAAGATTGATATTGTAGCATAAACGAGGTAAAACTTAAATTGAATTATATACCTCTGCTATATTAAGAATCACATTGTGCTATATTACTATTATGTTTATTTTTGATTATTTTCATAGGAATAATAATAAAATTTTTTGAATTTATGTTAAAGGTAACTTATATGAAAAATATGTGTAACCTATATGTACACTATCTATACTATACTAGTCACGCTGGCACTTTTAATGTGTGTATAAAATAAAAAAAAATATAAATTTTATAATTTTGTATTGAAAAATTAAACTATAAATATCTATAAAATTTTTATATGAATAATTTTGTTTAGCATTTATTAAATTTAAAATAAGATAAAGCTATATGATTGAAATAATTGATCTTTAAACTATAAAAATTTATAAAATATTTATATGAATAATTTATTTTATATGTCAATATTATAAATAACCCTTATATTTAAATATTTTAATAACTAATAATCTCGAAAAACTTTCGCCTATGCTATTTCAATGAAATTTCTGGCTTGGTTCCTAAGTATATTAAGAAAAAATAACAATAAATATAGCCTTGATTGTATCAAATTTTTTAATTTTGCTAAGGTGAAAAGAAGTATTTATTTTTTTATTTTTCTTCTTCTTTGTGGAATAGAGCTTATTTTATAATAAATATAGCCGTGATTGATTACGCAAACCCTCAACACGTGAAAGCGGCACAATTTGATCTTTTCAAGTGCCGAAAATCGACATATTTTCTGTCTTTGATTCCCAAGAAAGAAACAAATTCTGTCTTTTCTGAGCAGTCTAGATATACAAGACTTTGGTGAACTCCCTCCACAGCATATCCTCTTCCGCTTAGTCACCAAGAAATATTTTATTTTCCGAAATGGCCGAGCTACAACATTTCGTCCTCGTTCCATTGATGGCTTAGGGTCACATGATCCCAATGTTAGACATGGCCAAGCTATTCCTCTCCAGGGGTCTGAGAACAACTATCCTCGCCACTCCAGCATTTTCTGACCCTATAAGAAAGGCCCAACAATCGGGGCACGATATCGGCTTGATAATCTTGAAATTCCCACCAGAAGGATTGTCGTTGCCCGACAATGTTGTCAGCGTCGATCAAGCAACCAGTCCTGCTATGTTTGAAAAGTTTTTGGAGGCCCTGTCTTTACTTCAAGAACCTGTCGAAAGACTTCTCCAGGATTTGCGTCCAAATTGTCTTATTTCCGACGTATTCTTGCCATGGACTACTGATTATGCAGCTAAATTTGGAATTCCCAGATTGATTTTCCATGGAACCAGCTGTTTCTCGCTGTTTGCTACAGATTATATGTATCACTTCAAGCCTTATGAGAACGTGTCGTCTGATTCTGAGCCCTTTGTCCTGACAAAACTTCGGCATCAGCTGACGTTTGTCAGGACGCAGGTGCCTCAGTTTCTACTCGCAGAAAGCGAAAATGCATTCACGGAATTGCGGAGGCAAATGAGGGAGTCAGTGGAGAGAAGCTACGGAGTTGTCATTAACAGCTTCCTCGAGCTTGAATCGGAGTATGCTGATCACTACAAGAATGTCTTGGGGAGAAGGGCATGGCATATAAGCCCACTTTTGTTATGCGGAGATGAAGGAAAAGCCCAAAGAGGAAATGAATCATCTATAGATGAGCACGAATGCCTGGGTTGGCTGGATTCCAAGGGACCTAATTCGGTCATTTACGCATGTTTTGGTAGCGGGGTAGCCTTCACTCCGACACAGTTACATGAAATAGTAGTTGGGCTTGAGGCCTCGGACCAAGATTTCGTTTGGGTTGTGAGAAGAGGTAAAAATGAAGAAGAAAATGAAGAGTGGTTGCTAGAAGGATTCGAGAAGAGAATGAAAAGGAAAGGTCTAATCATATGGGGATGGGCTCCACAAGCAATGATACTTGATCATCCGGCAATAGGGGCTTTTGTAACTCATTGTGGATGGAATTCGACTATGGAAGGAATTTGCGCCAGGTTACCTATGGTGACATGGCCCTTTTTCGCAGAGCAGTTTTACAATGAAAAATTGATCATGGAAGTTATGAAAACAGGAGTCTCCATTGGCAATAAAAAGTGGCAAGCCGTGGCAGTTGAAGGTGTGTCAAGTAAGACGGTGACCAGGGCCTTGCAACGCATAATGCTGGGAGAAGAAGCCTTGGAAATGAGAGGCTGAGCTAAGCATTACAAGGAATTGGCGAGAAAGGCTATTGAAAAAAATGGATCATCTTACGTAATTTGAGTGCTTTGATAGTCGAATTAAGCCATTGTCATCCAACAAAAGACATAAACTAGGATCTTTGTTCATCATTTTCATCTAAACCTATTTGTACCTTTTGGTTCATTGTCGAGAGTTTCCTTATGACGTTCCATCTAAGACTGTCAATCACTATTCAAAAGTTAAATTTTTGTTTGCATCCATATTCATTTATAGGATATATTATCAGTATTTGTTTAAAGCGGATATTATTCATATGTGATTATGTATACGCAAATTATAAATGAATATGGATATGGTAATTTGATATTCGATCTGTTTAATATATGCTTTTAATACATATTTGTTTGTACATTTGATTATTTGTAATTTAGTTGTATCTACATTAATTATTTATGATAATTAGTGTTTGAGTAAAGTGACTTATATCTATGCTAAAATTTTTATGCATCCTCAATAATATTTTATTTTCTAAAATTAATTAATGTATATATTGATATACATTTGTAAAATCCATGTTGTGATCAATAGTGTTTTAAAAATTAAAATTCTAACAATCATATTTGATATATTATATGATATGTATAAATAAAATATAAATGATTTATATTTTGTGAATGACTATAATAAAATATTTTTCTATTTTTAATGCATACCGTATCTTTATGACTTACAAAGATATAAAAATAAACATATATGAAGGTAAAATAAGCCTCACTGATATGTAAATGTGTCTAAGAAGGGGATGTTGAATTACGCAATAAAGATTTTCTGACACTTTGAAAAATAGAACAATAGGATGATAGAATCTGTAAACGCGGCAGAATTTGCAATCAAAGTGTGAAAGCCTAGTAATTTGCTTTGCAAATGTTACTGGATTGTGTTAATACCAATTCAAATACCAGATATGCAAATATGTAGAGCATTAAGTAAAAGATGAAAGTAGTAAACAGCAGAACAATTTATAGTCGGAGTTATAATTAACAGCTTCCTCGAGCTGGAATCGGAGTATGCTAATCACTACAAGAATGTCTTGGGAAGAGGGGCATGGCATATAGGCCCACTTTTGTTATGTGGAGATGAAGGAGAAGCTCAAAGAGTGATTCATCCAAGATGTAGGCTGATCAATGGATTATTGGCAACGGATACTTTCCAAGTTTCTTGAGCAACGGATTCTTGCCACAAGCTAATCTTCAACGATTACTTGCCTTAGGTTCCTGATTCACCTTATCTCCATCAATGTCTCCTTACCATATTAATGTTGACTTGGATTTGAAAATTGGCATAATCAAATTAGCCAACATTCTCCCTCTTTTGATGATGACAATTTTGTGAGCTTCCCCTGTCTTTGGCATGAAGGTAGTTTTGTATACTCCCCTTGTTTTTATGCACTTGAGCTAAAAAAATCTAAACCAAGCTTCATCAGAAAACATGAATATTGTGAAAGGCAACGATAGCTATGTATCCCCAACACAATTAACCTTTATGACAGAAGCAGTTTCTAAACTAAGTCTTGTTAAAGCATTAGCCAAAAAGATCATAGTTATATATTATCAAGAGAGCAGAGCATAAGCTCACGAATTCAAGCCAATAGCAGATTTCCATGCAACAAGATGCTTAATAAGTAACCAATAATAGTAGATTTCCATGCAACAAGATGCTAAATAAGTTCAAAAGGTGAGTTTCGGGAAACAAACAAAAACCAGCATAAGTTCCAGAATCAAGTTATGGAATGATTTGCAACAGTCTGATCAACGCAGACATTCTCCAGATCCTTTTGTATCAGCAGATTTCTTCTCCTTATTCTCAGTAGACACTTGAGCTTCATCTTCAGTCTTATCCTCTTTTTCTCCCCCTTCATCATCAAGAGGGGCAACTATGGCAATCTTGCAAGTGTTTGTTACACTTTCTTCTAGCGAATTAATCCTTCTAGTCAGTGCTTCTAACGAGCTGGTCAAGACTAATATTTTTTCACCAACAGAGTCAACAGCAAAGCTGAAATCAGCGAGTTTAGCAGTAGTTTGGTCAAGTGAATCTGTATTGGCATTCCTAGACGGCCTAGGCATATCCTTTTTGGTAGCTTTGTACCAGATTCCAGTATCCAAGTATTGAATATGCATCCTCCGGAGGCTTGATAGAGTAACAAATTTTCGCTATTTAGCTTCTGCTGCCCATTGTTCTAGCAAGGTACATCTTCCATCGCAAGTAGATAGGTGAGGAGTATTGCATAGGAAAGATTCGCACCCATGTGACCATCACAGTGCTCCATATATTTTAAAATCACATATCCAAGATTGACCTTCTCTCTTTTAATAGCCATAAACAGTAGAAATGCCGACTGATAGTTTCTATCAGTGGAGTGGCCCCCACTTTCAACAGATGCAGACAAAATAGTCATAGAAATCAATTTGTGAAGGAAAAATAGATCAACTTTTAGTGCGTTTAGACCATCACCCCCTGCCATAGAGTAATGTTTACCATTCCAAACGATTTTACAGAAATATCTTTGTTCTCAATGTCGTCCGAGAAGGCACTGTTACTGTAAAAAACATTCACAACAAGTGGATAAGCAATTTTTTTAATTTTCATAACCTTATCCCAGTGAAGCTCTTTTATCACTTCAATAGCATAACATGGAGGAATAGAATCAAAGTTCATCGTTCTTCCTCTATTCCACTGTTTTTCTTCGAATTTTTCATGAAATTTATCACGAGCAAGAGGGGTTTTGAATTTTAGCACGGAAGGAATGGAGTTGAAGTTGTATCGTTTCGTTCGAGGAAATTTTCTCCCTGAATCCGACGAAAGTGGCTCCTTACTGTGCAAATCGTCCGAGAACTCCACCCCAGAGCTTTGGGTGAAAGATTTAGCCTGTGATTTTGTGCAGGTCTTCATGACTGTTTTAAGCGGGCGAAGATTTGTGCTAGGTGAGGATTCTTCATCTAATTCAACCTCAAGCCGCTGGCGAATACCTACAATAGTGGCCTTGGAAATATTTTTTGATTTTTTCATGATTAGGGCTTTTATGAGAAGGAAGATTACGGAGGTTTTTCTTTGTGGGAAGAGATTTCTGTGGGTTGAAGGACTAGTGCGTACTAGATAAATAGTCAGATGAGTTTCTTAGGAATTTGTATGTGAGAAGGAAATTTGAAGACAAGAAGGAAAGGTGATTTTTTTTGAAAGAAATTGAGATCAATATGGTTAGTCATGTCAGACAATGGAGAGATTTACCTGACTTATTTTCTAGGACTCCCAATCTTTTCCTAATATCACAAAATCTCTCTTCGTGAACTGGTTTTGTAAAAATATCTGCTAACTGATTGTTGGTATCAATATGCAGAATATTGATATTATTATTATTAATATGATCACGAACAAAATGATGTTTGATCTCTATATGTTTAGTTTTGGAATGAAACATAGGGTTTTTAGAAATACATATAGCACTAGTATTATCACAAAATAAGGGTATATTTTTGAAGGAGAGACTTAAATTAGAGAGAGTTTGTTTCATCCAAAGCAACTGAGTGCAGCAATTACCAAGAGCCATGTATTCAGCTTCAGTTGTAGATAGTGCTACAACCGATTGCTTTTTACTGCTCCAGCTTATTAGGCATCGTCCAAGAAATTAAGAAGTATCGCTGGTACTTTTTTTGTCAATAGTACATCCTGCATAATCAGTATCAGAGTATCCGACTAATGAACAGGATTTCATGTTAGGATACCATAGCCCGAAATCAGATGTTCCTTTTAAGTTCTAAGATTTTGCTTAATGGCTTTAAAATGAGATTCCTTAGGGTTGGATTGGAATCGTGCACATATAGTAGTGGCAAACAATATATCGGGTCTACTGGTTGTTAGATACAACAAATTACCAATGGCACTCCGATAAAATTTCTCGTCAATACTTTTACCTTCATCATCTTTTTCCAATTTTGTTGAGACCCACATGGGTGTAGACATTTCTTTGCAGTGTTCCATTTGGAACTTTGGCAGTATATCTTTTGTATATTTTTCTTGAAAGAGAAAAATTCCTCCAAAAGTTTGTGTGATTTGCAGCCCAAGGAAATAGTTTAATTTTCCCATGAGGCTCATTGCAAATTCCTGTTACATACATTGAGAAAAATCTTAACATAGCTTGTCATTAGTACTTCCGAATAGTATATCATCCACATAGATTTGAATGACAAGTAAATCATTCTTGATTTCTTTTACAAAAAGTGTCGCATCTATGGATCCTCTACGAAATTTATTTGATAAGAGACAAGTGCTTAACCATTCACACCAAGCCTTGGGGGCTTTTTTTTAGGCCGTAAAGTGCTTTTGAAAGTTTGTAGACGTGATTTGGAAATTCTTTGTTAACAAAACCAGGTGGTTGAGAAACATACACTTCCTCTTGAATAAAACTATTTAAAAAAGCTCTTTTCACGTCCATTTGATAAAGAGTAATTTGTTTAAAAGATGCATAAGCTAAAAGCATCCGTATTGATTCAAGTCGAGCTACTGGAGCGTAAGCTTCATCAAAATCGATACCTTCTTGTTGGCTATAGCCCTTGGCCACCAACCTTGCTTTATTATGAGTAATCTTACCGTCTTTATTTGTCTTGTTTCTAAATACGCACTTGGTCCCTACGATTGATTTATCTTTTGGTCTTTCAACCAAGTTCCAGACTTTGTTTTTCAGAAATTGGTTGAGTTCTTCCTCCATTGCTTTTACCCACGAAGGATTTTGTAATGCATCCTCTACATTTTTAGGTTCAAGGATAGAGAGAAGTACCTCATTGTTTTTATAGTCTGATGCAACCTGTTGTGCTTTTGATCTAGTGGTTATATTGGAGTTTAGATTGCCGATGATTTTGTCAAGTGGATGACTTGATGCATCTTGATTTTCTAGGTGCCACTTGATATTCCAGACTTGTGTTTTCATCTAGTTTTTTTATTTCCCGTGCTTCTTGGTTGATTTCAACCCCTTTTCCAATGGCCTCCTTGTTGAGATAATTTCATCTGGAATTTTAGTGCTCAAGGGTTCCTTGGCAATGGGGTTAGTCTCATCAAGTATAACATGTATGGACTCTTGAATATTTCTTCTAATTTTATTAAAAACACGAAATGCTTTGCTACTACTTGAGTATCCAACAAATATGCCTTCATCAGACTTTGAATCAAAATTTCCAAGATATTCTCGATTATTCAGTATAAAGCATTTGCATCCAAAAACATGAAAATAAGATATATACATATATATATATATATGGGACTTTATTGTGCCACAGTACATATGGAGTTTTCTTAAGGATTGGACGAAAAAATACTCTATTAGAGATATAGCAAGCAGTATTTACGGCTTCCGCCCAAAAAGATTTGGGTAAATCGTATTCATTAAGCATAGTTCTAGCCATGTCTTGAAGAATCCCATTTTATCTTTCAACTACTCCATTTTTTTGAGGGGTTTGGGGTGCTGAAAATTCGTGCACATACCCATTTTCATCCCACAATTCTAAAAAATGTTTTTTGTCAAACTCTATTCCATGATACTTCTTAATTTTTTGATGGAAAATCCCTTTTTCATTTTGAATGCGTTTAGCTAGTTAAATGAAGTTTGAGAGTGCTTCATTTTTGTGAGCCAAAAATACCACCAAGTAAATCTTGTAAAATCATTGACAATGACAAATGCGTACCTTTTTCCACCAATGGTTTGTGGTTTCTTCTGTCCAAAAAGATCAAGATGGAGTAATTCCAGAGGTTTATTAGTTGAAACCATGTCTTTGGCTTTGCATGTAGATCGTATCTGCTTACCTTTTTGACACGCATCACATACTTTATTTTTGACGTAATTCACTTTGGGAATTCCTTTTACAAGTCCTTTCTTGGAGAGTTGGGAGAGTAAATTCATATTATTATGACCAGGGCATCTGTGCCAGGTCCAGCTAATATGTTCTGCTGTTGTGAGACACTCAATATTCTGATTAGTAAGATCAATAAGTTTAAGACTATATATATTTCTATCTCGACAAGCAGAGAAGATTGTGTTGTTATATTTGAAGATGTGACAGTAAGTGTGTGAAAAATTCACTTGATATCCACTGTCACAAAACTGACTAATACTTAAAAGGTTATGCTCTAGTTCTTCTACCAGCCATACATTTTCAATATGAGTAACTTTTACCTATTTTCCGAAAAATTTTAGTAGTTTTCAAAAAACATTGTCTTTAAGTTCTTAATTTGAAATCTAATTTTTAAAATGCTTAATTATTATCAAAAAAATGAAAATTATAATATAAATAAATGTTTTAGATTTTATTTGACTTATAAAAATTAATTTTCGAATTTTTATAATTTTATTTCTATTTTTGGGCAATTTTCGAAAAAAGGGCAAAACAAGGGGTATTTTGATCTTTTCACTTCTCCAACCCCAAATTTCGATTTTGCTGAGAAATAAACAATAAAAATACTTAATAAATAAGAGTTTTCAGATTTTTTAGGTTTTTGTTTGATTGTAGTTGATTTTATTCTATATTTTATCAAAATATATATACTAATACACTCTTGAAACCTAGCCTCATATACATATATAAATATATATTAGTGGTGATATACATAGCTACATATACACAAAAATACCCACATACATATACATCGTGGTTAGTAAAGTGAGGTGTATGTATATACAACCATGAATAATTGTATGGTAGATGTATTTAAATGAATATAATATGTAGATATTTGCCTCTAATACTTGGAAGATCAATACACAAGACCTTATACACCCACAATCCTCATTTTTCAGCCCCATTTAGCCCCAAAACCGTGCTCTCCCTTGCTCACATCCTCACTCTCTCACTTTCTCTCAAAACATTATCATTTTCTCTCAAAACAATACACTACTTGAAAGAACTAAGGTAGGAACACTTCTTTATGCCTTAAGTACAGGTTTTCTTCTTCTTTCTTGTGAAGAATAGGCAAGCTTCCATACTCTTGTGCCCAAACAATGTAAAAGATCAAGCTTGAATGGCCTAGAGTGAGAGCTTTTGCCAAAAATGCCTCCAAGTTGAGGATTTTAGTTATTTTGCCATATTCATGTTACTTTAATGCTTTATGGTTAATTTTTCATATTATAACTCTTGTTGGGAGGAAGTTGAAGGATGGATAGACTTGTGAGCATGATCTTGAAGAAATTATGTGATTAATATGCTTATTTGGAGTACTATGTGCTTACTATTCTTTATTGGAAAACCTATGTGATTATTGTGCCATTTTTGCAATAATATGGAATTCTTATGCTTTATTTGAACTAATATGTGAGTTCTATTCTTTATATGAAGTAGTATGAGACCATGATACTTTATTTGAGCTATTAAGGGAATACCCTATGTTGTTCTTGAAAGTCTTAGTAGAGAAAGCTCCACATATCTATTATTTGATAAATAGAACTTTTATTATACTTTATACTATAGATTTATGCCTACTTTAGCCTTTACATATATATATATATATACATACCTATTCAAAGTTTTAGTAAGTGATTAGATGATTATGGAGATATAAATCTATGTACGTATATATATATATATATATATATAAATATTTAAAGTGTTATCATATATTCATTTAACTAAATTCATTATATGTTAATTATATATATATATATATTTATGTATGTATAGATATATGTTATGATAGACATATATATATATATATATGTTACGTACATGTATATATATGTACTTATTATAGACTACTTTTATATATAGATATATATTCATATATTTATATATCTTATATTTTCATCTATATTTTTATATATATTTATACTAGTTATATTTTGATCTTTATATTCATATATTCATACTAGTTATATTTATATGTTTATATTTATATTTTGTCTATTTACATATTTTTGCTACTAGCAATTTACATATTTAATATTTCTAAGTAAATATGCTTAATAAGCAAATATAAAGCTTTCATTTATAAGTGTGGAGCTTACTTTACTAAACTATAATATAAACTTCTAAAGATTATGTGCATGTGTGAACAAATTGCAATTCTGTGAATGGGCCCATATGTGCTGGAATGGTCTGGGGGGTGTTCCGCCGGGACATACTATTGAGTAGCCGGAAGAGTTCACGCCCCTTCCATCTCCTAATCCCCCCTTGGGTAGACGGAGGGATCTACTCAAGAGAGAGGGTCGTAGGACAATACTAGGCGTATGCCCGGGATACGACCATTGGAGGATAAGGTTGGCGCGAAAAATGTGCTGGTTGTTATTTCGGCCCGGGTAGTTATAAGGGTCACTGTCAGGTGACGAAAGGTAGAAAGTGTGAAACTATATGTGTGCTATGTGTAACTAATGTGCACTTGACACCCGAGCACCTTATATGCATAAAGAAATGTTTCTACTCAACGTATGTTGATTCCGTGTTACAAAATGATTTAGATGCTTCCAAAGCTAGCCTTTACGACGATGAGGAGGAGGAACCTTTTGAAGCGTTTTAATAGGAAGGAAGATGTAGGATTTCCGCTGCGTACTTGTATTTTGTGGTTTTCACATTTACTATGTAGATACATTAGAACTAGCAAGTCGATAGTCTGCTTTGTTCGATGTACCTTTATGTTATGTAATATAGCCTAGTACGTCTTGTAATTAACAATTTATGCATGTATGTAAACGCTAATGATAATAATAATCATAATAATAACAATAATACTAATAATAATAATATAATAATAATAAAGGGTTTTCGGAGTCGTCACAACTACTATCCAATATTGATGGGTTATTTGATTAAGTACAAGAAGTTTCAGTATATTGTAAACTAGATTTGAAAATAAGTGAGAATGCGAGGGGGAATTTTAGTAGACATGGGAAAATAAGAGCAATTATGAAATAAAATAAAGATATATAATAAAGCTACTAGGATTGATGAACTTAAGGCGAAGTGTGTAATAGTTAAATGACGATTCTCTTGTGATAAGTTATGTTTCTTAACTAATTCTTTTCATATGTCCTCATCATTACTTATTCCAAATATTCCTAAAATTCATTTTAATTTGTTTGGAAACAACCTTTTATAAATCTCCATAGGAAATATACTTGCTAATTGAACCATTGAAACCTATATTCTATGTGAATTTTTTCTAAAACTATAAGTTTGATTATTACACATTATTTCTACCCCTATATATATATATTCACGATATTGATATTTATTCGAGATATTTTTTACAACCAATATTCGTTGTTTGATGTATAAGAAAGAAAAGTCAATCTTGTCTTTGACTTCCTTTTAAAATGATAACTTCAACAGCAATTATTGTCTTTTGTTTTCATAGTAAACCTCTTTTGCATCTAAGGCACTCTCAAAAGTTCCCTCAATTGACAACTCTTTTATCTCCTCTTGACAAGTTGTAATATAGAAAATTTCCAAATTATTTGCTCCCTATTGAAAGTTTGAATCCTCTAAGATTTACGCCAATCCAAATTTTCTTTATTTGACTCTTCAATCGACAAAGATGTTATTCAAACTTTTACATATTCTTGGTTTTTTATTCCATTCTTACTTTTAAACTTCAAACATGAAAATCTTTCGAAGCAAGTCTTAAAGATTGATGAGTTATCCTTGATCTCTAGTCAAATTCATCCTCTATATTCCTAAATGATATTTAATATGAAAATGTTGACAAATATTTTACGAATCCTACTACAGTCACGGCTCATTTCTTCGACTTGTTGATCCTTTGTTCACACAAAAAAAAAAAAACTTGTTGTATACATTTTGGATTTGATTCCGTATCCATCTGGACTATCACAAGTCTTATTAATACTTGAGTAAAACTTAAACATATCACCAAGGATTTCATTATAGGATTACTTTGAATCTAGCAAGGCATTATAGATAGTTGTGGATAGACTATTGAAAAATTCCCACTTTATTGTGTGATTTAGAATGACAGAAATTATAAATAAGACATAGTTGGATTTCATGATGTCTCGATTAGTATAAGTCTTAGATAGAAACTCACGGTTCGTTTTAAATTTTTTCAAGGATTACAAAATGTTTTGACAATTAAGTTGAACATTAGTACCTCTTTCCAACCTCAAAGTAGTGTACAAATAGAAAGAATCATACAAACCCTTGAGGATATGCTTTAATTTTTAAGGAAGTCGAGAATCGACACCACTCACTAGCCGAATTTTCCTATAACAATAACTATTAACCTATAGTTGGCATGACCCATTCGAAGCACTTTATGAACAAAGATATATATCCACTGTATTTTGGAATGAAGTTGGCAAAAATAAAGTCCAAAGTTAGTATGGGATATCACCAAAGTTATAAAAATAGCTCGAAAGTGAATGACAGAAACACAAAGTCGGTAAAAGAGTTACGCAAATAAGAGACGGAAAGATTTGGATTGGAATTAGGAAAAGGAATCTTAAGATTAGGAAAACAAAAGACGGTCCTTTTGAAATCTTGGGAAATAGGACCTCCCACACACTTCCCCACCCCCAAAAACGTCCACACATATACACACACTATACTCTCTCTAGTTTCTTCCACAAACACATAAATCCCGCCTAAAAACACACCCCCACACTTACTCTACTCTCAACACCCAAAACACTTCCTATTTATAGCCTATCTTCCACCTACATATATGTGCACACAAGCCCTTCTATTTTCATCCATATATATCTAAGAACCTTCCATATAGCCCTTTATAAACCCTCTTTTTTCTAAAACCATTTGAAGGTAGAATTATTACCTTTCTCATAAGTAGTTTAGGAAACATGATCTTAGTTTAATTTCATAAGCAAGGCTTTAACTTGGGTTTACCCAAATAATGGTAAAATACCAAGTAATTGCCTATGTTCACATTTTTAAGATTCTATGCCTTACATTATTTGTTGTGTATGTTAATATCATGATAGTTGTTCTCATGTTGTTATGCTTTCATAAAGATATATGCATGAACATGATATGTTTATTTATGCTCTTTATGATCTATGTGTTATGAGAGTGTTATTTCTCAATTATGGGTTGGGCCCAAAATACTGCGGAATGGATGTGGTTGAGTTCTGTCGGGACATTCTATCGGAGATGCCGGTAATAAGTATTCTAGCCCTCCATCTCTTAATCCCTCCTCATATGGACGGAGTGTTCCATGTGAGAGTAGGTCGTAGGAATTCGGCCTATGCCCGGGATATGACCACTGGTGTGACTCGGTTGGATTAATTGATCGTGGTGGGAGTTATAAGGTATTACGTCATTATATGTGATGAACAGGGAGTATTATGTAATTTTACATGTTTATGTACAATGGTCACACACCTGCACCTTATGTGATTGCGTAATAGTTCTACTCAACCGTTGTGTTGACACGTTTTATGAACATTCTTTTAGGCAAGGATGTTATATCAGAGTGGCGCAGCGGAAGACCACCAGGCATTACGATGTTTTACAGTTATTTTTTTATTATTTTATAAAATGTAACTTTTGTACTTTGGAAATATATTTATGTAAATTATTTATTGTCATAAAAGAAAAGGGTATTTTTCCGGGTCGTGACATTTTATATATATACATATCATAATTTCCGATGTATATATATAATAGGAATTATTTTATTTTGTGAAAAAATCAAGATATATAAATAGGAATATATATGTATATGTCGAATATGTATATATATAATATAATATCATATGTATAATAAATACACTTGTTCAAATGTCATTCTCCCCATTAAATGCTATTATGCACTTAGATATTGGATAAGATAAGATTCAATACATGTGTAAAAATCTTATGTAAATAAAGAACCACTTGTACGGTTAAATTTAAAGAAACTAACACTTGTTTTCATCTTATTAAAATAGGATAAAGATAGGGTTATATTCATTTACTGTAGGGTAACATTTGTACAAGCCTAATATAACACTTGCTAACCATTCTTATAATGATAATATAGCATCCCTACATTTGTAACCAATTTCTTAAAATTGGATAAAGTAGGTGTACACATATAATTTATATGTATTCAAAATATAGATATCAGTATGCATGTATATGTCGATTATATATTCATAATATATTAGAGATTATTTTATAAATACATTTCAGATATAATACATATATATGAAATATATTTGTATATATATACATATATATGCTATATATAAATATATATATATATATTCGAGTATATATATATATATAAATATATATAATAAAATGTTTCTCTTACATTATATGTAAAATATCATTTTTTTCATGTCATTTTCTTTAATAAACGATACTTTACACCTAGCTCTTGAATAAGATAAGATTAGATATATGTGTATAAATCTTGAATGTGTATTAAACCATGTGTATGGCTAGGTTTAAAAGAGCTAACACTTGTTATCATCATGTTAAAATAGGATAAAGTAGGGCGCAAATCATCTAATTTAGGGTAACACTTGCATAATCCTACTATAACACTTGTAGTGATCATTTTCAATTAGCCCAACACATTTATTGATCTTATTAACTTACGGTAACACCAACCACATTAGGGCAACACATGAAAATCTAGGGTTAACAGTTGGGCTATTTAGATCAACACTTGTGTGTGAATTTATTTAATAATAAAATAATCATATTTCTAGGACAAAACACTATAAATAGAGGCCTTCATCTCCATTTCCAACAAACAAATACAAACACGAGCACACACGCTCACTCACAAATACTCTCAAAAGTTTACATATTCATAGTTATATAGATAATCTACTAAGGAAGGGAATTTCCTTAATTTCATAAGTATAAATCCTTACTTCAGTAAATGTTAATGTCATATGTTTGCATATGTTTTAGTTCACATTATACTTCATATTTCACATGTTAGTTCTGTGACGACCCGATAATCGTTATTATTTAAATAATTGGTATAAAACCTTATGCTTCTTGAAAATGTTCTTATTACTTGTTGTTTTCAAATTTTAGTCTAATTTTGAGAGTAATTTACAATTTGAAACTATTCTCGGAAAATTTGTCCATTAAATACTTATGAGTTTTCAAAAATAATATAAATAAGTATTCTAGAATTTTAGGCATGGAGAAGATGCAATTTTGAATAAATTACATGATTTTCCAAATTTTAGAGGAATTTGACATTCGAACACAATTTTCGAAATTTCTATGTCCTAAATTGTAATTTTTGAAAATATAACTAAAACATTTTTAATTTCTAGAAAATATACATATATTTTTCAGATTTATAGAGATTAATTTCATAATTTTGGAATTTTTCTAAATTAATTATAAATTTTGGATTTTATGCTCTAAAACCCTAATGTTAGGTTTTTAAAAATAAAATAAATGCAAAATCGAATTTTATTTAAAATAAGTAGATAATTTCAGATTTTATACAATTATGACAATAAAACAAAATCAGATTTTGTTTGATCTTGTTTAGTATTTTATTAAAATATCTTACACTAATACAAGATGATTTTCTTCTAGAAATTATACACTTGTGTGGTCTTTTATCATCTAGCTTCATGAATCATGTGCTAGGGTTACACCAAGGCTAGAAATAGAGAAGGGACGTGGAAGATTGCTTTTAATTGGCAATTAATTTTAAGCTTAGGTGGGAGATTTGCATTAATTAAGAAGATTTGCATTACTTATGACTTGGTCTCCAAGTCTTCCCTTTACCCTCAATTCTTACACTAAAAGTAGGAGGGGTTGCTCACATTCTATCACACCTACACAACACACAAATCCCGCCTAAAACCCACATACCCTAAAAATCTTGAACTTTCAATATATATATATCACACTATATCCATAGTATACCTTCCTATATACATATATATACAATTACCCCTTTTTCTAAACATATATATAGACATATTAACCTTCTATGTATGCACAAACACACACACACACACACTTGCATTTACAAAATCCTTTCAAAACCCCACTTTCTTCTTACATATTTGAAAACTACATATATACATATATATACCTATCCCTGCACTTATAAATATATATATATATATATATACATTAGTAGCCTTTTATATATTCTCCCTAATTTTTTAAATCACTTTTGGAAAAAACGTAGGAATTTTGCTTAATTCCATAAGTCTAGTTGTTTTATACTTGCATTTATGTTTGAAATACTCCTTAAGTATAATTTATATGCTCTAGTTTGTGTTCATGCTTTATTATTTCAAGTATATGCTCTCCTAAGACATAAAATTGTGATCTTTATGTGAAATTATGTGATTATGTTCACTTAAACACACACCTTCACCTCATGTGATTAATTAAAATTTCTACTCAACCGTCGCGTTGATTCTTCTTTACGTGAATATTTTTAGACAGAAATGAGATAGCGTATCAGAGTGGTGCAGTGGAAGTGTTTGGAAGCCTTTTACGCAATAAAGTTGCTTTTGTGTTCTTTTGAAACTCTTGTATTTTCTACAAATTTTATGTGAAAATTATTATTTAATTTTAATAGAATATGAAGGGTATTTTTCTGGGTCGTGACATTTTCCCATCGCTGCCCACAAACTTAGTAGGCAAAATTATTTCCAGGGGTCTCAATCAATCCTTATATTCACTTGTGGAGACGAGAAAGATGACTATTTGATGGGAAAAAAACTCCAACCACTACAAACTCTAACTATAAAAAATGGGTGGCAAAAAATAATACGATGTCATGGCTTATCAATTCTTTGACCACCGATATTGATAAATATTTCCGATCATTTGAGACTACCAAAGGAATTCGGGATGCAGGCAAGTAGAGTTTGTTTAGACGGTGAGAACACATCTAAAATAGTTAAGACCAAATGAATTCTTCATGACCTACAACAAGGAGATCTCACAGTAAACCAATACTTCAATGTACTTAGTCATAGCTGGCATTTACTATATACACATGAGGTATATATTTGGTCATGTACCACTGATTCTCTACTATATAAAAAGATTATAGAGCAAAAATGTGTATACAAGTTTTTGCTAGGATTAAACAAAGACCTTGACAAGGTTCATGGGAGGCTAATGGGAACAAAGCCTTTACTAAGAATCGAAAAAGCCTTCTCTAAAATTAGATGAGAAGAAAGCAGGACGAAGATCATGATGGTTACATCTCCACATTCAAATGTACCAGATAACTCAGCTCTACCAAATAGCCACTAGAAAAACGAATGAGGAAGACCTTAGTGTGAAAATGCATAAAACCAGGGCATTGGACAGAAACATTCTGGGAAATTTATGACAAACCAACTGATTGGAAATCTGCCCAAAAGAAAAGGAAATGGAGCTGTAGAAATCATGTTACCACTGAGGAACAATCAAATTCAGAAAATAAACCCATTCAAAAAAGAAAAAATAGAGTTGCTGCAAAAGCTCTTGTCCACCAATTCAGTCAGTACATTCACTAAATGACACATCCTCTAATCAAGTAATTGGTTCAAAAAATTTAGCTAGAAAAGATAATTATTTGAATGCTCTTTCTGTTGATATAATAAAAGGAAACCCTTGGATTGTGGACTCATGACCATCAAACACATGAGGGAGATTCAACTTTATTTGTGACTTATAGCCCTTGTCAGGAAAATGCAACTGTCCAAATCACTGATGGTTCATTATCAAAGTTTGTTGGTCTAGCTCGATTGTGCTGTCAAAGAATCTCACTCTCACCACAGTTCTCTTTATTCTTGGTTTGGATTGTAATCTTTTATGTATTAGTAAACTCACTAAAGAAAAAAGATGTGTTGGTAATTTTTTCTCTACTCTTTGTGAATTTTAGGATTTGGATTTGAGGAATATGATTGGAAATGTAGAGGTATGCTATGGACTCTATATCCTCAAAGGACAGTACCATCGTCAAGGGCAACCCAAAGGGTAGTTGGTGGTAGTTCCTTCTCTATTCTCAGTTAAAACAAAAATAGTGTAGTTGTGTCATTCTAATTTCATGTAATTCAAATACTTATTCCCATCATTGTTCAATAAAAACTAAAGTTCCCTTGAGTGTGAGATATGCCAATTTTCAAAACATGTCCGATCGCATATTTCCATTCAAACGTACAAAGCATCTAAACCATTCTTTATCATCCATAGTGATATTTGGGGTCTCGCTAAAATAAGAACCTTGATAGGTGCTAGTTGGTTTGTCTCATTTGTAGATGACCACACTAAATTACATTGGGTGTTTCTTATAAAGGAAAAATCTGAAGGAAGCAAAATATTTAAAAATTTCAAAAATATGATTCAAACCAATTCCAAACGAAAATACAAATCCTAAAGTTTGATAATGCTAGGGAAAATTTTAGCTCCACTCTGGGGAGCTTTCTAGCAAAAGAAGGGATTGTTCGTCTAAGCTCTTATGTTGATACCCCATAGCAAAATGTGATCACCGAAAGAAAAAAAGACATCTATTAGAGGAGGCTAGGTCTCTTAGTGTAGCACCCATTTAACTAGGATCCACCTATCGACCAATGCTTACTAGTGAACGTACCAAATACCAGCGCTTTCACTGATATTTGATACGAACACCCCTATTCATTATCATACATCAAACTACAATATTACAAGCAGAAGCCAAACTTGATATGTAACTCCAATGTCTAACCCGCCAATCCCTAACTAGTTTCTATCTAGATCGACTTCAATTTTAATCTGAGGCAGACAACAAAGAGAATATAGCTCATAAATATACATATATATATATATATAACCACAAAAAAAAAGCATTAAAATAGTGGAACATGAGCTTTCAATGCAACCAAAACAATATTGCTTGAAAAAATTATTAAAAATATCATGCTATAAAATGCGTTCTGAATATGCAATGGTGAGCTGAGCTTCTTTGTATCTAACCTTATGTCTACACAAAACAGATCAAATATAACATTAAACGGTAGGTATACCTTGTGCCCGTATCAATACACTAATCCAATCCCACTACTGCCAAACTCCAACTATACGTACAATTGAGTCCTGTGGTATGGTAGTGTGCCAAAAGATTCTACCGTCGGTCCGTTCTAGACAATGGTTCCTTCAGGCACGTACCAAGGCCTAACTCTCCCGAGGATGTCCCCAAGTGTGACATCCCAATTTTTGCACATAAAGCAGGTTTAACAACTATATGCTAATTAAAAACCAATTCTTATGATATATGTGCATGAAACACTAAAATTTTATATATAGCATTTATAACGCCCCAGTACTTTCTAGTATTTTCAAAAATTAATTATATATTCATTTCATGTTTTATATGCATGTTTTATATGATCCTTATTTTATATGTGAATTATGTGATATGATAACTATGTTTAACTATGTTTATAATAAACAATTAAATTTATAATACATATATAAATAGAGACATATATATGTACATACATGTATTTTCAAGAATTACAACTTATTAATTTATTTGTAATAAAGTAATATGTATAAATATATATCTTTCGAAAAATAGAGCTATATATATATACACTATATAATAGCTCATTTTTTGTATTACAATATATATATATATATCACGCCCCGAATCCAGGACATGGCTCGGCAATGCACCTTAGCCCAAAAAGGCTTAGAGACACCAAGTCACGAAAATCAGAACATACTAAAACTGTAAAATATTCATTGAAAAGCCTTAGTCAAACATCGACGTGAAAAAGATAATAATCCTAACAATTACAACTCCAATTCAAAATCATTAACGAGCAAACTAAGCTATAATAGTCTCCATAACCATGTTTTAGAGGAAAACAACACAATTAGATATCGATAACTAAGTTCTCTAGTGAAAAAGTGCTTCGATTCAATTACCAACCCAAAACTAGCTCTCGTCGCCCTCGTCGGTACTATCCTCTGCAAAATAGTTATTAGTAGTGTGAGCGTACTCGCCTAATAAGGGATTTCTTGACACTACTAGAAAAAACACAATTAGCTAAGGATTTTACCAAAAATCCGTGGCCAAGAAGATTAGCCACAGATTGGCCACGGATTAGCCACGGATTTTTTCTGTGGCTAAAAGTGGCGTGGCTAACCATGGCCACGGCCATTTAGCTACGGCTGTGATTAGCCACGGCATCCCATGAAATTCTGGTCACGCCATTAGCCACGGTCTGGCCATAGCTAATAGCCATAGTCAAACCGTGGCCAAATTAGCCACTTTTGTCTGAAAATGCCTAGCCAAGGCCCTTGGCTACGGCCTAGCCGTGGCTAATGCCTATGTACCTGAAAAAATTAGCCACGGCCTACGTGGCTAATTTTGCCAGAAATTAACAGATTTCTACCACTTTCGTTCCAAACCAGCCTGTACCCTATTTTTCGTATTACCAATCTAAAAACACCAGCATTCCATCAATACATCATTTTATGTCAATTCTCCATTCAAAATGACGATCACAGATCATCCAATAGTAAATGTCTCATCAAATATTAGATCAAAATGACGATCACGGATCGTCCAACACCAAATATATCGTCAAATAAAAATTAGAAAGAGTCAAATATTGCTAATACACTACAAACTTAAAGCAATTAGAGAATACACAAACTGTTTGTCATAATAAAAGTTATTAAAATATCAAAAAGTATCAATGTCTAATAAGGTCCAATACTATCATTCGCATCATCATCGTCGTGCTCGTCATCACGTACGTAATTTGGAGGAGTGTGCCTGGAGGTGGATCGCTGCCCTCCCAATGAAGTCCTACGGGAACCCCTCTGTTGGATGGGAGTGGGCTGTACATGAGGTGAACCAACTGATGGCTGTGGCTGATTAGGCGAAGAGGCGAAAGTACCCTGGGTTAAACATTGAACACTCTGAAGCAAGGGATGGAGTGTGTGCTTCATCTTAGTCAATTCAGAGGATTTTTTCTCCTCAAACCTATCAAGCCTTCTCTTCAACTCAAGCGTGGACGGGTCCTTCCATTTCAGGGGGTAAGTATGGGAGCCCGAAGTTCCCGTACTACGTGATCTACCTGGTACGCCGTACCACCGACCCTTATTCGGTTTAGTCACGGCCTCCTTCTACACCTATAAATCCGTGAATATAATGAGATTTAGCCTTAATATATCATTCATATGTATCTATATATTATATTAGAATGTGAAAAAGTTGAGAGTTATTTGACTTACATCGAGCTTGGATGATCAAGGTAGGGGGTGCCATCAACAGATTGAGGAGGCGGCTGGGAATTAATCTCTTCCCATTTCTCCTTAAATGCGTTCTACGAGTTTTCAGGTTGAAACATTAGCAACAAAGTCAAAATATCAATATTAAAGTTGAAACATAATGAATACTCACAAATGAATGCTCCGCCCTCTCATCAGACCATTTCATGTCCCCATTCTCATCTTTATAAGAGTAAAGATGGATGAACGACTGATCTGCGGTGGAGGGTTTCCCCAATTGAGCTTTCTGTAATAAGAGATGTAATATTTTAATTCGATGTATAAAAATACTATCACTATCAAACATAATTTTGAAGTACTTATGAAATACACATACTAACCAACTCATCGTTTTAATTAAGGTGAGATTTTGAACCCTCTTTGTAGCCGGTCATTCCCCTTCTACTACAATCAGAAGCCCGATTAGCTTTGTTCACTGTGCTCTTTTGAAGAAAACTGGGCAACCCCTATTTTGTTTGCAGCTCCTGCCAAGCATCATCTCCGATCCACTCAGGCTTCTTATTTTTATAACGATCCTTGTTAAGCCTATTGTTCAGGAGGTCCGATCCCTTGTGCTTAAAAGTTTTCCAAATAGTGTCATGCTGGTCAGGTCTTCAATAATACACCCTCTATACAATGAGAAAACATATAACTTATAAAATAATGAATGAAAAAAATATAAAAGAAAATTTGTATATATATCAAGACTTACTTGGAAATCGGAGAACCACATGATTCTAGTTCGTATAGGGATTTCCTTCCACCTCTCTCATGGCTTTGTATACCCGTTCATGAAAATGTGGGTGATCGTCCTCACAGTCTCCAAGGCAAGATCAAACCTAATGAATATAACTTTTATTTAAACAACAATCGAGATATGAATAATTATATCTTAAATAACGAACAAAAATAAACTTACTCATGTCCCCATGAATAAATAACCCGCTTTCCGTCAACTCTGTTATTATCGGAAGTCTCCATCGGCATATCATCACTAATCAGCTCCTCTTCGCTAAGGGCTGGTGTGTGATGATGACAGTCGTCGTACGGATCGTCTCGGATGTGAAGGTCCGTCGTAGGGGGCATGTGGAGGCCACGTCGGTTGGATCCTCCTCCACTACCAGTGACCTTCTCCTTGCCTTTTCTAGAACCTGTTATCTGTATTCATAGCAAAAAAATCATACAACACGAACCTTTTTACATTCATATTAAAAAATTCATAGCAAAAACATCGCACAACAAGAATCTTTTCACATTACATTAAGTAATCGTTCAATCAATTGCAATACAACAATCATAGCAAATACATATATATATGTTCATAGCAATGAAAAATCAAACCAAGCAAAATATTTATTCATAGTAAATTTTAGTCTTCATCATCTTCGTCTTCATCATCATCGTCATATTGAGGCATATTTTCGTCATCATCCTCCTCATCATGTTCAAACTCAGAGTTCAATTCTTCTTTCTCAGCACTTTGACCCATTTCATCAACTAATACATGATCATTAGCCATGTGTGTGATGTATAATTGGTTGACCTCTTCTATGGCACCTATATAATCAACGAGGTTACTCGTCGGTTCATTATCGATGACACCATTCACGGTGCCAGATGACTCTTGCAATGGGTCATAAGTATTATCTTCATTCACAACTCGACTTTGTGGTCATCTTTATGGGTATCTCTCATTAATTTTTATTTCAACAATATGATATTATGGGTGTACCTTTATACCCCTATTCAATACCGAATAAAACTAGATACATTTAAACATCACAATCTCTTTTTGAGGCTCACCGAGATACTCTAATTTGATAACTTCCTTTAGTATACCATAAAAGTTTGTACCCCCATCACTTATTACACAAACGCCAGAATTTGAGGTCTTTGTATGTGGGGTCATATCTTCTGTAAGGAACAGATATCCATTACAGTAGAACCTGTTGAAGGTCTTGACCTTCTTTATTGGACCCCAAGCCAACTCGAGCACATACTGATTTTTAACATTATTTTTCGGATTATGCACCTACATATAAAAATATTTTCAATCAGCATATTATATTAAAGACACAAATTTAATTAAGTCTTTATGTTGTATAGTAAATTACTCACATAGAGTTTAAACCATTCAACAAAATTATTCTCGATGGCCAGTTATATCAAACGGCTGATCTATACATCCTACAAAGTGTTAAGAATTTGTCAGGAGCATCTACATTCCTCTTAACACATTATATACAAAATGTTAAAAATAATACTCACTCAATGATGGGGGCAAGTTCATCACAATTGATGAGTACATGTAATGTAGCTTTGCTCCACTCATCATCAGTAAAAAAACGTTCCTTGTATTTTTTTTTCTGACTTACGAGCCTGTTTGAATATTGACAAAGTATAAGGTAGCTCATCATCAGAACAAATGTCGTCCTTAGTATGGATATGACTTTCAAAATAATAAGATGAAAAATACGACAACTCTTAGTTTAAATGTGCCTTACATATTGATCCTTCAACTTTTGCTCTGTTCTTCACCATTTCCTTTAAGTTATGTAAGTACCTACAAATGTAGTTATTTTAACTTTTTAAAATTGATAGTTCTTCATAATTTAGTTTAATATATGGAATATAATATTAATAATAATTTAAACTACCTCTCGAAAGGATACATCTATCAGTATTGCACGGGACCACACATGGCAGCCTCAAATGGCAAATGTACAGTCAAGTGTTCCATTGAGTCAAAAAAGTCAGGAGGAAAAATGCTTTTCAATTTGCATAAAATGATAGGAATGTTACTATCAAATTGTAATAGATTTCCCTCACTTAACTCTGTTGAACACAATTCTTTAAAAAATTTACTTATTTCAGTTAAAGGCTTCCAAACATTTTGTGTGAGTGCATTTAGCGCCATTGGGAGTAAACGTTGCATAAAGACGTGACATTCATGGCTCTTAATACCGTGCAAGTTAGTTCCAGATTGATCAACATAATTTTCCAAGTTCGATACATCGGGCATCTTCAGACATTTAATCCAATCACACAATTTGTGGCGTTGTTCAATAGTTAAAGTGAAAGTTGTCTTTGGCTTCAACACTTTACCGTTTGGAAGATACTATAGATGTAACTCCGGACACTTGCAATACTCCAACAAGTCAAGTCTAGCCTTCTTATTATCTTTAGTTTTGTTTTTTACATCCATGACAGTATTTATTATGTTGTCAAATTTTTTTTTTCAATTTGCATTACATCCAAATTGTGGCAGATGAGATTATCCTTCCAATAGGGCAACTCCCAAAAAATGCACTGTTTGGTCCAATTGTGGTCCACACCGTAACCTGGGATTTTTGAGTGTCTGACGGGCATATCGGTTACTTTGAGCAAGTGTCGCATGAAATTCCATGTTTGACCACCCATCATTCAAGAAGGAGCCGCAGATCGCTCACGTCTCCATCTCAAAAAAGCATCTTTATTTTGCCTAAAAGGATGAGAGTCTAGCAAAAATTGTCTATGACAATCAAATCACGTCATTTTTCCACCATGCTTCAACCTAAATGATTTTGTATGGTGTATGCATATTGGATATGTCAGTCTTCCGCACGTCATCCACCCCGACAACATTCCATATGCAGGAAAGTCATTAATTGTCCACATAAGGGTAGCTCTTAAATGAAAGGTGTGTCTCCTTGACACATCGAACATTTCAATCCCGTCTGACCAACTCTTTCAACTCGTCAATTAAAGGATGCAAATACACATCAACTATGTCCATTGGATAGCGCGGCCCAGGAATCAAACATGTCAGAAACATATATGGGGCAGTCATGCACATTTCGGGAGGTACCTTATAAGGGGTAATAATTACCGGCCAACAAGAATATGATTTAGATGTTTGATTGAAAAAATTAAATCCATCAGCACACAATCCAAGTCTAATGTTTCGTGGTTCGGCGGCAAAGTTTGTATGCTTCTCATTGAAATGCTTCCACGCTATGACAAAGAACACCAGACTTGGCTACATACTCATGGTGCCACCTCATTTGCTCGATTGATTTTTCAGAGGCATACAACCTTTTCAACCGTGGAATTAGTGGCATGTAGTGCATTCTTTTGTAAGGAACACGTCTATTGGCCCCCGTACGAGATAGTTTAAATCTAGGATGATGACATAATGCACATTCATCCAAGTGAGCATGTTCTTTATAAAGCAACACACACCCTTCAACGCAGCAATCTATTTTCAGAGATGTCAGTCCCAATTTTCTCGTTAATTTTTTAGCTTCATAATAATTGTTGGCAACATGATTGTCTATCGGATTTGATGTTTTTATAAGATCAGTCCTTCTATCAAAGCATCCCTTTGGCATATTATAATCTGATTTCAATGTCATCATTTGAAGAGTCAGTGATAATTCTGTCTGTGACTCATATCCTGACCACAACGGAAGATTTACTGCCTCCAATAAGTCATAAAATTGTTGAGCTTCGTTATTACGAGGTTGTTCAATAATATGACTCATTCCAGTAGCATTTCGCTCAGAATTCTGCCACGTCCTATTTTCATGAAAATCAATCTGTTCCATAGCATCATAAACCAAATTTTCACTCTTAACCCTTCTGTGATATTGACATAACCGTAAGCACTTAGACCGACAACGTCAACATTCCAATTTTCTGGAGCAATCTCCCCATGTGCAGTCCAATACCAATAATTTGGTTGAAATCCATACTTTAAAAGATCATATTTTACATTGCTAGCATTCTTGTATTTTCCATTTTCACATTTAAAACACGGACACCTAAAACAACCGTTGTCAAGTTTGCATTATGGTTGTGAGGTTGCAAAGTTAATAAACTGACCCAAACCCAATAAAAATTCATTCATAAGGTCTGTTCAATTGGGCAATAACCGATTGTACATCCAACTTCGACTCACACCTATATTATCCATTTTCTGTAACAAACATAATTATGCCATTTAGTCACCGCTGAAGTTCGTATTTAAACTTTGCCAACAAACATACATGTAAAAGCAATATCAATACCACACCACAGAAAGACACATCTTGATAAGCTTAAAATGTGTACACTTTTATGGGCAACCTTTTGTGCTTTTCATTGATTTCTATCAAGGTTTTAAAGTTCTAAGGATGAAATTTGTGCTTTATGTAACAAAACCTTAATTTGATCAATTTGAATTGTTTTTACACCCTTAAAGCTTTATTTTTTCAAGGTTTGGATGTCTATATCAACCCACAAGAGTTTCGTGAGGTTATTGCAAGAAATTGGGCTGAATTTGAGCTGAAAAAATGGGTGCGCGCGCCGAGATGGCTTAAGCCGTCCCAAATCCTACGAAGCCATCCCGACGCTCCAGCAGCTGCTGAAATGGTTCGATTTAGGATGGCTTAAGCCGTCCCGTGCAGTGAAACCGTCCCGAAGTGTCCAGAAGTGCAGAAAGGAAGCTAACCGATCGAATCGGGATGGCTTAACCCGTCCCGCCAAGCGAGGCCATCCCGCCGTGATAGAATGAGCCTTAAATGTTCAATTTGGGACGGCTAAAGCCATCCCGATGGTTAAGCCGTCCCAACCAGTCCAGTGGGTGTTAAAAGTGCCGTCCCAAAGCATACGAAGTCGTCCTGATTCAATCCATCAATAAGAAAATTTTCTTTCTACTAGGGTTTTGACAACTGCCACCCTACACTTATTTAAGAGACGTATTGTGCACTAATTGGGATACTTTTGAGCTGAGAATTCAAGGGGAATTCAAGGGAAAAAGCTTAGGAAGGGTGACAATTCAAAAGCCAAGCTCCTCCATCCATTAAGATTATCGTCAAAAGCCGAGTTAGCTTATGTTTCCTTTTACTTTCATTATGTTCTTGTTTTGTTTTCTTTTAGCTATGTCTAGCTAATTAAATCATAGGGTTCTAGGCTCGTTGTTGATGAAACCCTTGTGATTTTTGTTGAATCGCTTTGATTTTTATTTTAAGTACTTCCTATCTATGATTCAAGGTTTTTATTACTTGTGACACTACAAGAAAACAGGCAAATCCCTACGGATATTGCCTATGGAAACCCGACGGACCAATTCCCTTGCAAATACCCACGAAACGCCTATGGAAAATGGTAACATACAATTCCATTGGTAATCCGTTGGTACTCTGTAAGAATATTTGCGAACAAAATGGCGGGAGAATGACCGCCATTTATACCAAGGGATTACCAAGGGAAATTTCCATAGGGAACTGCATTCTAAGTTTACCAATGGAATCCCAACGGAAATTTCCCTCGGTAATTTTTTTATTAAATTACCGACAGAATTCCAACGGCATTTTCTCTAGGAAATCTCGTGCAAGATTTGTTGAGGGATTCCCAACGGATATTTCCCTTGGTAATTTTTTTGAACAAATTTGTGACGGAATCCCCACAGAAATTTTCCTAAGTAATCGCATTCAAAATTTACCAAGGGAATCCCAACGGAATATTTCCTGGGTAATTTTTTTAGTAAATTCCCGACGGAATACCAACGGACGTTTCCCTAGGTAATTTCGTTCAAGATTTTCTGAGGGATTCCCAATAGATATTTCCGTTGGTAATTTTTTGTGCAAAGAAATGCCCGACGGAATCCCAACGGAATATTCCCTAGGTAATTTTGTTCAAGATTTTCCGAGGGATTCCCAACGGATATTTTCCTAGGTAATTTTTTTTTAAATAAACTACCGACAGATTCCCAACAGACTTTTCCCAAGGTAATTTCGTTCAAGATTTTTCAAGGGATTCCCAACGGATATTATGTATGATCCAAATAGGGCTATCAAATGATCGGATATGGCGCAAATCAGTGCAATGTGGATCCAAATCCGAGAGTTGGTACCAGCTTCCATTCCTACCAATCAAAATCATACAGTATATTTATTCATTATTCCAAATCCGATCCCGAAATAAATTCGGGAATCAAAAAAAATTAAATAATAAAAAATTCTTTTATATATAAATATATATATATATATACTTGTACAAATATATTATATATATAATAGAGATCTTTAATAACTATGGATCATATTTAATTGTTCATTTAATGACAATATATATTTAGAATTATATATAAATACGTTGACATATAGTACATTTAGTAAAGATCTCTAATAAGTATATAGATTATTAGTTGTCTATTTAATGATATTATATAATAGATATGTCCAATAACATTTCCTATATGTGTATATATATTGTGTACATAATAGAGATAATTAATTGATGGACTAATTAATTGTGTATATATTACATTGAAGTATCTTTATTACTATTGTACTATATATAATGTATAAATTTCATAAAATATATTATCAAAATTCGAATTCGGATCCTTAACGGATCGAAATCATTGATTCAAAATCCAACCCATTTATTTCAGATGACGAATATTTACTATTAGATCTGACCCATCGAATGTATTAATCGATCGAGCTTGCTAAAATTCGAATTGGATTCGGACTAAAATCCGCTCCATTGATGAAATTGAATAATTGGACCAAATGGGGGGAATTGAATAGTTGATTCAATTGAATTAAGAGAATATTTTGAGCAATAAATTTATTTACTTGACTTACGAGTTCAATTAAATTATGCAACTAATTTTTGAGGATTGATTAGCTAAATCATTCTTATTTCACCATTTTAATTAATCTTGAATAATTAAGTTTGTAGTGATTGTAAATGTTTTGAATTTAAAATTAATTTATTAGTTGAATAATCATTATCATGATCAAAAATTTTTGTGAAATACACATGTAAAAAATAAAAATAATAAATTATTAAAAAAATAATATTAAATAATTTAAATTTAATAGAAATTAAAATTATAAACATGATTTATAATCATTAAGAAATCTTAATTTTGTGTTAAACGTTATTATTGTTGAAAATAAATCAAAATTAATTAACTTGTTTCCTAATATGTTGTTCTTTCTCCAGGAGAAAACTCATTCCTGTTTTTTCAACTCACCAGGTACGCTCTCTCTCTCTCTCTCTCTCTCTGCACACACCCAGCAGCGGCCGGCGGTGTCACTGCCGTCCAGCCGCCGGCGGTCGCTCCCTCGCCCCCCCGCCGCAACACCACCCCCTGCCGTCCCACCAGCCACAGCCCCAACCTCGCCCCCCGCCGCAACCCTCCCCCCCGGCTGCAGTCGTCCGCTCCCCGCCGCAAGACCACCCCCAGCCCACCCCCCCCTCCCCCCAAACTGTCGTGGGCGGCGGCCCCAAACCAGATCTGGGCCGCCGCCGTCCCCCCTCCCACCAACCGCAGCCCTCCCCCCCGAACCCGCCCCCCCACCGCCGCAGCCCTCCGCCCCCCACCCAACCCCATGTTCCCCCCTTCCAAACAGTCCCCCCTCCCTCCCCGGGCAGCGACCTCCCCCCCCCCCCCCCCACAACAAATCACTATCCCCCAGCCCACCCCCCATCCCCCTCCCCTTCCCACCAAACAACCCCTTTTTCAGTAATAATTTTTTTTAATTTTTTTGAAAGTTTAAAATATGTTTATGATTTATGTCGTTGTCGTTGTTGTTGTTGTTTGTATTGATTCTTAGGAGAAAAAGAATTCAAAATACATTAGGAAGAAGTTATTGTGGAGGTATGATATTTATTTTTGTTTTTTTTTTGTGTTGGAGATAATTGAAATTGTATGCCTTGATGTTTATTTTAGTTTGCATCAATTTTTTTTTTATCATCATTTTGATAATATATATAATTGATGGAAATGATTTTACTTGAATATGATTTTTATTTTGTTAATGTTTAGTAGTTGACGAAAAATTATTTATAGATTGTGGTAATTTATGAAAAATATATGTTGTCGAGTGTTGTACGTATATAGTTGATGTTATAGTTGATAAAAACAATATGTATTTGACGGAAGTAATATATGTTGTGATTGATGTGTAAAATCATGATTATCATGGATTCATAATCCGATTAATTAGAATCGAGAATCTAATCGTTAGTCGGGCTTGAAGAGTTAAAAACATCAATTTATAGGGAAGACGATGAAAAATGGTGTATAATTTAATTGTTAGTGGTGAATCATGATCAAATAGAAGTAAACGTATGAGTTTTATATATTTTGAGGACATGAATGAAAAAAAAATTAATTTTTTTTTTCTAGAAATAGTCCTGTATAAACCCTTTTCTCTTTGAAACAAAAATATTAGTGCCTGTGTCATAGGATTTGAGTTGTAACCTTTTGAAGGCGTTAATTTTTCTAAAGGGAAAAAGTATGTGTTGAATATTGAATATTTTAAATATATTGATAAATTTGTATTGATGTATGTTGCACATTGTTTTTCCTTAGTTTGCATAATTTAATACAGCAACCAAACCGAAATGCTATGATAAAGTCTCCTACTTTATCGTGGTCCGAATAGAAGGTACTAAAATAAAAATAAAGAAATCATCCAAAATAAAAAGAAAAAGAAAAATAAACTAAAAACAATGATTTCATGAAAGGGGAAGTGCCATGTAGTCTCTTAGTTTTGAAATTATTTAAATTTCTCATTTTAAGTTTTACAAATTAAAAGAAAAAAGAAAGCTCTTCGAAATCATATATATCAATAAATATTTGACTTAGAGCCGTAGATTGTATCATCGACCTTTAAATATTTAACTTCTGCAAGAATAGTTATCTTATCCTTAAAACTGAAAATTCCAATTCTATTTATTCGTTCATGCTAAATATGCACTACAAAAAAATTGATTTATTGTGATGAAAATTTTTGTGACAAAAAATTCAAATTTCATCACAAAAGGTTTTTTGTGACAAAAAAAATTCGTCACAACTTCCTCACAAAATCCCCCTCGCATTAGGTTATTGTGACAATTTTTCTATTCGTCACAAATAATATATGTGACGAAGTGTTATTTCCTCACAAAAAGTCGATTTTTTGTGACAAATATTTTGTCACATATAATCTGTCTTTATTTTAAAAAAATTAGCTCCCCTCCAGCAGCCGGCTTAGCCGAGCCGGCCCGCCTAGCCGAGCCGCCCACGGACCGCGTGAGCCACAAATAATAGTCCTATGTTGCGCAATTGAGGACTCGAACCGGCGTCCTCTGAGATGCCAATGTAGAGGCTCTACCATCAGGCTATGTAGCATGTTTGTGTAAAAACTTATTTGTGTTTACTTATAATAATGATACAAAATTCTTAATTTATAAATTTTAATTTTGTAAAAATTTATAAATTTATTTATTAAATAAATTCAATGATAGATGATCATTATTATGTGAGAGACTATATATATACTTTGCAAACATGACCACATTCAATGTGTGTGAAAAAAACAAAAGAGAGATATAATTTAGTTAAATTGTTAAAATTTTAATAGCATAATAATTTTTTTTAATTCAATTTTTGATATAAATATATATATATATATATATAGATATCTTTTTTAACTGCTTTAATTATTTATACTATCTACTTGAACTTTTAATACATTCATCAAATTTATAACGAGCAAAAAAATTTAATTAAAAATAAATAAAAATATATAAAGTAGAATAAAAGTTTGGAAAGAAGAATGCAAGAGATAAGAGAGAAGAGAATAGAAAAAAAAAAAAAAGAAAAAAATAAGATTATGCTCATACTTTTAATAAATTGTATAAAATTTCTCACCAAAACTTTTGAAAAATATTTGTAATATGTACGCACATGTTGAACGTCGAATATTGCCTATCTGGTTTTTAACTAACTAAGATTATAAGTGATAAATGATCATTATTATGTGTGACTATATATATATATATATATATATATATATTAAATTATGAGAACAAATTTTATTAATACTTGTATTTTTAAAATTTTTAAAATTTATTAATTTCTTAGCCACTATAAAAATACCTAAAAAAGTGAACATTATAAACAAAATTATATTTGGGGTTTCTTTTGATTCATTTAATTTTTTTTAGGATATCATGAAAAATATTCATTTGATATTCTTGGACAACTTATTTTATAACATTTAAGTTTTTTTTATCGAACTAGGAAAAATATTAAATTGATATTTTGTGAGGAACTTTTTTTATAATATCATGTTATTAACTTATTGTGAGGAAAAAAAAAATATTTTTTGTGATGAAAATTATATTTCCTCACATTAGTCATAGCTATTGTGAGGAAACTTCAATTTGTTTTAAAAAACAGAATTTAATGTGACGAAATTATAATTCGTCACATTATGGTATGTTTATGTGACAAGATATAATCTCCTCACAAATATCTTGTCACAATAAATACATTTTTTTGTAGTGATGCATGTTTTTAGTTTTCTTGCTATAATGTTTATATATATATATATATATATCTGTGTGTGTGTGTGTGTGCGCATATATATATATATATATAATTATTCTATAAACATGAATAAACTCGTTTGATTGATCACATAGCTCGTGCCAATAGGGTAAAAAGTTACCATTGAATCGGGCTTATCCACATTCTTGAATTATTCTATTAGCATGATGAAACTTGTTCAACTCAATAATTTGGGTCGAGAGGGTAAAAATAAAAATCTGACTTATTCAAGATTATAGATTATTATATAAGCATGAATAAACTCATCTACTCACAAAGTTCGGGCCAAGAGGGTAAAAAATTACTATTGAGTATGGCTTATTTATGTTTTATAGATTATTCTATAAATATGAATAAACTTGTTCGACTCAGACAATTGGGTTAAGAGGCTAAAAAGTTATTAAATATTGAATCGGGCTTATTCATATTTATAGAATTACAATACTATTTATGTGTGGAGGTGTGTATATATATATATATATATTTATGTGTATTAAAACCAATAAAATCCATTCAAACCCCTGAAAACAAGAATATTCAACACTGTCAATAATACTAATTCCAAGATGCAATAATGACGACAGAACGCGGAGTAGTGATTGATATTGTAGTTGATGAAACCAATATATGTTGTGATTGATATTGTACTTGACGGAAGCAATATATGTTGTGATTGATATTATAGTTGATAGTCGTAATATATGTAGTTGTGAATGTATTTTTGGGTTTTTTGCGTTGAACATGACTTAAATTTGAAATTGATTTTTATTTTAGTTTGGATATGATTTTTGTCGTGCTTCACTAGGATAATATATTTAGTTGATGAACATCTTGCATGCTTAAATTGGGAAACTCAATTTGAAGATGTTTTTATGTTTTATGCAATTTGATATGAATATAAAATATTTCTTCAAACTACATTCCATAGGTTTGTATTAAAATTGGCTTGTATGAAATCGTCTTGTATTAAAATTGCTTATTTGTGTTAGCAATCTTTTCAAGTCAAGCAAGTATATATATGAATACTATTTGTATGAGACATCATTAATAATGCTAGTTTATACATTAGGAGAAAAAAGTTAACCAGTCCTTGAACTTATGTAGATGAATATTCCTCCGTATAGAAGTTGGATGTACGCTAGGGCTATTCCTACTCGTGGAGGCCTTAATCCTGAATTTGTTAATGGGGTTGAAATTTTTATACGACATGCTAAGGGTACTCATGAATATCTTTCGGAGTCAGTGATTCAATGCCCATGTAAGAAATGTTTAAGGAAATGTAGCTTATTGCTGGAAGATGATGTGAGGTATCATCTTTATCAGTATGGCTTCAAACCAAATTACTGGTACTGGACAGATCATGGGGAGGTAAAACCCTCGCAGACAAGTGAACCATGTATCGATCAAGGTTCATCAAGTACTTGGCATACTAGCCACGAAAATCCGCTAGGAAGATATGCTGAGATGTGTTTTGATGCCGCCAGGTAAAACATAGGTGGTTCTTCCTCGCATTTCAATGAACACGATTTTGTAGTTGGGGATGCAAATGATCATCGAAGGTTTAATGATGAGCCCCCTAACTCAGAAGCTCAAAGGTTATATGATCTTTTGAATCAGTATAACCAACCCGTTTGGCCTGGGTGTGAAAATCATTCACCATTGTCTGTTGCTACGAGAATCATGAGCATCAAAAGTGATTATAACATGTCACATGATGGTATTGACGAAATTCTTCAATGTCCGAACTGAGTCCGTCAAGCCTTAGTATTCCAACTACTTTCTACGAGGCAGAGAAGCTGATGAAGAAACTTGGGTTGGTTAGTCAAAAAATTGATTGTTGCGTCAATGGTTGTATGTTATACTACAAAGACGACGACAATCATATTGAATGTAAATTTTGTGGTGCGCCAAGGTATCAACCTATTATTAACGGGAGGAAAATTAGGAGAAAACAAGTTCCATTGAAAAGAATGCACTACCTGCTCCTGATTCCTAGGTTAAAACGTTTATATGCCTCGATGAGTTTCGCACCTCATATGAGATGGCATGCAGAGAATCATCGACCAATCTTGGAAACACTTTGATCAAGCATTCCCTGAATTTGCCCGAGAACAAAGAAATGTAAGGCTAGCTTTGTGTGCTGATGGGTTCACTCCATATTCTCAATCAGCATCACCGTATTCTTGTTGGCCAGTTATTATCACGCCATATAATTTACCTCCAGAAATGTGTATGACGATACCTTACATGTTCTTGACATGTATTATACCCAAGCCAAAAAATCCAAAGGTTAATATCGATGTATACTTGCAGCCATTAATTGATGAGCTGAAAGAGTTGTGGGATGTCGGGGTACCTACGTACGATGCGTCATCTAAGCAAAATTTTCAAATGAGAGCTGCATTGATGTGGACTATTAATGATTTTCCACCATATGGGATGCTATCAGGTTGGATGACTGCTGGTAAACTAGCTTGCCCATACTGCATGGGTTATAGCAAGGCAGTCACATTGAAGCATGGACGGAAAAATAGTTGGTTTGACTGTCACCGGCAATTCCTGGACATGAATCATCCGTACAAGAGAAATAAAACTGGGTTCAAAAAGAATCGAACTGATTATGATCCTCCGCCTCCCAAATTGAGTGGACGTGAAATATGGAATGAGGTCTGTTACCTGCCAAAGGTTACAGAACAAAGTGACGTAGGTAGGATTGACGGTTACAGAGTAGAGCATAATTGGGTAAAACAAAGTATATTCTGGCAGTTGCCATATTGGAAGGATCTATTAATACGTCATAATCTAGACGTAGTGCATATTGAAAAGAATGTATTTGATAATATATTCAATACAGTTATGGACATTAAAGGGAAAACTAAGGATAATGTGAATGCACATTTAGATATGAAAGAGTTGTGTAGGCGGCGTGAACTCGAGCTAATTACTAAGCCTAATGGTCAGTGGGGTAAACCAAAGGCAAAGTATACATTCACGGTGAAACAGAAAAGAATGATTTGTGAATGGATTAAAGAATTGCGTATGCCTGATGGATATTCTTCTAACCTATCATGATGTGTCGATGACTGTCACATATTTATGGAGTAGTTGTTGCCTATAGCTTTCAAAGAATTGCCTGATGAGATATGGAAACCACTAGCAGAGTTGAGCAAATTTTTCAGGGATTTATGTTCCAGTACTCTGAGGCATGGGGATCTAGATGAGATGGAAAAAAACATTCCTAATATATTGTGCAAACTAGAAAGAATATTTCCCCCTGCATTCTTCGATGTAATGGAGCATTTACCGGTCCGTTTGGTCGAAGAGGCAAGATATGGAGGGCCTGTTCAATTCAGATGGATGTACCCATTTGAAAGGTAATCACCAGTTCTTCATAAAATACAAATTCTATGATTACATTACTAAAAATTTTATAATCAGAAAATGTTAATTTGTATGTAGGTATCTTGGAAAAATAAAGAAGACTGTGAAACAAAAAGCACAAGTTGAGGGGTCTATTTGTGAGGCATATCTACGGCGTGAGACTGCCAACTTTTGTTCATTCTACTTCAATACTCATGTCCGTTCATTGAGGACGAGGGTTGGATGTAATGACGATGGTGGTTTTGATGATTCAACTCCACCAACGTTGTCTATTTTCAATCAATCCGGCCGTGCTTATGGTGCATCGTCAACTCGTCATTTTCAAAATGAAGTCGAATATAATTCGGCAGCGCTCCATGTCTTGTTGAATTGTGATGAGACCAAGGAACACATTGAGTAAGTGTCACGACCCGGAAAAATACCCTTTTATTTATACAACTATGAAAATATTACCGTTGCGCGTTTCTATCCAATTTTATTTTATAAATAAAAGGGTATTTTTCAGTTGTGACATCCCGATTTTTGGTCTAACAACTATATAAACCGGTTCTTATAATATACACGCATGCTTACTAATATTTCATGTTTTGTATGATCCTTCTTTTATATATGAATTATGTGAGGTGATAATTACATGATTTTCCAAATTTTAAACGAATTTGATATTCTAACACAATTTTCGAAATCTTATGTCCTAAATTGCAATTTTCGAAAATATAACTAAAACATTTTTAATTTCTGGAAAATATACATATAATTTCAGATTTATAAACATTAAATTTCATAATTTTGGAATTTTTCTAAATTAATTATGAATTTTCGGATTTTATGCCCTAAAACCCTAATTTTCAGTTTTTACAAAAATAAATAAATACAAATTCGAATTTTTAATAAAATAAAGATATGATTTCAGATTTTATAAGATGAGGACAATCAAAATCAGATTTTATTAGATTTTATTTGATTTTATTTGATTTTGTGTTAATATTTTATTAAAATATCCTACACTAATACAAGATGAATTTCTTCTAGAAATTGTGCATTTGTGTGGTCTTCCATTCATCTAGATTCATGACTCATGGATTAGGGTTACACCAAGGCTAGAATAGAGGAGGGAGGTGGAAGATTTCATTTAATTTGGCATTTAATTCTATGCCTAGTTGGGAGATTTGCATTAAATGGAAAGATTTGCATTTATTAAACCTTGGTCCCCAAGTCTTGCCTTCTACCCTCATTCTCCACTATAAATAGGACCTCCCACACACTTCCCCATCCCCAAAAACGTCCTCACACATACACACACTATACTCTCTCTATTTTCTTCCACAAACACACAAATCCCGCCTAAAAACACACCCCCTCACTTACTCTACTCTCAACACCCAAAACACTTCCTATTTATAGCCTATCTTCCACCCACATATATGTACACACAAGCCCTTCTATTTTAATCCATATATACCTAATAACCTTCCACATACTCCCTTATTTCCCTCACATACTCTTGAAGGAGGAAGTCAAGTTGATCTAGCCGAAACAAATCTATAAACTTGATAAACTCCTAAGGTGAGTGCTTTGTTAATTCCTTTCTGGGGCTTTGAACTATATGATATAAATATTATTCGTATAGCCTACCGTATTAAATTTATGCCATCAAATCTTTCGGAAAATGTTTTTCATACATATAAGACAAGTTATTTTCGAAAATATTGCATTCTCTGATATTGCCAGTTGTATCTGTCCCGAAATGATTTTTGACACCTTTGGGATATCATATTTTAATTATATTTCTATGTATCCCAGGTGTAAAAATAAGTTATTGCTTTGTTGACAAGTTGTGAGCCATATCTGTTTCGTTATATTTCCGTTTACCCTTGGGGACGCCCTTGGGAAGTTTGGGCCCAGGTACTTATAAGAGGAATTTATCGGGCGGAACGGACCGTCGATGGAACCTTTTATATGATACCATTCCGTGAAACCAATTTCTACGTACAGCCGGAGGATGACTGTAGTAGGGATTGGAGCGATGTATTGCACGGACGCGTGATACATCTCCGTCTCGTTTAATGTCGAGGTGGCTTCTCGACAAGGGAGGCATAAGGGTTTATATTATGATTTATCTGTTTTGGGTAGTCATAAGGTTGGAGACTCCGTCTTGGGCTCACTGTCCGTATTACTCAGTTCAGTTATTATTATCAAGTTACATTTCACACTACGTGCACTTTATTATGATTTAACCGTTTTGAGTCTCATTTTCAGTCAATTATATATCTATCTATATGTGGCCTCACTAAGTCATTTGGACTTAACCCCTCGTTTCTTTTGTTCATTGCCTCAGAATCAGAATAATGGGAGTACATAGGATGGTAGCCGCTCCTCTAGTTGTTATATTAAAACTTCATTTCACTTTGTCTTGCTATATAATATGTAGTTTGCTACTTGATGCCACTAGTTGGCTATTTTGATGTTGTACTCGGTTGCGCTACTTGGTTGTACTAAATATAGTTATATATATTATCCATATTGCATATTTTACTCTACCTCCACTGCGTATTGTTAAGTTAGGCGTTCGTATTGGGTATGAATTCCAAAATTTGTGCTCAATGCGATCGTCGGTGGCCTCCAACCGTATAGGAAGATCCTAGCGGGAGGGGTGCCACAGCGGTGGTATCAGAGCCTAGGTTTAGGTTATAACCATGTGTTATATATAGGTAAGCATGCATACATATAGTCTTTGTTTTGACCAAATCACTATGTGTATATGTGCTCTGTTTGTGATTATCGAATATGCTATCCTATATTATATACATGATGTCGTGAAGTCTTCTGCATTACTTTATGTGATAATCATGTTTTGATAATTATTCCCTAGATTTGAATCCGTAACACTTAGAATTTTGATGGCGCCACGAAAAAGGAGCTACACGTACGCGCTTACACTCCCAATCGACCCCAGAAACCAACTCACCCTACTGTAACACAACCCCTTAGGATCTAGTTATCTTACTGATCGGGTTCTGAAAGGATGTCCTATAAGAATTGAAGGAAAAACGTATCCCGCTGACTTAATAGAGCTTCCTATTCACAACTACGATATAATCCTTGGGATGGATTGGTTGTATCAACATCAGGCCCCAACTAGATTGTTTTGCTAAGAGGATTATTTAGGAAAGGATAACTCACCTGGGCCAATAATCCCCATTAGTTCATCCAAACCATTTCTCTTATCTCCTTCGTTGAAGCAAAGGAGTGTATCAAGGAGGGAGCATTAGGATTCATTGCCTATTTGCTCAACAAACCGAAGGACCAAATAAAGATAGAGGAAGTTCCCGTTGTAAATGAATTCCAAGATGCGTTTCCAGAAAAATTAAATTCATTACCCCCTCAGAGAGAAATAGAATTTGTGATCGACACCCATACCAGCAGCTGAACCTTATTCAAAAACACCATACCGAATGGCCCCAGCTGAATTGAAGGAGTTGAAGAAGCAACTTGAAGAATTAATAGAAAGCGGATATATTCGGCCAAGTACATCACCATGGGGAGCGCCAGTGCTATTTGTTAAAAGAAGGATGGGTCACTTCGGATGTGTATTGATTATCGGGAGTTAAATCGGATGACTATCAAGAATAAATATCCACTCCCACACATAGAAGAACTATTTGATCTTCTACAAGGATCACAAGTATATTCTAAATTGGATTTGAGACAAGGATATTATCAGCTTAGAGTTAAAGAGAAGATATTCCTAAAACATCATTTAATACTCGATATGGGCACTTTGATTGTTGTTATGCCTTTTGGATTGACCAATGCACCAGCAGCTTTTATGGATATGATGCACCGGGTCCTTCCGACCATATTTGGATCAATTTGTGGTTATTTTCATTGATGACATCCTGGTATACTCAAGGACTCCAGAACTGCATGCGGAACATTTGCGAATTGTTCTACAGACGTTACGAGGAAAACAAATATATGCGAAATTTAGTAAGTGTGACTTTGGTTAGAAAAAGTTACATTTTTAGGGCATATAATTTCCAAGACCGGAATTGAAGTCGATCCCTCCAAGTGGAAGCTGTTAATAATTGGAAGCGCCCGAAGACTCCACTGAAGTAAGAAGTTTTCTGGGTTTAGCAGGTTACTATCGGCGGTTCATACAAAATTTTTCAAAAATTGCAGAGCCCTTAACTCAACTTACTCGCAAGAATTCTCCTTGCCAATGGAATAAAAAGTGTGAAGCTAGTTTTCAAGAATTAAAAAGACGTTTTAACCACCGCCCCAAGTGCTGACACGTACCTGAAGGAAATGAAAATTTTGCTGTCTACACTGATGCATCTAGAGAAGGTTTGGGGTGTGTGTTAATGCAAAATGGGGAAAGTGGTTGCTTACGCATCAAGAAAGCTTCGTTCTCATGAGTGTAATTATCCGACCCATGATTTGGAGTTAGCAGCAATTATATTTGCTTTGGCCAAGTGGAGACATTATCTGTATGGGACAACCTTTGAGGTGTATACAGATCACAAAAGCTTAAAGTACTTACCCACTCAGAAGGACCTCAACATGAGACAAAGAAGATGGCTGGAATTCTTGGAGGACTATGATTGTAAGATCCAATATCACCCGGGAAAGCCAACTTAGTTGCCGATGCTCTTAGTAGAAAAGCCGGATTAGCACGATTAAGCAGTGGAAATTGGGGGTCTCTAAAAGTAACTTTATCATAAAGACTCATGCTCAAATAGCAGATCTAACTGTTCAATCAGAACTAGTCACCAAGATTCGGGAAAAGCAAGCAAAGGATACGTGGAGTCAGAAGCAAATTGCCCAGGTAGGGGAAGTACAAATGAGAAATATGGGATTGATGATATGGGATTTTACGTTACAAGGGGCAGATATGTATAACTGAAGAATGAAGAAACAGATTTTAGAAGAAGCTCATAAGACACCATATACCGTTCATCCAGGAGGAACAAAAATGTATCGAGATCTTAAACAGTATTATTGGTGGAATGGTATGAAGAGAGACATCTCAGACTTTGTAAGAAGATGTTTGACGTGTCAAAAGATCAAAGGAGAACACCAAAAGCCCGGGAGGAATGTTACAACCATTACCGATTCCAACATGGAAATGGATCAAGTTACTATGGATTTTCTAGTAGGATTACATAAGGTAAGAGGTGGATATGATAGCATATGGGTAAGCGTGGATAGGTTAACCAAGTCAGCACATTTTCTGCCTGTTTAAAACAACTGATCGAGTGGAAACTTTAGCAGAACTTACCACCGTGAGATCACGAGACTCCACGGCATTCCTACATGTATCATCTCAGACAGGGATCCTAAGTTCACATCTAGATTATGGCAAAGCATACAAAGGCATATGGGCACTAAATTGCAATTCAGTACAGCTTCACATCCACAAACGGATGGGCAGACAGAAAGCTTGATAGCCTATTTGGAGGACATGTTGAGAATGTGCGTATTGGAATTTGGTGATAGCTGGAATAAGCACTTGCCCTTGATTGAATTTGCTTATAACAATAGCTATCAAGCTTCAATACAGATGGCACCATATGAAGCTTTGTATGGAAAGAAAGTGTCGATCACCGCTATATTGGGACTTAGATGAATGGAGATGGACAAAGGATGGAATACATAGAGCAGTACGACCTGAACTCATCCAGATGCAATTGACAAAGTGCAAATTATCAAACAAAAGATGAAGGCTGCCCAAGATCGACAAAAGAGTTATGCAGACAAGCGACGAAGAAAACTGGAGTTTGAAGTCGGGGATCGAGTATTCCTTAAAGTCTCTCCAAGGAAGGGATTTACAAGGATTGGTAAAGGAGGAAAATTGAATCCCAGGTATGTTGGACCATTTGAGATCATAGAGCGAATAGGAGAAGTCGCATATCGACTAGACTTACCACCTACTACAGGAATCCATACGTATTTCACGTATCTTCAGCTCCGAAAATACTACCCTGATGAAACCATATCCTTCCACCTGAAAACATACCCACTTGAACCTACCTTACCTATACAGAAAAACCTATTCGCATTTTAGATCGAAAGTTTCCAAGAGTTAAGAAATCGGGAAAATTCCACTCGTCAAGGTACTATGGCAAAAACCATCAAATCGAAGAGGCAACTTGGAACCTGAAGAGAAAATACGTAAATGTTATCCGGAGCTATTCAATCAGGTAAGAATCTGGGGACCAGATTCTTTTAAGGGGGGGAGAGGAGTTGTGACATCCCGATTTTTGGTCTAACAACTATATAAACCGGTTCTTAATAATATACACGCATGCTTACTATATTTCATGTTTGTATGATCCTTCTTTTATATGAATTATGTGAGGTGATAATTACATGATTTTCCAAATTTAAACGAATTTGATATTCTAACACAATTTTCGAAATCTTATGTCCTAAATTGCAATTTTCCGAAAATATAACTAAACATTTTAATTTCGGGAAAATATACATATATTTCAGATTTATAAACATTATTAATTTCTAATTTTGGAATTTTTCTAAATTAATATGAATTTTTCGGATTTTATGCCCTCTAAAACCCTAATTTTTTCACTGTTTTTACAAAATAATAATACAAATTCTCGCATTTTTAATAAACATAAAGATATGAATTCAGATTTTGATAAGATGAGGACAATCCACAATCAGATTTTATAGATTTTTATTTGATTTATTTGATTTTGTTGTTCAATATTCTTATAAAATATACTAACTAATACAAGGATTGAATTTCTTCTAGAAATTGTGCATTTGTGCGGTCTTTCACTTCATCTAGATTCATGACTCATGGATTAGGGTTACACCAAGGCTAGAATAGAGGAGGGAGGTGGAAGATTCATTTAATTTGGCATTTAATTCTATGCCTAGTTGGGAGATTTGCATTAAATGGAAAGATTTGCATTTATTAAACCTTGGTCCCCAAGTCTTGCCTTCTACCCTCATTCTCCACTATAAATAGGACCTCCCACACACTTCCCCATCCCCAAAAAACGTCCTCACACATACACACACACTATACTCTCTCTATTTCTTCCACAAACACACAAATCCCGCCTAAAAACACACCCCCTCACTTACTCTACTCTCAACACCCAAAACACTTCCTATTTATGCCTATCTTCCACCCACATATATGTACACACAAGCCCTTTATTTTAATCCATATATACCTAATAACCTTCCACATACTCCCTTATTTCCCTCACATACTCTTGAAGGAGGAAGTCAAGTTGATCTAGCCGAAACAAATCTATAAACTTGATAACTCTAAAGTGTTTGTCTAAGTGTTTGGTGCTTTGTTAATTCCTTTCTGGGGCTTTGAATATGATATAAATATTATTCGTATAGCCTACCGTATTAAATTTATGCCATCAAATCTTTCGGAAAATGTTTTTCATACATATAAGACAAGTTATTTTCGAAAATATTGCATTCTCTGATATTGCCAGGTTGTATCTGTCCCGAAATGATTTTTGACACCTTGGGATATCATATTTTAATTATATTTTTATGTATCCAGGTGTAAAAATAAGTTATTGCTTTGTTGACAAGTTGTGAGCCATATCTGTTTCGTTATATTTCCGTTTACCCTTGGGGACGCCCTTGGGAAGTTTGGGCCCAGGTACTTATAAGAGGAATTTTATGGGCGGAACGGACCGTCGATGGAACCTTGTATATGATACCATTCCGTGAAACCAATTTCTACGTACAGCCGGAGGATGACTGTAGTAGGGATTGGAGCGATGTATTGCACGGACGCGTGATACATCTCCGTCTCGTTTAATGTCGAGGTGGCTTCTCGACAAGGGAGGCATAAGGGTTTATATTAGATTTTTATGTTTTGGGTTAGTCATAAGGTTGGAGACTCCGTCTTGGGCTCACTGTCCGTATTACTCAGTTCAGTTATTATTATCAAGGTCATTTCACACGTGCACTTTATTATGATTTAATGTTTTGAGTCTCATTTCAGTCAATTATATACTATCTATATGTGGCCTCACTAAGTCATTTGGACTTAACCCCTCGTTTCTTTTTGTTCATTGCCTCAGAATCAGATAATGGGAGTACATAGGATGGTAGCCGCTCCTCTAGTTGTTATATTAAAATCATTTTCAATTTCACTTTGTCTTGCTTTATAATCTGTAGGTTGCTACTTGATGCCACTAGTTGGCTATTTGATGTTGTGCGGTTGCGCTACTTGGTTGTAATTAATATAGTTATATATATATCCATATTGCATATTTTACTCTACCTCCACTGCGTATTGTTAAGTTAGGCGTCGTATTGGGTATGAATTCCCAAATTGTGGCTCAATGCGATCGTCGGTGGCCTCAAACCGTATAGGAAGATCCTAGCGGGAGGGGTGCCACAGCTGGGGTTCCTAGAGCATAGCTTTGGTATAACCATGTGTTAAGATAGGTAAGATGCATAAATATAGTCTTGTTTGACCAAACACTATGTGCTAGATGTGCTTGATTTGTGATTATCGAATATGCTATCTATACTATCCAACATGGCTGGCGTGAAGTATTTGCATTACTTATGTGATAATCATGTT
>CM047879.1:24993635-25081085 GCA_026212405.1 Petrea volubilis | reverse complement strand
TTTTATAATATTATGACAAAAAAATATCAGATTTTATTTGATTTTTTTCATATTTTATTAAAATATCTTATCCTATCTTATCTTATCTTATCTTATCCTATCTTATCCTATCTTATCCTATCCTATCTTATCTTATCTTATCCTATCTTATCCTATCTTATCTTATCCTATCTTATCTTGTAAATTGACCTTATATTATAAAATTCCTATTTCTTGTCCTAAACTCTATAAAAGGGGGCCATTATCTTCATTCTCCCCCACACAAACCAAAAATCCCGCCTAAAATCACCCACCCACACTCACTCCACTCTCAACACACAAAACACTCTCTATTTATAGCAAATCTTCCCCACCTATATATACATCAATAAAACCTTCTTTTTTCATACATATATACCTATTATCCTTCTATATACTCCCTTATTTCCCTCACATACTCTTGAAGGTAGAAACCTTGCTTAAACCCATAAATAAGAGTGTTATTCATGCTTACCTTGAGTAAAAGTTCTTGCTAAGGCATCCTTCAATGCTCTTGAGTAAAAGTTCTTGCTAAAAGCATGCTTCAATGCTCATGAGTAAAAGTTCTTGCCAAGCATGCTTCAATGCTCTTGGTTTAGTAGATTGTTTATTTTTAAAGTGATTTTCTTAAGTTGATATTTCATGATTAACTTAGACATAAGTCTTATGTTACATGCTATTTTCTTGAATGCTATTCTTTTAATACTTGCTAGAAAGCATGTTTTCTTTTAGTTGTAATTATGCTCTATGTTCATAAAATTAGGAATAAAGCATGCTTAGTTATCATTCCAAAATATGGTTTTAATATGCTTTTATAATTTAAAATATGAGAATATGTTCCTTATGTTTTTATGTGAGATTATGTGAAAATGTACAATATTTTCTCAAAGTGGATACTAGGTATAAGTTAGCATCTTAATTTCTAAATTATGATTATATGAGTATTGTGTTAGTTCAAGAATATAAGTAGTTAGGTTATTCTTTAAATAAAGATTACTAAGTAGTATCCTAATTATAGCTATTAATGTAAATTTTAGGAGGAAGTCAAGTGATCTAGCCGAAACAAATCTATAAACTTGATAAACTCCTAAGGTGAGTGCTTTGTCAATTCCTTTCTGGGGCTCTGAACTATACGATATAAATATTATTTGTATAGCCTACCTTATTGAATTTATGTTATCAGATTTTTCGGAAAATATTTTCCATACATATAAGACAAGTTATTTCCAAAAATATTGCATTTTCTGATATTGCCAAGTGTATCTGTCTCAAAATGATTTTTGACACCTTTGGGATATCATATTTTAATTGTATTTCTATGTATCCCGGGTGTAAAAATGCTTATTGCTTTGTTGACAAGTTGTGAGCCATATATGTCCTATTATATCCGTTTACCCTTGGGGACGCCCTTGGGAAGTTTGGGCCCAGGTACTTATAAGAGGAATTTTATCGGGCGGAACGGACCGTCGATGGAACCTTTTATATGATACCATTCCGTAAAACCAATTTCTACGTACAGCCGGAGGATGACTGTAGTAGGGATTGGAGCGATGTATTGCACGGACGCGGGATACATCTCCGTCTTGTTTGGTGTCGAGGTGGCTTCTCGACAAGGGAGGCATAAGGGTTTCTATTATGATTTATCTGTTTTGGGTAGTTATAAGGTTGGAGACTCCGTCTTGGGCTCACTGTTCGTATTACTCAGTTCAGTTATTATTATCAAGTTATATTTCACACTATGTGCACTTTATTATGGTTTAACTGTTTTGAGTCTCATTTTCAATCAAATATATATCTATATATATGTGGCCTCACTAAGTCATTTGGACTTAACCCCTAGTTTCTTTCTGTTCATTGCCTCAGAATCAGAATAATGGGCGTGCATAGGATGGTTGCCGCTCCTCCAGTTGTTATTAAGCTTCATTTCACTTTGTCTTGCTGTATAATCTGTAGTTTGCTACTTGATGCCACTAGGTGGCTATTTTGATGTTGTACTCGGTTGCTCTACTTGGTTGTACTAAACATAGTTATCTATATTATCCATGTTGCATATTTTACTCTACCTCCACTGCGTATTGTTAATTTAGGCGTTCGTACTGGGTGTGAATTTCAAAATTTGTGCTCAGTGCGATCGTCAGTGGTCTCCAACCGTATAGGAAGATCCTAGCGGGAGGGGTGCCACACATCTTCTAGCCAAAAGATCTAAATCGCCTCTCGCTATCCTCCTTGTTGATAACTTCGTTCTCATGCAGGCTAAAACATTAAATATTAACAACATCAACAATCATGTTGAGTAGCAATTTCACTTAACGCATAAGGTGCGCTTGTGTGACTTGAACATGCATATGTTCACATACTTGCATCAATATAAATCATATAAAATTTCAGATTCATAAGAATCATAAATTGGACACTTGTCTGCCGTTTTCCACCTCGACGGGCGGCTACCTTATCTCGCTGTGCCGTAATTCAATTCCAACCAATACTCCCACCCAACCAAACACTCTAGTTGTCATATCCCGGGCATATGCCGAATTTCCTACGACCCACAACCAATACATGGAACACTCCGTCCATGTAAGATGGGAATAGGCATGGATGGCGAGAACTGTTTTAAGACCAGCAAGCCTATTGCCGTCCGGCCGAACTCTAGCCCCATCCATACCGAACACATATAGGGCCCTTTAACACATAATTTCAACACATACAAATCACAATTTCATCATAATACAAACTGTTTTCAGCTCAAAATCAGCATAGAGTACCAAATTTCCAGCATATAAACCATAACTTGGCAGGCTGCGATAGTAGATTTCCGGCATGCAAAATTCTGAAATTTCAGCTTGTAATTTACTGAGATTACACGCTGCAATTTCCAGTTTTGTAAAATAGGTTTTCAGCTTTGTAAAATCCGAATTTTCAGCCTTGAAAATAGGATTTTTGTGACGTTGAACAGTAATTCCAGTTTTGAAAACAACTATAATTTTCAGCTTTAAACACTGAATTTTTGACTTCTAATACAGAAATCAAGCCCTAAACACATAATCCTTCTAACCTTTCCAAGGGTGTTTTATGGAGTTATAAGTATGTAAAATGAAGGGTTTATGTATATATATGTGGGTAGAAGATTTACTATAAATATGAAGTGTTTTGTGTGTTTAGGGTAAGATGAGTGTGAGTGGGGTGTTTTAGGTGGAATTTAGTGTGTGTGTGAATGTGTTTGTATGTGTTATGTGATGAAAAATGAAGTCATAAATCCCCAATTTATCCCCTATTTATAGTAGTTTGCTTAAGAAATAAGATTATTAAGTCATTTTCTAATGATTGTCATCTTTCCACCTAAGGTTACAACTAAGGGTTATAATAAATGAAATCTTCCAACCAAATCGCCCAACTCAATACCTAATTATAGCTTAAGTGTGAGTCTAAATGCACACTTCATAATCTAGTTTAATCTAAGCCTTAGATGTATAAACATATCTAGAAGAATTCTTACATGTGTGAGTACTCATTTAATGTAAGGAAATTAGGGAGCAAGTAATAATATACACCATATATTGATATTATACCTAAAATTTCATTTCGCCCCTCCTCTTTTTATATTTTTAAGATATTTTTGCACATAATATAATTATTCCAATGTTTATGATGAAAAAAATACCTAAAGAAATGAAAATATAATGTTATACATTTATGTATATAAATTTTCTTTAAAATATATATATATATACTCTAAGATATTCATATATATATGAATCATAGTCTTATGACCTAGCATTTAAAAATAATTTTCAAAATAACTATTATAGTATGAAATGACACATTTTAGTGAAAATGGCAATATCAAGAAAATAATCTAACTCTTATTTATATAAATATATAAATTTGTGTATATGCATATATATATATATGTATATGTGTGTGTGTGTTTGAATTTTATGCATTTTATAATTACTAAATGAAGTAGAAAATAATTCCAATAATCATGCATTTTGTAAATAAAAAAAGGTATATATTGCAAAAGATTTATTGCAATAGAAATTAATCATATAACATTTAAATAATACATATTTAAGCATCAATTAGTGTGTGTATATATATATATATATATCTACATCTCTGAAATACAAAAATGACCTAGGTTATATATATATATATATTTGAAAATATACAAATTTATTTATATATACTTCAACATATTAAATACTATATTTATGACTTTATTACATATAATTCCTATCATTATAATTTGAAAAAATGTATGTGTAGAATTATATATGTATATATTGATTTATATGCATATATGTCGAATCCAATGGTTGGTATGCAAACATAATTGTTATTACACATTACATATAAGATAATAAAACACTAAACAATTTAATCACATAGTTCACATATAAACTAAGAATCACATAAAAACTAAATGATTTAATCATATAATTAACGTTTAAAATACCTAGAAATACTGGATCATTACAAGTTCACTTGTTAATTCATGCAAGACTAGGGTCCTTATGCATAAATTATGTCCTAACATGAAAAGTATGATACCTACATGCTTATACCCATGCTCATGCATTTTTAAAAAGGGGTAAAGTTGCTCTTTTTATACACTTGAAGTTATTTTGAAAATTATAGATATGCACTCATGTAAGAATATTACTTATGTATCTATGTGTAATATTTCCCTAAAGGGGATACTAAACATAATTTAGTTCATCAGAGTATAGAGTCTATGTAAGTATTGTGTTACTTCGGGAATATAAGAAGTTATGTTATCCCTTAAACAATGATTACTAGTCATTGGCAATTACAGTGTGGTATCCTAACTTTTGCTATTAATGCAAATTTTTAGGAGGTTAACAAGTTGATCTAGTCCAACCCAATCTATAAACTTCGTGAAATAATAAACTCCTAAGGTGAGTATCTTGTCAATTCTTTTCTGGGGCTTTCAGCTATATGCTATAAATACTTTCATATGGCTTACTCTATTTGGTTTAGATTATCCAGATCTCTATTGTCTAAATATCTATTTCTCCAAACTATATGTCAAGTGATATTCCGTAATGATTAATTAACATCCTTGGGATATCATGTTTTAATTATTTTATGTATCCCTGGTGTTAGAAACAAGTCACTGCTTTATTGAACATATGTGAGCCATATTTATCCTGTTATACTGATACCCTTGGGGATGTCCTTGGGAAGTTCGGGCCCAGGCACATGTATAAGGGACTTATCGAGCTGAATAGACCATCGATGGAACCTTTTATATGATATCATTCCGTCAAACTAATTTCTACATACAACCAGAGGATAACTGTAGTAGAGTTGGAGCGATGTATTGCATGGACGCGTGATACATCTTCATCTTGTTTAAAGTTGAGGTGGCTTCTTGACGAGAGAGGCATAACGGTTTCTATCATGATTTGTCTATTTTGAATAGACATAAGGTTGGAGATTTTATCTTTGCCTCACTAGCAATATTACTCAGTCTAGTTATTATTATTAAGATACACTTCACACTCCGTGCACTTTATTATGATTTCCAGTCAAGTATATTTATATGTATATGGCTTCACTAAGTTATTTGAACTTAACCCCTCATTTCTTTCTATTCACTGCCTCGGAATTAGGATAATGGGTGTCCATAGGATGGTTGTTGCACCTCCAGTCGTTTATATTAAGTTTCCTCACTTTTTTTTTGTATAATCCATAATTGTTACTTAAGGTCACTAGTTAGCTATTTTGGTGTTGTACTTGGTTGTACCCAAACAGTTATGTATATTATCTATGTTACCTTGTTTACTCCACCTTTGCTGTGTAATATTAAGTTAGGCATTCGTGCTGGGTGCAAATTTAAAACCTGGTGCTTAGTACGATTGTCAATGGGCTCTAACCATATAGGAAGGTCCTAGCGGGAGGGGTGCCACAACAAGGGTGTCAAATTAAATTTAGATAACTCATATACAAAACTAATTAGAATTCTAAGTATAACTAATAACAACTCTTATTTCCCTCTTGCTTTTATCTAGTTCCCGTCATCCAACTAATCAAAGTTCCAATAACAGAGTAATGATAAAATTCAATATATTTCTTAATTTAAAATTTGGATATGAACTTGTTTTGCTCCTAATGTCTCATTTAACTTCAATAAAGCAATTTATTAACAACATATAATGAGTACCAACACATAATAGAATGATAATTTCATAACTTTATATATATATATTAGAAAGTCACAAACCATATCAATTACGAAAACTATTAACTATAATCATGTTATCAATAATAAAAAGGATATAAATAAATCAGTTATACCAATCAATTGGTCAAATTACTCGAAACATTATATATACTTATATGGACATATACATACATACATATATATATATATGTGCATATACAAGACAATGAAAAGCATATGTGTATATAACATATATATGAGTGTAAATAGTTAATAGTTTAGTATACATATTCACACACACACACACACACACAACAAACATATTCAAAATGATTGATAAATGAACAAGAAAGGAAACAGGGGAAGACAAGGGATATACCTCATTTTTTGTTTTTATTGACCAAGTGCTAACACTCATGTATGCATGTGTGTGTGTGTGTATAAACTCATGTGCACATGCTAATTGTTATAGTAGACTTTAGTATAGGTGTTTTGGTCCAATAAAATTAGTGAAGGTGTACTTAGTAATAAGTGTTTTGGTCCAAAAAAAACAGTGGACGTGTATTAAGTGATAGGTGTTTTGGTGGTCCAATACAATAAGTGGAAGTGTACTTGGTGATCTAAGCATTTAGTTATACAAACTAGATCATGGCACATGTAATTGGAGTAAGAAATAAATTAAATCCTTCGTATCAAAGTGCTTGATTTTATTATTACTTTTATTATTGTTGTTGTTGTTGTTGTTGTTGCTCTTGTTGTTATTATTGTAACAGAAAGAAAAATATATTGAGTTTAGAAGTTTAAATTTTCTTAAATTTGTAGTTTGATAACTCCAGCTAAATTGAACGTAATCCCATAGGTACTTAATAATAATTTATTAATCATATTAGCCAATAAGTTATTATATATACTAGGAATTTAGTCAATATATTTTTCTTTGTAACTAGTTATAAATAGAATCTAGGATGTCACACTTAGTAATAATAATTTTATATATATATAGATATATATACCTAGTTCTGGCTAAGTTGCAGTTCGATACTAAAGATCAAAACTAAAAGTTCTTGTGTTGAATTCTAAGAGTTATTCTAAGGATCAACACTTTGACGTGAATCTAAAGATCTTGTGTCTACGTTATCTATTTTAGTTCATAGATCAAAATATATTGATTTGACTTGAAAACTATCACGCCCCACACCCTGGGTCATGACTATCGATTCAGTAATCACTATTTCCTTACCCATCGGCTTGGGAATAAAAAGCCTCGAAATATAGAATAAAACTAATTTTCCAACATCGACTCAATTATAACATTACATTGGAAGCATAACACAAGTTCAATAGTTCTTAGTGATGTTCTATCATAAACCCAAAGTACATCATAACTTAATACATTTATTGAAAAACAATTCTATTCTATTCTATTATTTAGTTTCACCAGCCCCAAAACTGGTGTCATTTTCCTCCTTTGAACTAAGTTCTCAAACCATTGAAATTTTACTAAATGAGCGACACTTCACTCAGTAAGGAGTCCTACTTCCCTTATTAATATACATTTAAGTGTTTATCACACATTCTTTTTAATGCAAGAAGTTCGAATTCACATAATTAATGCAAATAATGATGTAAAGCATGATACATGCATAAAATATTGGAATCTTGAAAAATCCTTAACAACTTGATTAAGCCATAATCCTCAACCCCTATTACGAGGATCAACCAATGTTTAACACTCGTTGGGAGGATCTTTGTCAAAATTGCTCCATACTACAGAGTGGTAGCCTAATCAGGTCCTAATCTTTTGCCCTAATTAGGAGGATTTTAATGCTACATTACTTTGTAGCAGGCCTAATATTTAACCCTGAATAGGAAGAACCTTGATTAGAAGGATCTTAATGTTACATAACCCTATAGCAGGCCTAATCTTTAACCCTAATTAGGAGGATTGACCAATGTTTAACCCCATTGAGTGAATATTAACTAGAAAAATTTTGAACCATGTCTTTTCCAAAATTCAAAACATTATCATGTTAAGCTTGGTTTGCTTGCATGCATGCTTATTATCACTTGGTTATATATTTTACCTTCTTTTCTTACATACTTATCACATAGCTTGATACTTCAATCGTTATTACTTATATTGGTGATGTGCATGTCATGCTTTTAGTACAATGCATAATAAAATAATAACTTATAGGAACTTGCTTAACACAGTAAAATGACACAGGGCTTAGGTATATAAAATCAATTACTTGATTCCATACAATAATTACCATTCACCTACAATAACCACTTAATTTCCACCAGCAAGTTAGGCAGGACTACGTACACCAAAAATCTAATTGCAAACAATAAGTTGGGCATAACCACTTACAATATTTTAATGTATCGTGTGTTTTCACATTTCACGCCTGAGCCTCATAACCTAACAGTACGAAATCTCAATTAGAGTTATTCATAAACATTTGTTATAGGCTTACTATTCATGTCTTAGGAATACGTAATATTCTTATATATCCTTAATTAGTGGATTTTTTTCCGTTTCTAACATCGTTCTTTAGATTTGGTTCGATATAAGTTACTTACCTATTGTCTTGGCCTGTAAATTCTTCGCGCTTCCTTGTCATTCTAATTTCATCATTGTGCCATTGCGTAGCCATTGTCTTGCGTGTGACCACTTTCTGGTATGTACCCTACGTGCACTCACATTGCCGGAGCCCCACATGCACATGAGCCACCAAGCACACTCGCCCAGTGCCACGTGCGCTCATGCAGCTAGCACCAGTGCACGCATGCATCATGCTGAGCGTGCCCATGGGGCCGGTGCCCTGTGCACACACTCACATGCCTTGTCTCATGCGCGCACAAGTTGTGTCGTTCATACTGTACAACACCATGGTGTCTAACTACCTTCCTATTCCGTCCATTACCAACAATCCTTATTCTTATTCAAGCATCCAGTACAACAACACATATAATTTCAGTGCTACAACATCTTACTTTTCATTTTATTCTCTTTTCACTTTTTATTTTTTAAATAAGACTCTTATCACTAATTAATTATCAAAATTCTGAATATAAGGTAATGACCTCGTATGTAAAAGAAAAAGGAAAGAATCATAATTATGACTTACTAATTGTTGAATTATATTAGACGAGCGGCTAGCTTCTCCCTTCCTCTTCCCCTTTCTTCTTCTTCTTCTTCTTCTTCTTCTTCTCTCTCTCTCTCTCTCTCTCTCTCTCTTTTGTGCTCTGTGTGTGTTGTGTGGTGTCGTTAGTGTATATGTTTGTGCTTAACCGTGTGCATGATTACATATTCATTAGGCTATTAGAGGGTGGCATGCCCACATGAATCCCCCTTCTTGTCTTGAATGGTCATCAATTCCCTTAAACACCATTGATAGCCCTTTGAAAGTTTATTCATGATCTTTTAATCCTTTTGAAAATTCAAACTTTCAAAATTTGGATGTTTTATTCCAAATATATATATATATACACACACATCAAGTAGGACTTCTCATATGCTCATAATTGAATCGGTTTGGATTCGAACATTGGACCTTGCATTGCTGGGATGAGGAGTACTGCCATCGGGCTAATTAAGTAGCTCAAATTTTCCTCAAATTTTTATTTGTACTTAAAAAGTTGGGGCATTGCACCCCGTGTCAATACCTACTAAAACTTTTCCCACCACTCAGCTTATTTACATAATTCCACTAAAAATTTTTAGGTATACTGCTTTTGTTCATATCCAGCAATAGTACAGAACAATGTTGGATCCTCAATTTATTAAATGTGTGTTCCTCAGGTACTCTTCGAATTAAAAAGGGTATACATGTTACTCTCTTGTCACAAAGACGTACTACAATATTATGGATGTCAGTTTCATTGAGAAACAATCATATTATTCCAAAATGATATTCGATTGGAGAATTTATCTCTGGAATACCATTTTTGGGATTTTGAATCCCTCATCAAGTTATCCAACTTCACTGAAAATAACATCCGAGAGTCTTCAAGCCCAACTTCTCTTAACCACCTCCAGTCCCAATCAGCACCAAGTCAACCTTTAACTATTGAAATCTTAGAGTTCATTATTAACTTGTAGGATCAATACTATGTCCAAGAGGACATAGAAGAAGATGCTCAAACTCATCATGGTCATGAACATAAAGTAGGTCTTGATCCAAGCAGAAATTTAGGTAATGATAACTCCAAATTAGAGGAGATTATTGATCTTAAGCTTGAAAAAGAAATTTTGAATATGCTTATAGCTTGGAAAAAGGGAATTGGATCAAGCACTCAACATCCCATTGGGAACTTTCTTTGATATGATAAGTTGTCACCTTTTTTTTGTGCTCTCACTTCTCGTATGACTGAGATACAAGTCCTTCGGGATGTATATAAGGCTCTCAAGTGTCCCAATCGGAGAGCAACAATTGAAGAGGAAGTTTAGGCATTAGAAAAGTACGACACATGGTGTTGAATAAGATGTGCTTAAGAAAGAGGGGTTGAATTAGGCCACAAATATTTCATATAAAATTAGCGTATGTTAATAAAGTTTGTTGTGCAGCAAAAAATATCAAGTTATGGAAAATTTGTTTAAGTGCATCTCCTTTGCTTTTTGAAGATTTATTGGTATTTGAAGTACCAGTTAAAATACAAGTTAGAAAAATAGATAAGAACTAAATGCGAAGTAACAAAAAAGACACAACTATTTATATTAGTTCACCCAAGTGGGCTACATCCAGTTCCTATGTTTTCACTTATGATTACACTATTAAAAAGATACCATATTAGTACAATATACAATAGCTCTAGGTTAAATACAATAAATTAGAGAAGAAAGGAAAAGAATTCTTTCAATCCTGAGAACTGCTTGCAATCCTAAGAGTAATGAAAGGCCAACAACAAACAACCTCTAAAGCAAGCTAGCACAATCCGTTCTTGCAATACATATCGCGGTCGCCCCTCATCTGAACCTCAATGCATAGTAAGCTTAAATGTTCCCTATCTCCTAGCCAATAGCCTCGTGCACCCGACTACTACACGACCTAACAACCTTTCACTGACTCAATGTGACATCCCGATTTTTGGTCTAACAACTATATAAACCGGTTCTTATAATATACACGCATGCTTACTAATATTTCATGTTTTGTATGATCCTTCTTTTATATATGAATTATGTGAGGTGATAATTACATGATTTTCCAAATTTTAAACGAATTTGATATTCTAACACAATTTTCGAAATCTTATGTCCTAAATTGCAATTTTCGAAAATATAACTAAAACATTTTTAATTTCTGGAAAATATACATATAATTTCAGATTTATAAACATTAAATTTCATAATTTTGGAATTTTTCTAAATTAATTATGAATTTTCGGATTTTATGCCCAAAAACCCTAATTTATGCCCTAAAACCCTAATTTTCAGTTTTTACAAAATAAATAAATACAAATTCGAATTTTTAATAAAATAAAGATATGATTTCAGATTTTATAAGATGAGGACAATCAAAATCAGATTTTATTAGATTTTATTTGATTTTATTTGATTTTGTGTTAATATTTTATTAAAATATCCTACACTAATATAAGATGAATTTCTTCTAGAAATTGTGCATTTGTGTGGTCTTCCATTCATCTAGATTCATGACTCATGGATTAGGGTTACACCAAGGCTAGAATAGAGGAGGGAGGTGGAAGATTTCATTTAATTTGGCATTTAATTCTATGCCTAGTTGGGAGATTTGCATTAAATGGAAAGATTTGCATTTATTAAACCTTGGTCCCCAAGTCTTGCCTTCTACCCTCATTCTCCACTATAAATAGGACCTCCCACATACTTCTCCACCCCAAAAAACGTCCTCACACATACACACACTATACTCTCTCTATTTTCTTCCACAAACACACAAATCCAGCCTAAAAACACACCCCCTCACTTACTCTACTCTCAACACCCAAAACACTTCCTATTTATAACCTATCTTCCACCCACATATATGTACACACAAGCCCTTCTATTTTAATCCATATATACCTAATAACCTTCCACATACTCCCTTATTTCCCTCACGTACTCTTGAAGGAGGAAGTCAAGTTGATCTAGCCGAAACAAATCTATAAACTTGATAAACTCCTAAGGTGAGTGCTTTGTCAATTCCTTTTTGGGGCTTTGAACTATATGATATAAATATTATTCGTATAGCCTACCTTATTGAATTTATGCGATCAAATCTTTCGAAAAATGTTTTCCATACATATAAGACAAGTTATTTTCAAAAATATTGCATTCTCTGATATTGCCAGTTGTATCTGTCCCGAAATGATTTTTGACACCTTTGGGATATCATATTTTAATTATATTTCTATGTATCCCAGGTGTAAAAATAAGTTATTGCTTTGTTGACAAGTTGTGAGCCATATCTGTTTCGTTATATTTCCGTTTACCCTTGGGGACGCCCTTGGGAAGTTTGGGCCCAGGTACTTATAAGAGGAATTTTATCGGGCGGAACGGACCGTCGATGGAACCTTTTATATGATACCATTCCGTGAAACCAATTTCTACGTACAGCCGGAGGATGACTGTAGTAGGGATTGGAGCGATGTATTGCACGGACGCGTGATACATCTCCGTCTCGTTTAATGTCGAGGTGGCTTCTCGACAAGGGAGGCATAAGGGTTTCTATTATGATTTATCTGTTTTGGGTAGTCATAAGGTTGGAGACTCCGTCTTGGGCTCACTGTCCGTATTACTCAGTTCAGTTATTATTATCAAGTTACATTTCACACTACGTGCACTTTATTATGATTTAACCGTTTTGAGTCTCATTTTCAGTCAATTATATATCTATCTATATGTGGCCTCACTAAGTCATTTGGACTTAACCCCTCGTTTCTTTTTGTTCATTGCCTCAGAATCAGAATAATGGACGTGCATAGGATGGTTGTCGCTCATCTAGTTGTTATATTAAAACTTCATTTCACTTTGTCTTGCTATATAATCTGTAGTTTGCTACTTGATGCCACTAGTTGGCTATTTTGATGTTGTACTCGGTTGCGCTACTTGGTTGTACTAAACATAGTTATATATATTATCCATATTGCATATTTTACTCTACCTCCACTGCGTATTGTTAAGTTAGGCGTTCGTATTGGGTATGAATTCCAAAATTTGTGCTCAATGCGATCGTCGGTGGCCTCCAACCGTATAGGAAGATCCTAGCGGGAGGGGTGCCACACTCAACTTGCTCTAAAGAATTCGGTTATCTTTGTTCACTCTTCACCATGCAAGGCCTTTCACGGTGACACAACAAGTAGACACGAGTCAACAAGAAAGGCCAATGTATGCAATTTTGTAGAGCATTTGCAGTAAAGAATCTAACTTGTAGTGTTTGTTATAAGCACTATAATACAAATGAACATGTTTTCTCTCTTATATAGCACCTATATAATGGCTATAATGTATGAAAAAAGGAATGAGTTATTGGTGATTCAGGAATTAGTGCTTCCAAATCAAAGATCGGGTCAAACTTTCCTGAATTAAGAGGATATGATAAAGTAAGGAAATGATATAACCCAATATATGTATGATATACAACAACTAGTACAAGCACAAGAAATGAATGAGCTTTTGGCAAAATATGCCATTACTTTTACCAATTGAATACCACATCAAACTTTCCTACAATAATAAGATATGGTTAAGTATGGAAATAATTTGACCTGAATTTACAGAATACTTGTCAGCTCACATAAGGAAATAGCCATTAGACATGAATAATGATAAGTATCAATCAATATAATCTTTCCTAAACATGTAATATGCATGTGATGACAAAAGGCAATTAAGGAAACATATCTTATGGAGACAAAATAACTCTTCATCATCACATTCTTGGAATATCAAAACTAAACAAGACCAAAGAGATCAAACATGGCAAATTACTGAACTCCCTAAAGGAGATAAACCAGTTAGCTGCAAATAGATTATCACAGTGTAGTATGATTGAAATGGAGACGTCAAAAGATACAAAACACGATTGGTCGCCAAAGGATTTACTCAATCATATAGCATCGACTATCAGGAAACTTTCGCTCTAGTTGTGAAACTCAACACTATTTGTATACTACTTTCTTTGGCAGCAAATCTTGACTGGGGACGTTACCAATCACCAATTGGATGTAAAGAATGCCTTCCTCAATGGTGATCTAATGAAGAAGTAAATATGTCAATTCTAGATGGATCGGAGTTCAAATCAAATGCAAACAAGGTATGTCGCTTAAAGAAATTATTGTATGGCTTAAAATAGTCTCCACGTGCATGATTTGAGCGATTTACCAAGGCAGTTAAAGAAATCATTGCAAACAAGTATGTCCTTGACCTTTTGAAAAAGATGAGCATGCTAGGATGTAAACCTGCAGAAACTCTTATGGATTCTACAAAAAAAACTTCATGATAGTGATGAAAGTGCTCCAGTTGACAAAGAAAGGTATCAACGACTAGTTAATAGACTTATATATCTATCTAACACAAAGCCAAACATAAGCTTCTCGGTAAGTGTTGTAAGTCAATTGATGAACAAAGCTACTGAGGGTCACATTAGAGTTGTGCATAGAATATTGAGGTATCTCAAAATGACATCTAGTAAAGGCCTCTTCTTTCAAAAGACGAGTAAGAGGAATGTTGAGAGATTTCCAGATACCGACTAGGTGGGCTCCATAATAGATCAAAAATCTGCACGTGATTATTGTGCCTTTGCATGGGAAACTTTCGTTACTTGATGAAGTAAAAAAATAGACTATTGTTGCAAGAAATAGCGCAAAAGCACAATTCCAAGCAATGGCTCAAGGAATATATGAAGGAATTTGGTTGAAAAGGTTGTTAAATGAATTGTAGGTTCCTATGAAATATCCCATAGGATTATACTATGACAATCAAGCAACCACAAGTATTGTCAAGAGCCCAGTTCATCATGATCGAACTAAACATGTGGATATAGATAGAGGCTTCATTAAAGGAAAAAAAAATGAAGGACTTGTCTTCATGCTCAAATATGCTCTCGTCGTTGATCAAACAATAGACGTTCTCACAAAAGATCTACCTCGTGTCAACTTCGAAGGCTTTATAGAGAATTTGGGTATAATCAACATGTACAGTTAGGTTTAAGGGGGAGTGTTGATTTGCACCTAAATCATTGATTCGATTGAGTGAGTCGTTGATTTGATTAAGTGAGTCACTTGATTTACTACAGAAAAAACGTCGGATTCCGGCGGAATAATTCCGGGGGAATATTCCGCCGGAGTAAAACCAGGGGATTTCCGGCGGAATTTCCCCCGGAATTTTTTTTTTATTTTTTTAATTAAAAATCGGGGGAAATCCGGGGGAAATTTTCCCCCGGTTTTTTTTTTGAATTTTTTAAATTAAAAACCGGGGGAAAATCCGGGGAAATTTTCCCCCGGTTTTTTTTAATTTTTTTAATTAAAAATGTAATATTAATATATATTAGGCAAAATAATAAATAAAGTTGGAAGTAGCTCAATGGCAAGACATTAGTCTTGTATCCAAGAGGTCCCAAGTTCGAATCCATACAAGAGTAAAATTTCCTTTTTTTTTAAATTAAATCCGGGGGAAAATTTCCCCCGATTTTTTTTTTTGAAATATTTTTTAAAAAATCGGGGGAAATTTCCCCCAGTTTTTTTTAAAAATTTTTTAATTAAAAACGTAATATTAATATATATTAGGCAAAACAATAAACAAAGTTGGAAGTAGCTCAATGGCAAGATATTAGTCTTGTATCCAAGAGGTCCCAAGTTCGAATCCATACAAGAGCAAAATTTTTTTTTTTTAAAATTAAAACCGGGGGAAATTCCAGGGGAAAATTTCCCCCGGTTTTTTTTTTAATTTTTTTTAATTAAGAATGTAATATTAATATATATTAGGCAAAACAATAAACAAAGTTAGAATTAGCTCAATGACAAGGTATTAGTCTTGTATCCAAGAGGTCTCAAGTTCGAATCCATACAAGAGCAAAATTTTTTTTTTAAAATTAAAAACACTCTTTGGGGAAATATATTTATAATGTCAATACTATCTTTTCACTATTATTATTTATACTATCTTTTAATTATGTTTAATATATTTATAGGTATACATATGTTTATATTGTATATATATGTTTATGTAGTATATATAATATATATGTTTGTATAGTATCAATACTATCTTTTAACTATTATTATTTATACTATCTTTTAATTATGTATATAATATACTTATAGGTATACATATGTCTATATAGTATATATATGTTCATATAATATATAGAACATATATATTTATATAATATCAATACTATCTTTTAACTATTATTATTTACACTATCTTTTAATTATGTATATAATATATTTATAGGTATACATATGTCTATATAGTATATATATATTCATATAGTATATAGAATATATATATTTATATAATATCAATACTATCTTTTAACTAATATTATTTATACTATCTTTTACTTATGTATATAATATACTTATAGGTATACATATATCTATATAGTATATATATGTTCATATAGTATATAATATATTCTATTTATATAATATCAATACTATCTTTTAACTATTATTATTTATACTATCTTTTACTTATGTATATAATATACTTATAGGTATACATATATCTATACAGTATATATATGTTCATATAGTATATAGAATATATATATTTATACAATATCAATACTCTCTTTTAACTATTATTATTTATACTATCTTTTAATTATGTATATAATATACTTATAGGTATATATATATCTATATAGTATATAGATGTTCATATAGTATATAGAATACATATATTTATATAATATCAATACTATTTTTTAATTATTATTATTTATACTATCTTTTAATTATGTATAGAATATACTTATAGGTATACATATGTCTATATAGTATATATTTTTTCATATAGGATATAGAAAATATATTTATATAATATCAATACTATCTTTTAACTATTATTATTTATACTATCTTTTAATTATGTATAGAATATACTTATAGGTATACATATGTCTATATAGTATATATTTTTTCATATAGGATATAGAAAATATATTTATATAATATCAATATCAATACTATCTTTTAACTATTATTATTTATAATATTTATACTATCTTTTAATTATGTATAATATATTTATAGGTATACATATGTTTATATAGTACATATTTAACTATTAATATTCATATTATCTTTTAATTAGTAAAATACATTTGTTTGTATAGTGTATATATATAGCGTAATATTTATATTTATATTTATATTTAACTATTAATATTAATTTATATTTATTGGAATACATATGTTTGTATAGTGTATATATATATATATGTTTACGTAGTATATATAATATATAAGTTTATATAGTATCAATACTATTAGTAGACAAAACTATTTATAAGAATCAGAATAATATTTATTGGTATACATTTGTTTATATAGTATATATAATACATGTGCTTATATAGTATAAATACTATATTTTAATTATTTATAATACATTTATTTTGTTTTTTAATATTGGAAGAAAGAATGTTAAAATAAGAATAATCAAATAAATATATAATAAATATAAAACAAGGCAAAATAAAACACAACTTCCAGCAATAGCTTGGTGGTGAAGGGTTGGTCATCCAACCTTAACATCATGAGTTCGAATTCCATCAATTACAAATATTTGTATATTTTGGGAGTTACTATTCCAGTGGCGGCTCTCCGGTGGGGCGACGATGGCGGGGCGAGGGGGGGCGGGTCCGGGCAGGCGGTGGCGGCCGCGACGGTCCGGCGGGGGGGGGGGGGGTGCTGGTCTGGCGGAAAGGAGTCTGGCGAAAATTTCCGCCGGACCGTCTTTCCGGCGGAAATTTCCACCAGACTCCTTTCCGCCGGAATTCCAATCCGGCTGAAAACCTCATTCCGGGGCCCTTTTTTCCGGCGGACACGATTCCGCCGGATTTAGCATTTTCCGGCGAAAATTCTGCCGAATTTCCGCCGGATTGTTCCCCCGATTTTGGCCGTTTTTCCTGTAGTGATTGATTGAGTGAAACACTTGATTGATTTGAGTCTTCTTAATTGATTGTAATTTTAATTTCTTTTCTTTGATGAGAAATTCTGTACCAAAATTGTCTCCCCCTTTGTCCTATAAATTCCGCATTTTATTCCTTAGTAATACAAGCGAGCGAGGAAAATATTATATCCTCGATTCATGTCTACTTATTCTTTTTCTTTAGAAACTTACTTTATCGTTTAAAACAACAACAACAACAACAACAACAATAATAATAGTAAAGTGAGATTATTATTGCGCCATAATTCGATCCACCTATGAGAATGACTAGGATGGACCCAAATGAATTCAAAATAGAATTTTCAAAACCTAGAGAAGAATATTAAAGATAACGCGCAATTCACACCACAAACACATGTTATGGTAGCCATGAGAATTGCACTGCTAAAAGCCAGGACTAGAACTTATCCCACTGAACTATCAAAATTGGACAGCTCAAGATTCTATTGTTTTCTCCATATTGTACCAATTTGTATCAAATTTCTAAACTAGCCGAAGATATTGCGAGGATGTCTACACATGATCTGCATTGTTTGGCACATTTTTTTTCTATTTACAAGGTGGCAAACTTAAAGAAGGAAACAAATTTTGGATCCAACAGTGTACAAGAATAGAAAGCCATAGCAAACATCCATCTTTCTTTTGTTGTCTACCCTTACATGGTGTAATCACCTACAACAAAGATGAGACGAAATAGTCACCATGCACGCATGTCTTCTCACCTAGTAGGTTTATGTCGTTAACTTGGTTATTCTCGCTAGAAGTGTGAGATTTTAGTCAGATTTTTATCCTACATTGAATATATGAAAATCAAGCGTGGGGTTTATATGGCACTTAAGCACTTCTACCTTTCAAGCTAGTTTTCTAGATGTAGCTCTCCCAATAGTCATGATAATTTACAATAGAGTTTTTATGCTCTGTCATCTTAAAAGTGTCTTGCGTTACTTGTCCTTCACACAATGTGTAAATAGTACCTTATTTTACCCTTTTTTTCTTTTTTTTTTTGATGGAATCTTACAACGGGTTTCGGTCATATTACTTGTCGGGATACCATCATACTTTGCAATCCAAATTATACTTCTGACATGACTCTTTACCATGCAAACTTGAAGTATTACACACATTCCCATATATTGATGAATTTTGCGGGAGCACTACACCAAAAAAGATTAGATATGATAATGTGCAGCAGAGCATATAAGTTTACTTTTTTTTTTTTAAATTGGTGGAAACCTATAAGTTTACTTCCCAAGGCAAAAGTACCTTAAAATTCGAACGGGAAATGTTTTTACACTCATCTCGATTACAAAAGAAGCCATATAGAAGGGTGCTTGTGCACTTCTTAATTTTAAAATTACTTCATATATATATATATATATATATTATTAAATTAGAATAACTCTTTAATCACCTTTTAGTGCATTCCCCAAACATCATTCAATGCACCCTCAAACTTTTTAAATTTAATTATTTGTATTATTGACATCCCGTAGCTGATAGGTACAACCTTGACTTTTTTAACTTAATTTTTTTTTCCGTTATCTGTGGCCTATAACTAGCTCATAACAAGTAGGTACATCTCCTAAACCCAAGGCCCCACTCTACCACTGATACAAGCTATATTTTGTGGTAGTTCACCTGACTTCAAACAATATGTAAATAAAGAAAACATCTTACCATTTGAACTGAGAACGTTTTTCTCCTCTATCATCTAAATTATATTTTGTGACACTTTACCTTCATACAATACATACCGATTACCATATATTTCGTTCTCTAATAGAGTATTCCGACAAGCTCACGTTATATGATTTGTCAGAATTCCATCATATTATATCATGATGATAATGTGTAAAACAAACACATAGTTTAGGTAAAGTGTCACAAAAAATAATTTAGGCATATGCAAGAAGTGGAATATGTAAAAGAACATACAAGTTAGATGGTACTGTACACAAAAGGCACGCACAGTTCGAATAGAAAAACATTTTTTCTCTCATATCATACTATTTGAATGCATAACATATGTATAAATTGCAATGTTTGGTAATAATGTTTCATGAATCAAAATAGTGAAATACAAAAGTTGCATAGAAGACACATAAAATATGATAATCAAAACCGTTATTCCTATGGCATGTACAAGTATGATTCAACTACTACCACCTAAGTATTAGTTTCCTAATCTATATTCAAGATTTGATGCTCTTATCTAGTTCCACATTCCACCAAGCACTCTCATCATATAGAAACACTTCGAGAACTTCGCATGTATTATTTTCTAAATCTTGTTTACAGGAAAAAGTGATAACTGTGCCCTGTTGAACTTTGCTCACCCTGTTGCTGGAGTACCACAAGAGCCTGGAGTTATCAGAACCATAATCGAAAATCACCCACGTAGGTTGATGCAATGGAGTAGTTACCTCTCTAATAACGTGTGCGTGTAAACTTAAAGAAAACTGCAAGCATAGACTTCGTTATAACCACAAATTCTAGTCCCAGAAAGATCATTTTATTCATTCTTATCCCTAACACCAAATAAAAGGCAAATTAAAATTCGAAAAAAAAACAAAGATTTGTTTCCATCCACACATACATAGTGTCTTTATCAAGAAAGGCCAACAAGAAGAAAGCAAATATGTGGGGTTGGCTGGGCCACAGCAAAAGAAAGCCACCCATTGATTATCACTTAGATATGGCTGAGACTCCACATAACTTGGCCACCATGTTAATCTAACTTCAATGACTTTCATTTCACTCCTTTGAAGCGGATTAGATAAATAAGATAAAAAAGTCTCTTTCTCCCAGATCTGTTGATATCATTGAGGATGTAAACATGCACGATATTTCTAAAGTATTGCAAAACACCACAACACACACATAAAATATTATAAATGAAAAGAAAATCCCTGATCAACTGATTAATACTTTTCAGATTTGAGCCTCCAACACAACCATGTGGACCTTTGTTGCTACATGAATAGTTAAAAAGTGTACTTGAGATTAGGGAATTAACATATATGCTAAGTTTATCTAAACACAAGGGGAGCGGTAACACTCTAACCTACTCGTGAAGTAAGCAAACATGAAGCAATAAGATACCTGCAGTGATGCATCACTATTATATGCATGGAAAGTTGAAGTGACAAGAGCATCTGAGGTTTGACTACACATCAATTCTTACCACATAAAGGTGGTGTTCAGTTATATCAGTGAACATAGAATTAGTAAAATGTGAATTGCAGGTGAATCAACATCTTACCGTTAAATTTTGAAATCCACAAAAGATTTCTTTTTCCTAGAACTTTGCATTTTTAAGATGCAAAAAGTGCATGCACGATCAAGGAAGGACTTAGAAAAGGTAAAGTGACTTGTTTGATCTTTTGCACTTTTTTCTTTTCAAACTAGGGCCCACCGAACTTGTCTTGTTAATGAACCCAAAGTATAGGTTATCTTCAAAAATAAAACCCGGCAGCCCTTCATTCTTTCCTACACCTCTTATTCTTCTCAAAGAAAAAAATGGCTTTAACGCTTCGTTCTTCAACCTCATTTCTCAATCTAAACGCTAACAGAAGTTTTAAAACTTCTGATGATTTCTCTAAGATAGTTGGCTTTGCCCAAATGAAGCAATCATGCCAGCTGAGAGCAAAGAATACAACACAAGAAGCCCAAAGCTACTCATCACTTTCCAAAAACGAGCAGCGAGCGAAACTTCATAGGATGGCAGCTTCTCACAGCCATAATAATTTGAAGGTACCTGTTTTTGTCATGTTACCACTTGACACTGTATCTATAGGGGGGAGTTTGAACAAACCGAGAGCAATGTTAGCTAGTTTGATGGCCTTAAAGAGTGCCGGAGTTGAAGGAGTTATGGTTGATGCATGGTGGGGGCTGATAGAGAAAGATGGACCTATGAAATACAATTGGGAAGGCTATGCTGAGCTCATAAAGATGGTTGAAAAGCTCGGCCTGAAGCTTCAAGTTGTCATGTCTCTTCATCAGTGTGGAGGAAATGTAGGAGACTCATGCAGGTAGCAATTATGTCCTTTTTCCCTCTTGAACTGTCTATAAAAACCTAATTCTAAGCACTTCACTAATGCGTATTGAAGCTATGGTTATTTGCCAACTGGAACAGGGAACCTACTCTAGAATTTTTCCTTCTGTTATGCATAACATAACATATATAAAAAGCAGCTTAGCATATATCTTTCATGCCCAAACATGCTTCCAGTTATCTTGTTAAATACCTTTTCTGGATATTTATTTTTTTCCTGGCTACAAGCTTTGCAGTATTAGATTAAGTTCTCAACAAATTACGAAGTTCGCCGGAAGATAAAGTTTCTCCAACTAGACTATGTGTTAACTAGAGATATTGAAGTTCCTGCAAGTACAGAGATATGAGTTCTTCAACTAGACTGGTTTCAGTTCTATATATGATCATTAAAATATGTTGTTATCTTATATCTGGCAGTATTCCCCTACCCCCATGGGTGCTTGAAGAGATAAGCAAAAATCCTGACCTTGTCTACACAGATAGGTCCGGTCGGCGCAACCCTGAGTACATATCCTTGGGTTGTGACTCACTACCTGTTCTTAGAGGAAGAACACCAATTCAGGTTTATTCTGACTACATGAGGAATTTTAGAGAAAGATTCAAGGAATACCTGGGAGATGTCATAGTGGTAAGGCTCCTACTTCCTCCCTTTTCCTTATCTATTATCAGATAGTGGCACATTAAACTAGTAAAGTTTCCTGAACAGTATTCAATTGGTTTGCAAAATTTAGTATCTTCCACGGTATCATATGGAGAATAGAGCAAACTAATTGATTTCGTGAAATTACTCCTTCTGATGGAACTATATGCAGAAGAAAGCCAACAAACATAAGATATTAAAGAAAAGAAAACAGGGAGTTGTTTCCCTTTTGTGTTGTCTAGTTTCTTTCTTCAGCACAAGAGCCAACTACTTACCAAAGTGAAGTAGCAAAAAGATTTTACAGCTGATAAAGATTCTATTGTTCTATACATCAAACAAGAAGAAAATGCAGGGGAAAATACATAAAACTCTAGCAATGAAACTTAATATCAAGATGAAGTCGGTCATAATTGATGATCATTTAGTTAACACAACATATTGTCATGCAAGAAGTTGTAGATTGCACCACAAAAGAACTAAAATGGGCTAAAGCTGATATTATCTGCAATCTAACATGTTAGTTCAATTCATGAGTGAAAACTTAGCTTTTCCTTATTTAAGTTATTATCTAAAAAGATTAAAATTGTGGACCATTCTAGATATATAAGAATGCTAAAAAGATATGACTTGTTGAGGACCCACAACATACTCATTTCATTATTTCTTCCACAAAAGAACAGACTATAGCCTTCACCTTTTGAAAATCAAAATTTGTATTCTTCCAATACAGGAGATCCAAGTAGGGATGGGACCTTGTGGAGAGCTAAGATATCCATCCTATCCTGAAAGCAATGGAACCTGGAGATTTCCTGGAATAGGAGAATTCCAGTGCGACGACAAGGTAATTCCCATGAATTGAAATCACAAAAAATTGGATATTTCTTTGTTATTGTTAGAAGTATTAAATATTTAGTGTCTCTACTCTAATAGCTTAAGCTTTTAGATGAGGCAGTCATTCAATACGGTACCAGAGCCACACCAAACAAAAACTTTTGGATTTAAATCCCTTTGCCACCTATTTATGAAAAATCGTTTCATGTGAAAGGCTTGACGAAAAAAGAATACCGCCTACACGTGAAGGGGCATGTTGGAGATATAAAATTGCAATAATTCTCCTGCTTAAACTTTTGGACTAAGTAGTCATTCAATATTTATGTATCTGCTCATGATTATTCTGTGTGAACCAGTATATGAGAGCTTCACTGGCTGCAGCAGCAGAGGCAATTGGGAAGGATGACTGGGGACAAGGAGGGCCCCATGATGCTGGCCAATACACCCAATTCCCAGAAGACACTGGATTTTTCCGCAAGGACGGTACATGGAACAGTGAATATGGGCAGTTTTTCTTGGAATGGTATTCTGCAAAACTACTTGAACATGGGGAAAAGATTCTCACAGCAGCAGAGAGAATATTTCAAGGTACTGGAGCCAAACTATCTGGGAAAGTGGCTGGAATTCACTGGCACTATAAAACAAGATCACACGCGGCAGAACTAACAGCAGGATACTACAATACTAGGCATCGGGACGGTTACCTACCAATAGCAAGAATGCTGTCTAAACATGGTGTTGTATTCAACTTTACCTGTATGGAGATGAGAGATGGAGAACAGCCAGATCAAGCTAACTGCTCGCCAGAAGGCCTAGTTAGGCAAGTAAAGATGGCAACTAAAACAGCTAGAATAGAACTTGCTGGAGAAAATGCACTAGAGAGGTATGACGGAGGAGCATACTCGCAAGTTTTGATGACGAGTAGGTCAGACTCGGGAAACGGACTGACTGCATTTACTTATTTAAGAATGAATAAGCGGTTATTTGAGGCAGATAATTGGTGGCATTTTGTCGAATTTGTTAAAAGCATGTCCGAGGGAGGTAAAAGCACAAGACTTCCAGATTGTGATAGGATAGGGACAGACCTGTATGTCGGGCTTATTAAACAAAATAATGTAAGGAAGATAAGCGAAACTGCTGCCCTTGTGTAATTACAAGACATGTATAACCATGAAAATTTTGAGTGATTTAGTAAGAGAGAAAAATGTAAGAGACAGAAGTTAAAGACATACAGATATATATTGCAAAAATTTTACAGATTCAGTTGCTTTAGCCAAGTCAGAGTCTGAAAATAAAACCTGGCTATCTCGCTAGCAGGTGGATACAAGGCAATTTGCTACTCTGGTAAAGTACTTAGACATGAGGCAACTACCTGGAGTATTCAACACAGTGAGAAATTGAATGGATATAGGTATTAAGTACATATTTTGTTCAAGGAATTCACGAATATTCATTTCATGTATGAAACTTTCAATATGTTTTGTTTCTTATTTGTTGAAATACAGAGCATAATACAAGCTCAATGTCTATAGACTTTTGTAAAAGCATTTATTGATTTGTCCATGTAATGGTGATCCTTGCACTGTTGGTTACACTAACATACGTTCAGATGTCACATAAGAGGATGAACACACATGACTGTATGCTAAATTTGCAATAACAAAAATAACTGCAACAATTGGCAAACACTAAGAAGCAAATCGGTCAAGCATGAGATATTGGCATTAGAAAATAATAAACACATACCAGGTGTTGGGAATTCTGTGCTTTACAAAAACAGTACCTATATAGGAACAATCATTCGCAATATAAAGAAGTAACATGGTCATAGGCACATATGTCCCTCCAGAGTTATTTGCTGTCATGTGTGATGCCTATATCGATAGCCTCAAGGGAAATACCCAACTAACTTGATGTCTATTACCACCAAAAGAACTGCTTTTGGAATGGCAGTAGCCAAATATGAAACTAATTTAAAATTTTCAGGAAATAAATGTTAGAAACGAAGATAGGGGCGTGTGGTGTCTGAACGTGTGATTTTAGGTATAGGTGTATAATTATATGATGTAGGTATTGGTGTGTATAGTTATAGGTATGGGTATGAATTCAGGTGGCTTATCTCTATGTCTCTATATATTGAGATATAGACCTGAATAAAAATCATTTTTTTTATCAGCTTTCACTTTCCTAACAAAAATAATAGAAAACATTTTCCTTTTTATTGTTTTTCTTTCTATATATTTATTATGTTGATTTAGGAATACAATTGGAGCCGTGGCAGCTTTGAATGAGTGTAAAAGCATTTCAATAAATACATCATGCAAATTTTCAGTAATATGCATGCTTTTCTCAAAATAAGACCAAACTCATATAGTACAGATTGAGGTCGCTCGCAGCCTACTTTTACATCAAGAGACAAGTCTGCGAGCAATTCATATATGCTTCCAGCCCATGAAACTTTTAAATGGTTCAGAAAGAATGTGAAGGTACAAGTAGAAAACAGTTAAACTCTCATCACCAAAAAGTGAAATTGTAATTAAATCTCTCTTCCCAAGAATTATCTTCGTGCAAACAGGAAAGAGGAAAAATAGACAGAGGGTGAAACTAAAAACACATAAAACAACGAAGTTCGCAAAGCCTTTACTGCAATCTTCAGGAATTTGTGTGTATGGATATCTCTAAAAACACAAGCATGTTAGTCTCTAGTACCCATCAACATCAAAGTAAATTCCTCGACTATCACAAATAGCTCAATATGGTTGAGAAATATGCATTTAATAATTCTTAGCCAACAGTTAGGGAGCAAATGACGAAACGCATGCTCCCAATGTGCATTACACCTGAACGTTTGGACCAACACTTGAATATCTTCCGCAGCAGAATCTGTCACCCAACAACAAAGCAAAGACCCCTACCCCTACTTCTCCCAGTTCACTTGATGTAGCCCGTCCTAGAGACCTGCTACATTATATGATGGATTATGTGAGATCGTCAAGATCCAAAAGTCAAAGCTCAAATAGAATAAGACGATACCACACGCACACTCAGCAAAAAGGATTACTTTGAAACATTTTACAAAAACTCAGAAAGCAGGAAATTTAGGTTTGAGGTCTTGGGATGTGAAACTGCTTTACATCTTAGTTTCTTTGTTTCACCCAAAACAAGCTTGATATAAGATATTGTCTGAATCGTACCTAGGGCGCTAAAGTTTTGAACAACAAGCATCTAAAACTAATTTAATACATAGTTTCTCCGCTTTCATTACCATACAGCACTTTGGCAAGTCAGCACTGAGACCTCGTCCAATTGATGAATGCCTCCAATATGCCCAAATCTACATGTTTTCCAAAATACTCTGGCGAACTATTCTATCTTTGGAGTTCTAGTGCTCAACAAGAAACCTTCAATGGCTTCATATGCTATAACATGTTAATAATAAATTCATGCTCCAGAAATAGTACTATGAGATTATTCCAATTAAGCCAAATTTCAACAAATACTTTCCATATAATCAATTTGATATCACATATTAAAGTTTGCCATGTGATAAACTAAAATTTTGACATCCTCAGTCATCTTATTCAAACCAAACAATAAATATATCCTGAGACCATCATGGACTACAGTACGGATTTCAACCAAATTCCATTTACCAAATAAATTTCTACACATGCCTAACACTAAATATGGATAACAATAATTTCCTCTCTATAGTTCTTTTAACAATTGTATATGTATAGTAGGAATCATAAAACCATATAATTTACAGTCAAACAGTCATAAGAACTCAATTACCCTAATTTCTGATTGCCTCATAAGAATCCCAAGAGAACCAACTATATACAAACCTCATCAAAAAAGTAGTGCTCGGAAAAACCGTAATAAGTATTTTAAACTACTGCAACAAGTTACAGAATAAGACTATAAATAAAACTAGGGCATATATGTTGTCCAGAGATTTCTTCCCTTTCAGTTTTGATAAAATAGGTAGAATTTTTTTTTTCTCAATTTTGATGTAATATTAAGAGTTCTAGCATCTTATAATGTAAGAAGCATATTAAGAGTAAAAACTCTTATATCAAAGCTATAATGTACTCACTCGCAGACAACAAGAATCAACGTGCAGACAACAAATATAAAAAATTGAAGATTTTTTTCTTCAATGGTTTAAGACATAAGTGAATGGATGCGATGAGATATGACGGTAATCAATTAATAATGTTTTGATCTAAAGTCACATGCCTCCATGATGCCTGATGCTTTCCCTAACTCCAACTACATTCAGCTGCATCCATACATGTATTACATGCAGAGATGATATGGTTCATCAAAACTCTACCCAAGAGAAAGGAGAATTTAATTCCTAAAAATTCTTTCAAAATAAAGGGGCACACAGGATGCATGCCCACAATCTGATACCTATGTTTTTAGAACCACCAAGCACATTATACAGAGATATCCGAGAAGGCGAGAAATACTTATGAACTTCACTCCTAGAAACCAATATCCTTTAAAGGCAGCAGATGAACAAAAACCTCGAACAAGGAATTAGAGAGGCTTGCTCAAAATTAAACTTTACTCTTCCAGACATCAATGTGCGTGCGGCATCGCCGATGCATTTTTAAATGTAACATTAAACCAGAAGCTAGCATGACTAGTATTGCTCACAAGTTACGCTTGGCAAACATTGTTGTAACTCAAGTAAATTCTAAGATTCTAACTCACTTCATATTATACTCCACAACTTTCTGTAAAATACAGCCTTATTGTAAAAGCTTCACATTTCCATCACAATACAACAAACGGAAAAAGATGTCACTGCTAAAACTTGAACTCATACTAATTTTACTTAATCCTCAGCATTTGATTCTAAACGAAAAGATTCTTATAAATGCTGATTACTATGCTTGGCAACACAAACTTCAATCAAGGAAAATAAAATTCTAGTTTAGGAAGGCAGCCGTTGGGCAAAATGTTGGTCTTCTTACCAGCAAAAACCCATTAACAATATATAGCACTACACATGGACTATTATTTACACTAAAATAGTACTCCGTTGTTTCCAGAAGAGTGAGTTGAACTTAGTACCCATTTCAGGAATTTTCGGGAGGTGGCGGCCCGACGGAACCACGGCGGAGGGTTTCAATCAAATCACCAAGCTCCTTGCGGGCAGACTCTCTACCAAACATGAACCCATACCTGGAATCAAATAAAAAGCAGATAATAGTATTATTAGTAGCACAAAATCAAGATTGGAAAATAATAAAATTGTCGAGAGATTAGAAAAAAGGGCGGGGAAACAGTTAAAGAAGACAAATGAGTACCAGAAAGAGACGGCGGAGAAGACGCCGGCGGTTGCTACCGTCTGTATGAGAGTGAAGTTCTGCATTTTCCACTGCGTTGTTAAGATACTGAAGGGCTTGTTTGCATTTGTATGAAATTGGGCCCATTTGAGATAGGGAATTGTAATCGGTAATCTAAAATTGTTATTGGTATTTTTTTTTTATTTTGTATAAAAAAATTAACTAAATTGTCGTTCATCTTTAGAATACTATTTTTATTAATTCTAACAGCATAACTTTTTATTTATTATTAATTATTTTCACATTTTGATTATAAAAAATACACGAAATCACAATATTAATGTAAACTCTTTAATTTTTTATTTTATTTTTTTTTTGGTCCCACTTAATGCAAAATATATATTACCGATAAAAATTTTTAAGTTATACATGAAACATCAAGGATATATACGAAATTATGAAATAAAAAAAAAGATAAATATATTAAAAAGTTGGGTGATAAAAAAGCGAACAATATTGTATAATTCTACTGATATTCAAATATATAAAATATTAGGTAAAAAGAAATAAATTATTACCCGTATTAATTCCATTTCTCCTCAACATTATCTAACTTCAAATAAACAAAAAGTCTTGCAAAATAATAATAATAATAATAATAATAATAATAATAATAATATACGAAACTATGAAATAAAAGAAAATAAGATAAATATATAAAAAAGTCAGGTGATAAAAAAAGCAAACGATATTGTATAATTCTACTGATATTCAAATATATAAAATATTAGGTAAAAAGAAATAAATTGTATACCTCCACTAATTCTATTTCTCCTCAACATTATCTAACTTAAAATAAGCAAAAAGTCTTGCAAAATAATAATAATAATAATAATAATAATAAAAGAAAAAGAAAAGAAAGATTCATGACTACAATCTTTAAGGCATGATATCTCATTCAAAGTTTGCATCAACTTATTTGCTTCATATATTATTCCTACAAATATATATATATATATATATATATATCAACATTAGTATAACAATTTGCACATCAAGGGAAAAATTATATTGCATAAATGTATGTATGTTGAAATTAAAGTGTAAGTAAAAACCTTAATGAAATAATATAAAAAGTATGAAAAAGAAATAAATACATTTGTTAATATTAGATAGTTTCTCCTCTAACGCAAAAATCATTATTAAATCTTCTAAAATATTGGTCGTCACCATTTTCAAGTAACCAAAATTAATATGATTAAAAAAAGTAGAAAAATATTATGTAAAATATGGGTAAAATATTGCACAAAAGACAACAATATTAGAAAACAAATTTTGTCAAGTCACCATAAAAATAAGAAATTGAATAATAATTTGAAAGTGAATAATAATTTGAAGTTATCATCACCAAAGCTAAAAAGAAGATGGTGAATAATAATATTCTTGAAAGCATAAAAGTGAATAATAGACTATTAGAGTTTTTTGTCCAATAAATCAAATTAAATTAATATTTAAAAATTAAAAAAGTATATTGCCCAATTAATAAAAACTATAAAATGAGAGGGAGTGTCAATAACAATTCCCTTTGAGAGGGAGTGTCAATAACAATTTCCTTTATGTTATACCCCTACCTCAACCCAATACGAACCCACTTGACCCACCCGAATTGCCACCCTTACTCTCCCCCTCCCCCCCAACCCCAAAAAAAATTGTCAACATCCGCCATTGTGGATAAATGAAAGGTTGTGATGCAAACTTCACTAATGGTTACTCTTACTTTTTTTTTTTTTTTTGCTATGAAAAACTACAGCTATTACATAGCAAGTTCTTCTATAATCAGATCTCGGATCACCCCACTAGGTGGAGCTTCCCAACAGACTAACATTTCATCCAAACCGTGTCCAAGGCGTGCGAGGGCGTCCGCACATGCATTGCTTGACCTTCATACATGTCGAATTTTGGTGATCCAAGGCATTCGCATCAATCTTTTACAATCTTCACCGAAACTCCAAGGGGATGAATGCTGGTGCCCGCTAAGTGATCAAGTTTGAGAACCACTTCTGAGTCGAGTTCGACTTCCACTTTCTCAAAACGCCTTTCCCATGCAAGAAGAAGATCCTGATGCAACCCCAAGAGTCCAGCCACTGTAACTGAAACTTTCCCCAAGTTCATTGAAAACCCAAAACTCCATTGTCCAAGATGGTCTCTAACAAGTCCCCAACAGCTCCCAAGAGTCAATTTTGGAGGACACTACTATCAGTATTTAGTTTAACCTATCCCGGCAAAGGTTTCTGCCATTTAGCAGCTGTAACAACTTGTTTTTGTCTTGTTAGTTTATCTGATGGAGTTTATTGTCTCTTTCGTATCCTCTCTTTGTCCCCTAAAAGTGAGCATGTTTCTTGCGAGCCAAATTGCCCAAAGGGTAGCCAAGAACACCATAATCCATCTACATTCAGGAAGCAAGATATTGTTAAACTTTGGCATGATGTTGTTTTGAAACCACTGTTCAACACCAATTTGCTGAAACTCTGTGTGCTAAGTTGGGGAGAACTCCCAAACTTTTGCTGCTGTTGGACACCTCAAGAAAATGTGCCATTTGTCTTCTCGAGCTCTCGGGCAAAGGGGGCAAGCTTCTTCCAAGGAGAGATTTCTCTTAAAATGTAGTGAGTTGGTTAACAAGCTCTTGTGGTTACATAACCACAACAAAAATTTGAACTTTTTCTGGGATATGTATCTTCCAAATCCATCCCCACGATTCTGAGGATATCATTGTAGCATTAGTCATCGAGACTAAGTGTACATAAGCTGATCTACAAGTGAATTTTTCATCTTGTGTTCCCTTCCAGATTCTGACGTCTTCAACTTGATTCGTGCACGGTAGAGGTATGCTTTGAATTTGGTGTCCTAAGAGTGCTAAAGTTCCACCCCCCTCCACAATCAGGCCGCAAAGTCTGCGACCATGAGAAGGGCCTCTTCTCTCGCAATATCCCCTTCAACAAGTTCACATAATTTGTTATGCCCAAGCCACCTATCGTACCAAAACAAGATGCCGTCTCCGTTCCCTATTTGCCAACCTATCTTTCCTTCCATCATCTTGATGCTTCGGACGACTTCTTTCTATATCCTAGACGAGTCCGACTTAGGGTTATGTAGGAGAATGTCCTCCCCTTTGAGATATTTTTGTTGAACGATTTTCACCCATGTGCAAGAATCCTCTTTAAGAACGCGCGATCCAACCTTACTCAATAAAGCTATATTCATTTTTTGGGCCTCTTTGACGGCTAACCCCCTTTTTGCCTTAAGTCGGATCACCTTGCTCCACCCAAGATGTACTTTTCTTCCTTTCTTGGTTCCACCCCATAGGAATTTTCAGTTGAGACGGTCAAGATGGTAGCACACTTTTGTTGGAATCCTGATAGTTTGCATGGCATAAACCGAAACCGATGCCATAACAGACCTAACAAGTGTGGCGTGTCTTGCCAAATTCAGATTGGACATCTTCCATGTTGAGAGCTTACTTCGAACGAGGTCAACAAGTTATGATAGGGTTATGGCATAACCTCTCCCTTTCACCACTTTAATTCCCAAATATTTCCAAGACAGGTTGTACGTGTCACCCCCAGTGTATCATAGATTTCCCTTTTCAAGTCTATTAGCATACAAGGAGCTAGAAGCACCTTAGATTTTGCAAGATTCACTTTGAGGCCAGATGCTTCACAAAAGGTGTCGATCACTTGTTTGATCAGTCTCGCATTTTTAACGCTCGACTTTCCCATGAGTATAATATCATCCGCAAATAATATGTGTGATAAGGATAATCCCCCACAACAGATCAATGTTGGTTTCCATTACTTGGAGTTGATTGTCTCTTCGATTAAATATGTCAATCTCTCCATGCAAAGCACAAAAAGGTGGGGAGAAATTGGATCCCCTTGTCATAGGTGGCACTTCTTGTCAAATGGGTCCATATGTTCCCTATTCCAAAGGATGCGTGGCTTAATACATGTCACACAACTCATGATCAAGTTAATAATACTCCTCGGGAAATTGAAGAACATGAGCATTTGCGATAGAAAATCCCAACTGATTTAACGTAAGCTTTCTCGAGATCCAACTTAATATCATCCCACCCATTTTGCTTCGCAACTTATTAATCGAGTGAAAAAGCTCTTGGACAACAAGAATGTTATCCTGCGTACCCTAGCCGAGCATGAAGTTGCTTTACCACTACCCAACCAACTCGTTAATGAATGCCTTCAACTGGAGCACAAGCATTTTCATAACCGCTTTGAGGATCACATTACAAAGGGCTATGGGGTGAAACTCCAATACTATGCTAGAGTGGAGAACTTTGGGAATCAAGACAATAAAAGAGTCGGACTTCCTCTCGAGTGAAGCAAGTTTGTAGAAATCCAATCACTGAATCCCCAACAATATTCCAGAACATGTGGTAGAAGAATGCTTGGCATCCATTTGGACTCGGTGTCTTATATTAATGCATCAACTGAAATACCATCCATATTTCATCTTTGTTCGGTATTAGTGCTAATGCATGTTTTTGTTCCTCCGTTAGGGCCCTTTGTAGTAAGCTCTTGGGTAAACTAAAGCTAGGCAAAGGTAGTCCACCCTCAAAAACTGAGCTGAAATATGCATTAACATGCTATTTAATTGCCTGTTGATCAGATTGTCGCGTCCCCTCAATCATCAAGATATTGACCTTGTTCCTTCATCTTCGTGCAATGGTAGATAGGTGGAAGAACCTAGTATTCTTGTCTCCAAATGCAAGCCATTTCACCCTAGATTTTTGGTACCACAATGCCTCCTCTTGCCGAAGTGTGGTGTTGTACTCTCGCAACAAATTTTTTGTCCAAGTCAATGAGTTGTGGAGTATCTCTAACTACAAGAGTCTTTTAGATGCCGTTAAGTCGGTTGAGCAGGGTTCTTTTCGTATGGAAGATGTTCATGAACTTCTTTCAGTTCCATTCCTTCATCGATTTGGGTAGCTTGTTTAAAGATTCAATGATGTTTTCCCCCATATTCCAAACTGATTCAACAACATTTGCACACCCTAGATGAGTAGTCCATGCTAACTCGAATCTAAATGGCTTGTTAACGATGTGGTTGCCCATACTATTGCACGATGTCAAAAGTGGATTATGGTCCGAATACGTCCTTGGGAGTACTCGAACGAGGGCCTCTGGAAACTTTATACGCCATTCTGAGTTGGCTAGGGCTCGATCAAGCTAGGCTTATGTGTTCCCGATGCCCTCTCTCTTACTAGTCCATGTGAGTTTTGGTCCTTACACCCCAAGATCACAGAGGTTGCACCTCTGCATGCCGTCTAACAATCTTGTACAACAGGTCCAGTAGGCAGGTATCCTTTCTTTTTTCTCAGCAACAATCGCTATATCGTTGAAGTCCCCCGTTAGAAGCCATGGTTTATGAGCTGTATTACTCAAACGGTCCAAATCATCCCGCAAATCATCACGTTTCCAGTATCCGGGCTTGCATATATGCTGAGCAAATCCAAGCCTCATTGGACCGTGGAGTAATAAGCGCATGAATGGCCTATTTCGGCATCTCCAAGATCTGTACTTGGATGCAGGCTTCATCCCATAGAAGCCAAATAACCCCTCCACGGCCCATAGTGGGCGCTTACAGACAGTAGTAAATCCCAATCTCTTGCAAATCACCGTTGCTTGTTGTTCTGAGACCTTGATTTCAAGAAGGAAGACCACATCGGGGTCATGTTCCTGAATTATTTCTCAAAAATTTCTATGAAATCGAGCATTCTCAGCCCCTTGGCAATTCCATGATAGTACGTTCATAAGTATGTGATGAATGAGGAGTGCAAGGAGTGGTAAGAGGGGGAATTACCTCTCTGGGTCCAAAGGAGTTGGTTCACAAGATTTGCTCCCAATGAAATCTGGCGTAGCATCTCTAGCTTGCTGATCTTGATCACCATCCAACTTCTCATCCATTTTTGAGTCACATGGTGGTGTATCGAGAAGTTCACTTCAACTTGCGACACCAAAGACTGGATAGTCATGAGTCCCACCCCTGAGGTTTTCAAAGCTAGGTGTATTACCACTGTTGGGACATTCATCGTCATTTGTCGAAATGGTATCTTGTCTTGATAAAGGTTATCTAAGCCAAAGTTTGGGCTTAATGCCATTGGGAGCTGCTGGGAGAAGATTTGACTTTGGCCGGCAATTGGAATCTCAACCAAGTCTTTCTTAAAGGTGGTTGTCGTTTTTCAAGCCTGAGGGGTAGCAGCCAGCTTGCCGTTTTGGTGTAAGTGTGGGGTAGGTCTTCCATTGGGGTTAGGTTGATGCACTCTGTTTTTTAGGGTTTGTTTTTGCATGCCATTTTGGGTAACTACTTTTCTGCTTTTTACATGGAGCAGAGTCCCTAATCCTTATGCCCTAATTTCCATGAAAATTGACTTATTGAGTCAATGCACATCAGGATGTTGTCCCTGCATATCAGATTGTTTTCACTCATCCCCCAACACCTCAAAGTGGTTTCGGGTAGTAGGTCTACTGCTCGTGCCAGCTATCTTCCTGGGTTGTCATTTCTGCCATCTTTTTTTACCAGCATCCTGTCGCCGTACTTCTATGCTTGAATCCTTTCAGTAATCGCCGGTGTACTGGAGTTCTGCTATGTAGTTCCCCCTCCCATCTCGGAATTTTTAAGGCCTTTTGGGGACAATCCAGTATTCGGTGTCCGATCGTGCCACACCCAAAACATATAACATGCATATTTTTATATTCCATCGGGAAGAGTTCCTCTCCAATGGAGATTGCACTTCTAAGTAGCTTGTCTAGATCTATTTGGACACAAAAAGGGGCAAATTTCCCCCTCGAAGCCCAGTAGGTATTATGGTCCAATTTTATAGGAACGCCAATACTAGCGGCCATGCAGAAGACAATATCTTCTTAATAAAATTCCAACAGAAGCCCAAGAACCCTAACCCAAGCAATGGTGGTGTTGAGCTTATCTTTTAAGGGTTGGAAATTTGGATACAACTTTCATACTATCAAGTAGTGGTTGAATAATACCCATGGCCCTTCCGTGAGTATCTACTTAGCCTTCTCTTTGTCATTGATCTTTAAAACAAAGCCTCCATGGCCAACATCTATGAGCTCAAAATCCCCTTGTAGGCACCACATGTTGTCAATTCATGCCGATAGCACGTTATAGTTGATGGAGCGGCCTAATAACCCCAAGATAATTGCTTCCTTCCAAGGTGCTTGGATTTGTTGCTCGTACTTTAGGTCCAATATGATCTTTGGGAAAGGAAAGTCATCCGTTGGCTGGATGACCGTAACTTTGTCCAGATTTAGCAGACCATTGTTTGAGAACTTGGCTGTTTTGCTCTTTTCTCTTCCTAGAAGAGAATCCAGGTAGAAACAACTTGCTTGGGCCTTATCATTGGCTTTCCTATTGTTTTGACTCTTTTTCTTCCATATTGTCACTGTTGATGCCCATAGTCTTGATCTTCTTGGTGGAGCGTTGAATCAGATCATCTTCTTCGTTGGAACACACAGTTGCTTTCGCTAGAGGAACTTAAGTGTTATCGCTCTCTATTTTGTCTCAGTTCTAATGGTTACTCTTACTAAAAATAAAGAAATACATCGATTCACAAACCTTCTTCTTCTACCAAAGATTTTTTTTCTCTCTCTTCCTCTCTTTATTAATACTTATCTCTTGATGGAAGCTAGTAAACCCAGACTTTCCTTCTTTATTGTGAAAAAATTTCTCTCTCGATTGTCTTCTTTGACAAACATTTTTTCTTGCTTTTTCTGATTAGTTTGTGTTCCCATTTATTTTATTTACCTCTATTTTGGTGTTTTTGTTAATTTTTTGGTTAGATTTTTTGGATTGATCATGTTGATCGAAATAATATTCAGTTTGGGAGGGTTTAGTGGAGAGGATTTTTTGTGGGGTTTATCTTTTACTATTTTATTGTTGTTCTTGCAATGCACTAGGCTCAGTTGTAATTGTGATGGAAGAGGGTTTTGTTTTGTGTTTGTATTAATTTAGAAATCGACGGTTAATTATATGTTTGTATTTATTTGCAATTGTAGGGTGTGTATATTCAATTAAGTTTTCTGTTAGTTTTGTGTTTGTATTTATTTAGAATCGAGGGTCTTTATTGGTTTAATATACTCATTGTATGTTTGTATTTACCTACATAAGGGGATGCAGATAATTAAATTGTGTCTTTTGTTTGTTTTATGTTTGTATTTATTTATAAGTGAAGGATGTTTTTTGTTAAATTAAGTTTTCAGTTTGTTTGTTACTGGTTTAGGATGGATAAGCTACACCTTTGGACTCCAACAGAAGAAAGAATGTTCATTAATCTTGTTCGTGAAAGGGTGTTGGATATAATAACTTTTGAGTATATATTTGATGTGTTTTTTGGGGTTAAAAGATAAATATATACGCTGAATTGATTTAGAGACTAAGTTTTGGTGTCACTTGTACTAAATTATTTGGAGGGTAACACTATTTTTGGGAGATTTTGAAATGCTTAGAATTAGAACCAATGTTAATATCATATATGCTTGACATTTTTGTATAGGCCTTTGTGTTGCTATATCTGTAGGCATCTATTTTGTTATGTTAAATGCCTCTATTTGGTTTTTCTTGTAAAGAACTTTGTCTAGCAATGAAATATTTATTTCGATGTTTACTTACCCATATGATTGTTTATTTACAAGGTATATTTAATAAAAATGGAGAATACGTGGACTGAACACGAACACTACTAGAAATCAGCGATTTAGCCACGAATTTTTAGCCACGGACAAAATCGGTTGCCAGTGGCTACAGAAATGCCCACGGATTAAAGAAAAAAACGAAAACATATGGCCACGGATTTTTCCGTGGCTAAGAGAGAAAATTCCGTGGCCATATAAATTTTTTTTAAAAAAAACATAAATATTTTTGACCAGTAATAAATTAAATTTAAAAAAAAATGGACTTGGCCACGGATTTATAATAAATTAAATATTATTTTTTAAAAATGGACTTGGCCACGAATTAATCCGTGGCCAAAAATAAATTTATTTTTATATTTTTTTTAATGCGGTGTGGCCACGGATAAATCCGTGGCCAATAAATAAAAAATTGTTTTTCTAGAATTAATGCGGGTTGGCCACAGATAAATCCGTGGCCAGTAATTAATTTTGTTTTTAATTTTAAATGGCTCGTTTAAATCGCGCGGTCCGACCTTACGGGGCATTAAAAGGTTTGACCCATTTCAAAATCATCAAATTCTCATCACGGTTCTTATATTTTCCCTTCTTAAGTATTGAAACTTGCGGTTTCACCAACAAGGACTCGTTTTTCTGTTTCAGTATTATATACGAATGACTTCGTACTCCGGTGTCAATGTACGCTAACGTCAATTAACTTATATAGGAATCATCAAAAAAACGGACGTTAGAGCAGATTGAATAGTGTTGAAGTTGTATTGCTCTAATCGTCCGGTTTCGTCTAACCTAATTAACGAAAACGCCCGATTCAAAAAAAGTCAACTATAAGATGTGATCCATGGCCACGGATAAATCCGTGGCCAAATAATAAATTAATTTTTTTTTAAATAGACTTGGCCACGGATTAATCCGTGGCCAAAATAAATTTATTTTTATATTTTTTTTAATGCGGTGTGGCCACGGATAAAAATAAAAAATTATTTTTTTAAAATTAATGCGGTGTGGCCAAGAATAAAATAATTTAATTTAATATTACATGGGCCACGGATTTATCCGTGGTCAACTGCAAATTTTCCGTGGCTAAGTGGTACTAAATAAAAAACACTTAGCCATTTTTTTCTTGTTTCAGATCTGATCTATCCCTCCCACCCCCCCCCACCCAACCAGGTAAACTGACCGTCGCTGCCCCCCCTGCTCCCCCATCCCCCCGGGCCGTCGACGGCGGCGTCCCCGCCGCTTCCGCCGTCGGATCCCCTTCCCCCGGTGCGGTTCCCCTTCTCCCCCCCGCCCCACGATCGCGGTGCCGCCTCCCCGCAGGCGCGCGATCCCCCCCTTTCCCCCCTCCCCCGACCCCCAGCCGCACCTCCCCCCGCCCCCAGCGGCCCCCCCATCCCCAGCAGGCCAGCACCCACCCCCCCAACAGGCCCTCCCCCCACCCCCAACAGCCTCCCACCCCCCCAGCAGGCCCTCCCCCCCTCCCCCAACCCCCAACAGCCCCTCTTCTCAAACATGTTTCACACGCACATTATTTGTTATTTTTGTCTTGTAATTTATTTATTTTTCGTTGAGTTGTAATTTAAATTTTGTTTGTTGACTCGTTGTTGTGGGATTATTTGTAGGTTGATATCGTAAACATATTTTGAGGTGGTGAAGTTTAAGCAAGGTATGAATTATTATGATTTGATTTATGAATTGTTATGAACAAATTGTAAACATATTTGGATTATGTATTGTTATGAACAAAGTTATTTGGATTATGAATTGTTATGCCGACGTTTGTTTGGATTATTGATTGGTATGAATAAGTTTATTCAATTGATTGTTGTGGTTATGTTGGGATATATTATGGATTGTTTTGAACGTATGTGGGCTAAGGATTGTTTTGAACGTGTTTGATTGGATTATGGATTTGCTATGAATATGTTTGTTTGGATTGTTATGAATATTTTACGTTTGGAATAAATTAATGAGAGATAAGTGTTTATGTATTGTGATATTAGTGAAGCATGCTGAACAAATATTAATTGACTATCCTTATACTTTCTGTTGAGATGTGAAGTCTAACAGTGATGTTAACTTACCTTTGTTCTTTATTTACAGAATATGGATATACGTGAAATTCGATGTTGGATGTATAATAGGTTAACTGTTGATCGGAAAAATTACACCAAACAATTTATGAATGGCCTTAACCAGTTTATTCAATTTGCAACTTCACAACCACAGTATACAGCTGATAAAGGCCTCATTAGATGTCCATGTTCAAAGTGTACTAATAGAAAGTATAAGGATACTAGTAATGTGTGTTGCGATTTGATGAAATTTGGGTTTCAATCGAAGTATTGGTATTGGACTTCACATGGCGAGTTAGCTCCAGAATCTCAACACGTGGATGTCGGTGGTGCTAGTTCTTCGAATCATGCCAACTTTTCGTACGGACACAATAATTACGAGAATATGGTATATGATGCAATGGGTGTGAATGCATCACACCATCGTATGCATTATCGGCCTGATTTCAATGTCGAATGTGGTCCCGATACTGAGATGCTGCAAAACAATAATCAATATCCTAATATGCAAGCCCAACAGTTTTATGACATATTAGAGGCTGTGAATCGACCATTGTGGCCAGGTTGTGACAATCAGACGGAGTTATCAATGGTTGTTCAAATGATGTCATTAAAATCCGACTACAATTTATCTCAGGGTTGTTTTGATCGAATGGCAGAACTTGTGAAATCGTCTAATCCGTCGGATAATCATGTTCCTAACAACTATTACGAAGCAAAAAAATAGTTAAAAAGTTAGGTTTAATATCGGTGAAGATTGATTGTTGCATCGAAGGGTGTATGTTGTATTACAATGAAGACAACTGTTTAGAGGAATGTAAGTTTTGTAGTCATCCAAGGTTTAAACCATCTAAAAGTGGTAGTAGGAATCATGTTCCTTACAGAATGATGCACTACATGCCACTTATTCCAAGGTTGAAAAGGTTGTATGCTTCTTCAAAATCAGCTGATCAAATGAGGTGGCATCATGAGCACAGAGGAGACCCTGATGCTATTTGTCATCCATCTGATGGTCTGGCGTGGAAGCTTTTCAATAAAAAGCATTTTGAATTTGCTGCTGAACCACGGAATATTAAGCTAGGATTATGTGCCGATGGATTTAATCCATTTAATCATACTTCGTCGATGTAATACTCGTGTTGGCCTGTGATTGTTACTCCATACAACTTGCCACCAGAATTGTGTATGACTACACCATATATGTTTTTGACATGCTTGATTCCAGGGCCACGTAATCCAAAAGAAAGGATTGATGTGTACTTGCAACCTCTAATTGAGGAGTTGAAAATACTGTGGTTAGAAGGAGTTGAAATGTATGACATTTCCAAAAGGCAGAATTTTCAGTTACGGGCCGCATTGATGTGGACTATCAACGACTTTCCCGCTTATGGGATGTTGTCCGGATGGATGACATCAGGTCGATTGGCTTGTCCTCTATGTAAGCTACAAACAAAGGCATTCAGACTGAAAAATGGTGGGAAGATTTCTTGGTTTGATTGTCATCGTCAGTTTTTGCCTGACAATCACCCATTTAAGCAAAACAAAAATACATTTTTCAAAGGACGCCGTGCACGATCAGACCCTCCCACAGTAATGACAGGCGATCAGACGTGGGAAGAAGTGCGTGGATTGCCGAAAGTTACCGATATGCCAGTCAAGCATCCAAAATTGCAAGGATATGGCGTACGTCATCATTGGACCAAACAAAGCACTTTTTGGGAGTTGCCGTATTGGAAAGACTATGTGGTTCGCCATAATTTGGATATCATGCACATCGAAAAAAATTTTTTCGACAACATACTCAACGCTGTCATGGATATTAAAGACAAGACAAAGGATAATGACAAGGCAAGATTGGATTTAGTTGAGTATTGCAGGCGACCTGAGTTGTATTTACAAATGATGGTTAATGGTAAGGTGCTAAAACCAAAAGCTACTTACACTTTGACCACCAAACAAAAACGCGATTTATGCACATTTGTTCAAGATTTGAAGATGCCTGATGGTTATGCATCGAATTTGGGAGCGTGTGTTGATCATTCGAGGCTCAAGTTATACGGTACGAAGAGTCATGATTGTCATGTGTTCATGCAATGTTTACTCCCAATTGCATTTAGCGCACTCCCACAAAATTTTTGGAAGCCCCTAACTGAAATAAGTCAGTTCTTCAGAGATTTGTGTTGCACAGAGCTTCACGAGGAAAGTTTGTCGCAAATGGATAGGAATATTTCTTCCATTTTGTGCAAATTGGAACGTGTTTTTCCTCCAGCATTTTTTGATTCCATGGAACACTTGGCGATACACTTGCCTTTTGAAGCGGCAATGTATGGACCTATTCAATATAGATGGATGTATCCATTTGAGAGGTAAATTTTTTATATAAAGATTTGCCAACCTCAATTTAAATTTTCTTTTTTGAGATTTCAAATGAATTAGTAACTTAATCGTACAAAATACGATTACAGGTTCCTACATGATTTGAAAGGTATGGTGAAAAATCGTGCAAGGGTGGAGGGCTCAATATGCGAGGCGTACTTTAATCAAGAATCATCATACTTTACATCATATTATTTTGAAAGCCACATTCAATCGCGGACTACAAGAGTTAGGCGTAATGAGGATGATGGAAGTGCTGAAGAGATACCCTACACATTGTCAGTCTGCAATCAAGCTGGTAAGCCCAGTGGTAAATGTGTCGAGCATTTTTTGAGTGATGATGAGTTGACAAAATCCGCATTACACGTTCTTATTAATTGTGACGAGGTCGTACCTATCATCGAGTAAGTGTTTAAAAAACATCCCGATTAACTTGTTAATATTTTTATTAAATTCTGACTCTTAAAAAATCTATTTCAATATATAGAATGTATAGGTTGTCAGTTCGATACCATTGGCCAAATTTAACTGACCAAGAAGTTGAAGAGTCGGTCGAGACGAATTTTGTAGAATGGTTTGAACAATATGTAAGTACTGTTTATATTAAAATAAAAAATGTATATATACTGGTTTGTTATGAATATTATGACAGTGTAAGTATTTGTGTAGGTTCATGATCCCGCAAATAATATCGCTAATCAAAATTTACGTGATTTGGCGTGGGGACCAAATCGTAAGGTTAAGACATGGCAAAGGTACACTGTGAATGGATATGTCTTTCATATAGATGAGAACACACAACATATGAGCACTTACTGTGACATCCCGATTTTTGGTCTAACAACGATATAAACCGGTTCTTATAATATACAAGCATGCTTTCTAATATTTCATGTTTTGTATGATCCTTCTTTTATATGTGAATTATATGAGGTGATAATTACATGATTTTCCCAATTTCAAACGAATTTGACATTCCAACACAATTTTTGAAATCTTTTGTTCTAAATTGTAATTTTTGAAAATATAACTAAAACATTTTTAATTTCTGGAAAATATACATATAATTTCAGATTTATAAAGATCAAATTTCATCATTTTGGAATTTTTCTAAATTATTTATGAATTTTCGAATTTAGACCTTAAAACCCTAATTTTATGCCCTAAAACCCAAATTTTCGATTTTTACAAACATAAATAAGTACAAATTCGAATTTTTAATGAAAAAAAACTATGATTTCAGATTTTATAAGATTAGGACAATAAAAATCAGATTTTATTTGATTTTATTTGATTTTGCATTAATATTTTATTAAAATATCTTCCTACATTTATTTGGCGAATCTAGCAAATCTTATACTTGGAGCATTCTAATGAGTTTAGGGCTTGAATCATCATTTTAGGATCACACATAATATAATTTAGGGTAACACTTGTGTAACTCACAACCACACTTAGATGTGAACATAATTAATGATAAGCCTAGTTGGAAGATCACATTAATTAACAAGATAAAACCTAATAAAATAATCTTGTTTCTTGGCCAACAACTATAAATAGGAGGGGGGTGATCTTCATTTCCATCACACAACACAAACACAAACACAACACAAAATCCCGCCAAAAAACACCCACCCATACTCACTCCACTCTCAACACACAAAACACTCCCTATTTATAGCATATCTTCCCCACCTATATATACATCCATAAAACCTTCTTTTTTTATACATATATACCTATTAGCCTTCCATATACTCCCTTATTTTCCTCACATACTCTTGAAGGAGGAACTCAAGTGATCTAGCCGAAACAAATCTATAAACTTGATAAACTCCTAAGGTGAGTGCTTTGTCAATTCCTTTTTGGGGCTTTGAACTATATGATATAAATATTATTCATATAGCCTACCTTATTGAATTTATGCTATCAAATCTTTCGGAAAATGTTTTCCATACATATAAGACAAGTTATTTTCAAAAATATTGCATTCTCTAATATTGCCAGTTGTATTTGTCACGAAATGATTTTTGACACTTTTGGGATATCATATTTTAATTATATTTCTATGTATCCTGGGTGTAAAAATAAGTTATTACTTTGTTGACAAGTTGTGAGCCATATCTATTTCGTTATATTTCCGTTTACCCTTGGGGACGCCCTTGGGAAGTTTGGGCCCAAGTACTTATAAGAGGAATTTTATCGGGCTGAACGGACCGTCGATTGAACCTTTTATATGATACCAATCCGTGAAACCAATTTCTACGTACAGCCGGAGGATGACTGTAGTAGGGATTGGAGCGATGTATTGCACGGATGCGTGATACATCTCCGTCTTGTTTAGTGTCGAGGTGGCTTCTCGACAAGGGAGGCATAAGGGTTTTTATTATGATTTATCTGTTTTGGGTAGTCATAAGGTTGGAGACTCCGTCTTGGGCTCACTGTCTGTATTACTCAGTTCAGTTATTATTATCAAGTTACATTTCACACTACGTGCACTTTATTATGGTTTAATTGTTTTGAGTCTCATTTTCAGTCAAATATATATCTATCTATATGTGGCCTCACTAAGTCATTTGGACTTAACCCCTCGTTTCTTTTTGTTCATTGCCCCAGAATCAAAATAATGGGCGTGCATAGGATGGTTGCCGCTCCTCCAGTTGTTATATTAAAACTTCATTTCACTTTGTCTTGCTATATAATCTGTAGTTTGCTACTTGATGCCACTAGTTGGCTATTTTGATGTTGTACTCGGTTGCGCTACTTGATTGTACTAAACATAGTTATATATATTATCCATGTTGCATATTTTACTCTACCTCCACTGCGTATTGTTAAGTTAGGCGATCGTATTGGGTATGAATTTCAAAATTTGTGCTCAATGCGATCGTCAGTGGTCTCCAACTGTATAGGAAGATCCTAGCGGGAGGGGTGCCACACTTACAATGTTGGTGTCTGTGTTTGGGGCGACGGGACTACAGATTTCTATGGCATACTAAAAGAAGTGATTCAGTTAGAATATCCCGGTGTACCTGAAAAGAAGGTTGTCTTATTCAAATGTCATTGGTTCGACTCTGTTCTAAAAGGGGTATGAAGGTACACCCGCAATATGGCATTGTAGAGATCAAAATTAATGAGAGATACCCAAAAGACGATCCATTCATCATTGCACAACATGCCTCTCAAGTATATTATGTACCGTATCCTGGCACAAGGAAGGATAAATTGAATTGGTGTTTTGTAATTAAAACCAGACCACGAAGTAGAGTAGTCAATTGACAAATTGTTACTGATGATTTGTTGCAAGAATCTTCACCGGTTGCGAATTCTGTGCTCGATAATGAACCTACGGGTGTTTTAGTAGATGCTGATGGTCCACTAGAAGAGGTGATGGTCGACAGTAATGCATTTCATAATGAACTTGAAGATGATAGGATACGAGAGGAAGCGAACAAGTATGACGATGACGAGGAGGATGAATTTGATGAGGAACTTGATGATGATGACGATGAAGGGGATGATGCGATTGAATACGACGATGATGATGATGATGAAGATGAAGATGAAGAGAATGAAGATGACGAATAGGATTTTTATTGTAATGGTTCATCTAGTTGATGGTTTCGATTCAATGTCATGAATTCTTATGTGAAATGTTATTATATAGTTGATGCTTGTGAATTATTATTTTGAATTTATTCATAATTGATATGTGATCTATGGTTGTGTAGTTTGTTAATAATTTATTAAGTTTGTTGATTATTTATTGAGAATTCTGAAACAGATGGTCGGGAGATCGAAAAAAGGCAAGGAGAAAGTATCGGACTCAGGGTCTAATCGGCATATGCCTCCACCGGCCAATCTCAACATCCGTTTAGGTAGTTCGAGATCAGATCCTCCATCCCCTGCTGTAGGGTCCGCCCCATTAACGCCGATGAATGAAGGTCGATCCACCGATATGTCTCAAAATAGTGATACCGGTGGCCATCAGTTTCTAATAATGCCACGAGGAAGAGAGTAAGTTAATTGATTTATATAAGTTTGCTTCTTATCAATAAATAGATATATATTCTATATATTTTATGTGCATTGCAGTTTATAATATTGTTTTTTTCACTTGTACAATAGGTTTGATCTCGAGGAGAAATGTGTCGAGGAGATCGGGCGGATACTTGAGAATGGTTTCAAGCGACCGTGGCCTACTTGGAAAAAGATCCCCCTAGATGTTCGTGAGATGTGGTTTGCCCAGTTTAAGGTATGTCTATTTACTTAATTTAAATGAAATTTGACTATTATTACAATTTGTTCGTATATGATTTTTTTTACTTATTTTTTTGTTAGAAAAAATTCTTTTGGCGGCCTGATCATTCTAGCCGACTTTGGAAGAACTTCGAGCATAAGGGTTCGAAAATTTTGAAAAATAGATTGGCTAAAGCTCGTAGGGACAATCGTAGACCCAATTGGATAGGTGAGGAATCTTGGGATGCTTTACGGGCCATATGGGCCAGCCTAGAGTTTCAGAGGATACGCGAGCAGAACAGGGCAAACCGAGCATCGACATGTGATGGAAGGGGATTCCCAGGCCATAAGAGAGGAGCCAGATCTCATCTAAGGTGGCAAGATCATTTGATAAGTTGTTACTTTTCCTTGTAATTTATTTAATTAATTGATGTAGTGTTGATTTTTACGGTTTAATCTCATTACTATCCTTATATTTTTACTTCATTTTTTTTGCAGACGGTGAATATATGGACATCGACCTACAGTAGACGAGACATTTGCGGCTCTCCATTATTCAGTTGATGATGATGGAACTGAGCATTATGTCGATGACCGAGCAAGGGATACTATGGTAGTTTTTTTAATAATTTATGTCGTCACTTATTATTTTTAAAAATGCACAATTATGTATCTTATTTCTGCAGGAGAGCTTCAGAGCAAATTATGACGAAGCTTGTTCTCGAGCCACCGAAAATGCACAGGGCGGACCTATTCAACAGCTCGACAAGTTGGAGGTAACATTCAAAAGTGTATTTATTAGATATATATATAGTTATTAATATATATATATACTTTATTAAAAATATATATATGTTTTAGATTTGGAAGCAGACAGTTGGCGGTCCAAAAAAGGGTCGTTGGTATGGGATTGCCGGTGGACCCCCTACGATGACAGTTGAGTCTTCCGGCTCATGGACTGACTTAAATACTTGAGTTGACCCCAAGACAGAGGAACTCACACAGAAGATGACCGATTTAGAGGAAAAACACAGTCAGAAGCTCGCCGAGATGGAAGAAAAGCATAGTCGAAAGATCTCTGACCTTCAGAAAACTGTGTCCCTAATGGCGGCCAACCTAAAGAAACTCACGCGTCGACTAGCTCCGCGGCGTAAGAAGGGCTCTACTTAGTTTGTTCCTGTTGCTCAGGATGAAAATAAAGGCGACGATGATGACGATGATGACGATGACGACGATGATGGAGATGATGATGTTCTGACATTTGATCTTTAAAAACTTTTATATATGCATTATTGTATGAATGATTTTGTATGAATTCACGTATTAAACTAAAAGAATAATATTAATTATTAATTATATATATGCTATATGGATGATTAGTATTACATTGATACACAATTTGTTAGTATTTGGATTTGTTGGTATTTTAAATTTTGGAAAAAAAATGCAGGTTTTGGGGTATATTATAAAAAATTAAATTTTGAAAAATTATATAAATATAGCAACCGATTTTTTCGTCGCCATTTTGGCCAATTTAATAACATTTTAAATTTTTTTTATTTAAATCTGTGGCCATGTTTTTATTTATTTTTAAAAAAATCAAAATCTGGCCACGGTAAAATCCGTGTCCAAGTTAATAATATTTTTAATTTTTTTTTATTTTTGGCCATGGATTTATCCGTGGATCCGTGGCCATATTTTAATTTATTTTAAAAAATAAAAAATGTGGCCACGGACAACCAAATAAAAATTTTAAATTTTTTTCTATTGGCCACGGATTTTTCCGTGGCCAAATTAGTAATATTTTTAATTTTTGGCCACAGATTTATCCGTGGCGGTATTTTTATTTATTTTAAAAAATAAAAACTATGGCCACGGATAAATCTGTGGCCAAGATAAATAAATTTTTAAATTTTTTTTATCGTTGGCCACCGAATTATCCGTGGCCAATAGGAAAATAATCCGTGGCCAAGGTCCGTGGCCAGTTTTAGCCACGCCACATTTGGCCACGGATTTTTTCCGTGGCCATATCCGTCGCCCTTTTTTTTGGCCACGGATTTAGGCCAAAATCCGTGGCCAAATTCATGTTTTCTAGTAGTGGAAGAACGAGCACTCCATTCTCTTCTTGTCAAATGTAAAGTAAATGATCTCAATTATGCAATTTGAATGTATAAAGGTGAGGGTTCTATTTGAATTGCGGCTAAAATTGAGGCATGGTTGGAACAAAGTTTTTTGGTAACGTAGTTCTTGTTTTTTTGTATAAAAGATTTATTATGAGTGATATGAAGTCAAGATATAGAAGATATTCTATTGTCAAATTCTCTATCTATTATTTTTTAAATGAAGTTTGTGGTTGCCAAAGTATATGATTGTCCAGATGAAGTATATGTTTATCCAAATGAAGAATTATTCTTGCCAGTTAAATTGGTATGAGTATATGAGGTATATTTTCTTAAACTTGTAGTGCAATGATCAATTTTTGTAGAATTTAAATGAGTTCATTGTCATATCTTCTTGGAAACTTCATTTTAGAATGTTCAATGTTTGCAAAATTGGAATTAGTATATGAAGTATATTGTCATAAAGTTGTAGTTCAATGAACATTTTTTTTTTTTTTTTTGCAGAATTGGTATGAGTATATGACATATTCTCTAATAAAGTTGTTTTATAATGTTAATGTTTGGAGAAATGGGATGATTATATGAACTATATTATCATAAAATTGCAATACAATGATCAATTTTCATAGAATTTGTATCAGTATATTACACATTTGGACATTCCATCTAACTTAATTGATGAAATAGGAAATTACCCTCATCTCAATTGATGACATTGGGCATTTCGTCTAATGCAGTTGATAAAATTGGACATTAGCCCAGTTCAATTTAAGAAATTGGTCCTTCTTCCCAATTATATTGATGAGTTGGACATTTCACCTAACTGAACCGATGAGGGCATTTTCTCCAATTCCATTGATGAAATTGGACATTTCCCCTAATTCTGTTGATAAAATTTGATCTCTCTCTACAATTCAATTGGTGAAATTCAACATCACCCCTAATTCAATTAGTAGAATTGGACAGTTCCCCCCAAGTAATTGATGAAATTGAACATTTCCCAATGTAATTGATGAAATTTGGCATTTCCCTGACTTAAATTTATGAAATTTAGTATTTCATCAAACTTAATTGATGAAATTGGATATTGCCCCCAATTCAATTGCTAAAATTCAACATTTCACCATTTCAATTGATAAAATTGGACATTTTCCCTACTTCAAATGATGAAATTGGATATTTTTTGAATTTGATTGATGAAATTGAACATTTGTCCCAATTCTATTGTTAAAATTAGATATTATCCCAATTGACTTGATGAAATTAGATATTATGTATGATTCAATTGACGAAATCGGTTAACTAATACTCAATTTGAATTGATGAAATTGGATAATTTCCCTAAATTCAATTGAAGAAATTGGGCAACCCTACCCCCGGAGCCAATTCAATTAATGAAATTGGATATTTTTCTCAATTTAATTGATGAAATCCGACATTTCATCCAATTCAATCGATGGAATTTTAAAATTTGAGCCACTCAATATAATTATAGTACTTTATGATAGTTATGCAAAATGTATTCACATATTTGTAAAATTCACGATTGGTAATCCAAATTCTGCAAAAGTTAAACACGATTTTGCAACTTTATTAGAAAATACTTCATATTCTACAACAATTGAACATAATTTAGCAAATATGTTATAAAATACTTCATGTTATCGACTAATTTTTGCACAAATTGAAGGCGATTCTACAACTTTATTAGAAAATACTTCATATTATCATCCAATTTCTGCATCAATTGAAGGTAATTATGCAACTTTATTATAAATTACTTCAAATTCTCATCCAAATTCTACAAAAATTGCACTGCACAATTTTGCAAACATAGTTAAATTACATGTAAAAGTTCTACAATTGCATTTCATACTTCTGCAAATGTAGTTATATATTCCTCAATTTGTGATCTAGGTCACATAGTTCTTCTATCATCCCCGCTGCTCTCACGCTCCATGCTTGAGCTAGCAAATTGAGTGCTTAGTTCTCGGTTTAATACCACTTAAGATTTCTTAATTGTCGCATTAAATTTTACTAGTCACACATTTATATTTTAGACATTATATTAAGAAAAACACTAAAAGGTTTGATATTCATTCGATAGGTAAACTCTTCCAACTATATGTTTGATTTAGTGTATTGAGAAAAATTAATGCATGTCCTACTTAAAAACCTAAAAATAAAATTCTACTAATGTAACTAGTATCTAATAATTCTAATTTATGGATAGTATATATTTGAGGACAATAAGTTAGTTTTGTTAGGTTACTTGTGTGACTAGCTTTTGTGTATAAATCATAAATTCGTATGAAAAGAAATTTAGGTTGTAAGTAGAATTAGCAAATTTGGTCAATTATATTAAATTATCAATGTTATAATTCAAGTGTAGTATTAATTAAATTGTTTTGCTTATACTACCTCTTCAAAAGTGTTTTGCGTTGAAGATATATAACTTAGTATTGTATGTAAAATATTTTTTATTAGTTGCTTTAAAGCACTTTCGCACCCAAATTTTTTTAACACTCTCGCGCACCTACATTTGCTCATGCACTTGCAAGCGCACTCACTCTATATGACCTAGTTTGTGATTATTAAAACAAGAACTACAATATGTTGTACACATATATTTAAATGAAGTACTGAGATCTAAATGGACAGTAAACATATGTCCACAAGAAGTACTAGAATCCACACCTAGCGATTTTCGTCAAATGTAAGACAAAAACATAAGGGTACACATATGCAGTACCCATATGTTTTAATGAAGTACCGTGATGCAAATATACAATACATAAAAGTCCACATAAAGTATTAGAATCCAAAACTAGCAATTTTCATCTAAAAACATATGTACACATACGCAGTACCTATATGCTCCAATGAAGTACTACTATGCTATAAAAATATAATACACAACCATTGTAGTTCAACATTCCTGTAGAAAAGCCAATTAATTTTTTAAAAAAATATTATCTTAATTTATACAAAACAAAGTTTTACATCGTAAAAACTACAATTTCCAGTTAGGTGAATAAGGTGACACAGATTACCCAAGAAAAATGAACATAGTTTCTTTTGATACGTTCAACCTTGTAATGTGAAATTTTGACTCCACTATCTGTTCCAAGAAAAGCAAAGACAACCTCATTAAGATTTACATCATCAATGGTTATTTGAATAAATAAATTCATCTGGTTATGAGTTGGAGGAGTAGCCAAAATCACAGTTGGTCGCCAAGTGGTGGCGTGAGGATTACACAACTTGAATAATAAAACACAATTGGTCGCCAAGTGGAGGTTGACTATAGTAGGATTGAATCGGTGTATTGCACGAATGCGTGGTGCATCTCAGTCCAGTTTAATACTAAGGTTGCTCATTGAGAAGGAAGGCATAAGAGTTTCTATTATGATTTATTTGTTTTGGGTAGCTATAAGGTTGGAGACGCTGTCCCGGGCTCACTATCATTATTGCTCGGTTTATTACTAAAATACACAATTCAAACTACAATGCACCTTATAATGTTTTAATACTTTTCGGATCTTATTTCTATTATAACTTATATATATATAATTATGATTGACCTCACTAAGTCATTTGGACTTATCACCTTGCTCCTTTTTATTCACTGCCTTAGACACGGGATAAAGGATGTTTGTAGAATGCTGTCACGCTCGGTTGATAATTCTTTTGTTGAGTTATTAGAACAGTTGTTAGAAAAGCTTACATTTTTCTACTCGATGTTAAAAGTTCGGTCATGTTGGTGTTGTACTTTTAGTATATTTGCCCTGTTTCTTATATAATAATCACACTACGGTTTTACCTTGCCTCCATTGTGCCACAAAAGTCTTTTGGTTTGAGATTTTCATATTGGGTATCTATTTAGATACCCGGTATGATTGTGATACCTTGACCCTTTTATCAGGCTTATTATTATTAGTATTAGTATTAGTATTATTACTATTCCAATTGGGTTTAGGATCATTAGGCTAATCCTATTTGGCCTAGGATTATTGGACTAATTCTATTGGGTATATGATGGCCACATGACAATACAAGCTCTAGAATGTCTCAAATTAGAATTGAGTATCATATTTAATTGGAGAGTTAGGGTTATACATACTTATACACAAAAGACATGAAGAGAGAGAAGACTAAATAAAACATGCTGCGACAATAGGACTAGTGCTGGGGTATTGAATAGCACCGATTATCTGGTAATTAATGAGCCTACTAAGCTTTGAAATTCCCATCATTTACATTGGTTCTCTATTAGAATAATTACATTATTGATCATAGCACAAGGGAAGCATTAAGTCAGTAATGAAATTGAAAATTTTTGATGGCTTTTAGATTGTTTTGTTTTATAATAGACTTGTACGTGTTGCTCTAAGGATTGCACATTCATGTTGTAATATACACAAGACAAAGACACACACAAAAGGTGTTAATGTGTGTTTTTACTCTTCCGTAATCATTGTGGATGTGTGTGTAAATCACACCTTCTGGTGTGTGTGAGTGAGATAAGGTAAACAATGAAATGAAATTGAAAAGTTTTGATGGCTTTTAGATTGTTTTGTTTTATAATAGACTTGTGCGTGTTGCTTTAAGGATTGCACATTCATGTTGTAACATACATAAGACAAAGGCACACACAAAAGGTGTTAATGTGTGTTTTGACTCTTCCGTAATCATTGTGGATGTGTGTGTAAATCACACCTTCTGGTGTGTGTGAGTGAGATAAGGCAAACAATGAAATTGGAGTTTATGAATTTTGGATTATGTAATTACTTGATAGAGTTACACCTATTGTTTTGATAATTGTACAATCATGTGGGATTGAGTTATTTGAGGGCATGTTATCAGTCAAAGGAACAAGGGTTATAATCTTGACTTCAGTAATAATGTAGTATTATATTATGCGGAGGCCATCTATGAATAGAGATTTACATCTTAGTGAGAATTAGGATATGATCATTAATAGGTTATTTATATTCATATTTAGTATATCATTATAGATTACCTTTTCCCTATTTTTTTTTCTATATTATTAGATTTGATCGATCCAAATTAGGACTTGACTACGAAGTTGTTAGAAACCTATTGTTCGAGGTAAGTGGTTTCTTCTCTCTATTTATTTTATAAAAATATGTTTTTCTTAAATTTATGCAATCGATGAAAAAGTCATTTTTATATATAAAAAGTGGATTTGACCATTCTATTTTACGAATTTTCTATATAAGAAGCTAAAATTATTTTTTAACATGATATGTATGTATATATGAACATACTTTGAGCACTTGGAATAATATTGGTAGGAACGAGTTCCAAAATTTCTGACCATGCTACGGGTTATAGTAGCAGTCTCCGAACCCACTTAATGGGATTATAGTTAAGGCCCTCCTATGGGTAATAATAACTGTGTCTAAACCTACTTAACGGGTTGTAGTTAAGGCTCTCCTACAGGTAATAATGGTAGTGTCCGAACCTACCTAACGGGATTATAGTTAGGGCTTGATCAAGTTGGCCAATAGAAATTCCAACATGGATATGTAAATGAATGTGTTTGATTCTGTTATGTTATATGTTCTGCTACTTGAAAGCGTAAAACCTTGATTTTGAAACTTGTTTGTTTTACAACTATGATTTTTATATTCTATGTATATGTAACTTGCTCAGATCCGATAGAGGGTGAAAGGATCACTTATTAGGTGAGTGCTCTCACACCACTAATAACTATTTTGTAGAGGATAGTATCGACGAGGGTGACGAGGGCCAATTTCGGGGTTGGTGATCATATTGAAGTCATCGTTGGCAAGAGAAGGTAGTATTATTATTAGTTATGTCATTTTGTTTAAGACCTTATTGATGGAGACTATTATAGCTTAGGTTTTTATTTATATTTTTGAATTGAAATTTTAATAGCTAGGGTTATTGTCCTTTTTCTATGGTGTGGATTGGGGATTTGATTAATATTTTATGGTTTTAGTATGTTCTGATTTCTATAGATTGGTGTCTCTAAGTCCTTTTGGGCTATGGGGTAATACCGTGCCACATCCCAGATTGAGGTGTGACAATGCTTGTCGGTGGGCTCCAATCGTATAAGAAAGATTCTTATGAGACGGGTGCCACAAGTACCATGGTTTTAAAAGATAAAAAATTATAATGAGTACCATGGTCATTTTTAAATAAAAATTAATATTGTACTTTTCCAACAAATTAGAAAGAATGAGTAATAATGATCTAATGGATCCAATGACATTAAATTTTTAGCTTTCCTTTTTTATGTTAAAAATAAAAATTTAATTAGTTAACATTTAATGGCCATGCATGGTCGACTACGAAATTGTTGTATAAAAAAAAATCCCTTGGTAACCTATATAATAGATAACCCTTCAAATTTACTTGCACAACATGTTAGAAATCATATAAAAATTAATTGTTTATACTAAATATCACACATTTAACAGCTAAAATTAAAAGTGACTAACATTAGTCACCTACAAGCTGTGACTAATGATAGAATTTCCCAAGTAACAACTAGCTACTCACTAAGCAAGTTGCAAGTTATTTTTAAAATTCATTATAATTTACACATATACACTTCCAATGTCTAATAACTTCAACTTTGATTGACATAAAATTCATTTTAAATAAAACCAATTTTATGAATAATATATTAGTGACAAAAGGACGAATGACAATGTCAAAATTATCACAATTAATATTTATCAAGTGAAAATAAATTTTATTCTGCCACATGCCATTTATTATTAAAACAATAATTTTATTTTGTGACTTAATGGTTTACACGAGACAAGACTTAGTATTTTAAACTGTCCTAATTAAAGTTAGTTATGCATATATATATATATATATATATAGTGATAATTTACCGACAAAAAAGAAATCTCCATTATAATCTGTGATAAGATTTTTTTTTATTACTAAATCATTTTTACAAGTGTATTACTAATTGATTATTGTTATAACTTAAAATATAATTTATTTGACTATTTACTTTGTGAAAATTATTTTTATGATGAAATATTTTTTTGTCACTTGATTTATGTAATTGGTGGCAAGCTTTATATTATCAATCAATATATTGTTACCAATTTTTTGTTTTTCTACTGTCACCAATTATTGTAATAGAAAAATACATAAACACACACACCCACACACCCACACACACACACACATATATATATATATATATATAAGCTACAAAACAGACCATCATATTCGATTACACTAGACTTTCAGTAATTTGTCGAGTTGAATAATCCAACTCTCACACTTTATTTCAACTGTGAAGGCATTACAAGTTTATGTTGGGGTCTTCATATTGATTAGGCTTTTTTTTTTTTTTAATAAATAGAAGTGTTTGGGGTGCCAAAATAGAACAAAGGTGATGTTTTGCTTATTGTCGCTTGAAAGGATGAATTCTCATAGACTTTTGTCAGATTAGTATGATTCAACTTTTAATTGGTATTGATTTGTGTTAAATTTATGAAAGTCACTAACAACCCAAATAAAAGATAAAAAAAATGATAATATGATTTAATTAATGACTTCACTCTGTTGTTCGAGTTTTCTTAGTTAATTAAATAGAGAAATGTGAGACCAACAAGAAAAAAAAAAAGAAAAGAAAAATGAGACGGAAATTAATTATACAAAACCCAAAAAGAAAAATACAAATGTATTTACAAACCATCCTAATAAATATTTCACTGGAACACTGAACCTTGAGAGTGAATATCGCTATGGCTGAACGCCTCCACTTCCAAAGAGCAATGCCGATGCATCAACAATGACATCCAGGAGAAGGAACAGAGGGTGCAACAAGCCAACAAGCATGGCCATGGTCAATTCATTTTCATCAGCCACTCCAACTGCGGATATTGCTGCCCTTAGGACAAAGCTATCAAGAGGTTTCTTGTGAGAAACATGGTTGAGCAAGCTTGTATTGTGTTGGGATAAGGTAAATTGGAATAAAGCTTGAGAAGGAGGTGAGAGCAACAGAGCAAAGTAGGAGATGGGAAAAGTAGGGAAATATTAGAGAGAAGATGATAGATATTAAAAGGACAATAAATAAGACAAAACACAATTATGTATAGTGTTTGGGCCGAATCTTAATCTACTACCTAGGTATATTTCACCCTAAGCTTTTAAACCTGTAAAATATATTTTATTAGTATGCGATTAAAACAAATTGAGAAATAAATTGGAACGATACAAAATCTCAAACTACTCTCACAACTAAAGTGCAACTGGTAGGGGTCTGGTACCAATACAGAGGGGCCTGGTCCTTAGCACACTAACTAGTACACTTGTTTAGTTTATCAATACATAACAACGCTCATTCAAAATCAAGTAGAGACAAACAGAGTGAATGAGATGCCCTTCGCTTGAGGTTCCTCAACTCCTTTTTATAGTGCTCTTGGTCTTGGCGTGCATAAGGCAAGATTCTTCTAGTAGGGCAGGGATCTTTATGAAGGTGATTTTGTTAATCACTTTCTTTAGATAATACTCTCAATCTTGGAATGAAGATTTCCCTATTCACGGCAGGATCATTAAGGTAGGGATCTTCGAGATTATGAAGTTGATTTTGTCAATGACTTTTTTTAGGTGATACTCTCAATCTTGGAATGAAGATTTCCCTATTCACGGTAGGATCATTTTTGCCAAATCATACAAGATCGCACATCATCATCAAAACAGAGATCTAATAGAATATAATTAGGACAATTTTCTTTTGGTTTTCATTCATTATCCAATACAGATTTATACAAAGCATGAATTGAAATGTAACAACAACATTAAATTGGAATATAATGTGAAATCTAGAATAAATCTTGTTGAGATTCCTTTTGGTGATGGCCAGTACACGCAAGATCGTTTGCAAGGAGTTTGTTTTGCCAGGTTTGATGATAATCATTAATCTATGTTGAGAATGTGCGTCTGAGATTGTGAGAGGTGTGTCTCCTTGTCCTGCTGACAACGAATGATGAAAATGACATCATGTGTGCTCTGTTCAAATCCAACGGTCTTCTTTATCCTACGCTTTGATTAAATCTGCGATTTGGCTTCTTTTTCCTAACATTGCTCTCATGTCCAGCTAATCCTTGTCCCCAAGGATCCAAATCTAGAAATTTTGCTGGAATGTGGTCATAATCTTCCCAAGTTGATTGCTCCGAAATAGAGTACACCCATTGCACTAGAATCTGTGGTACAACTACGTTATTACGAGGCCATCCTTTTGTCTAACACTGCCATTGGATATATTCTGAATTTTCCCTCTTGATCAACCTCTGGTGTTGTAGTAGATGGTACATGCTCCTTTCCAATCCTTTTCTTGATGTCGATAGGCTAACCTTATTAATTTTTTGCAGTACTAGATATAGTGTGTAATATTTAGGAGCTAGCTTCAAATTTTTCCCAAGGCTAGTGGTTTCTTATCTTTATGGTTCAAAGTTTAGATAGACTTCATCACCTTCTTGGAATTCCTTTTCAATTCTGTTCTCATTGGCGTAGACCTTCATCCTGTTCTGTGCATGCACCAAACTCTCCCTTAACAGATTAGTAATTTTTGCTCTTTCTTATAACCATTCATTGATCTCTTGGTAATCAGTGTGTGCATAGGATCCTAGAGGTATATGCAAAGGAGAATAACCATATAAAGCCTGGAATAGGTTTAATTTAAGGCTACTATGAAAATTGGTATTGCACCAACATTGTGCCAAGGATAACCAACTGCTCCAATGCTAGGGCTTTTTATGGCTCATGCAACGAAGATATGTTTCAAGACATTGATTGACCTTTCTTGATTGTGCATCAGATTGGGGATGATATGCTAATGACATGCCTAAAGAAGTCCCTAGCAATCTAACCAATAATTTCCAAAATGTGCTAGTGAAGATCCTATCCTTATTCGAGGCTATACTAGATGGCAACGTGTGTAGACACGGTCAAGGAATTCTCCAGCAATGTTTTTAGCAAAAAAAGGATTGGTGGGTGCAATAACGTGAGTATTTAGTTAGCCTACCTACCACTACCATAATGGAGTTCTTACCCATTGAAGTAGGCAAGCCCTCTATGAAATCCATAGAAATCTTTGACCATACCTATATAGGATTGGACAATGGCTATAACAACCCCGCATAAGGGACATGCTCATGCTTGTTCCTTTGACAAGTGTCCCACTTCCTTACTCAGTTGTTTATATCATCTTTCCTACCTGACCAGAAGAACAAAGATTTAGGTCTGTAATAGGTCCCATTGATATTTGAATGTCCTCAAAGAGCTGACTTGTGCATAAATTGAACAATTTTGCTTTTCCATTCCCCCTTACCACCACACATATCCTGTCTTGTTTCTAAGTAGCCTTACACTACTAGAAAACAATGAAAGATTGGTAGGTGTACTTTGGATAAGAGTGTGAATCGAACACCTTACACTACTAGAAAACAACGAAATAGCGACAGATTTAGCCACGAACGCATTCTGTGGCTAAAAATGGCGTGGCTAACCTTGGCCACGGAAATATGGTGACGGATTGGCAATGGATTTTGCTATGTCCAAACATGTAAATTTAGAGCAAAAAAATTAAAATCCGTGGCCAGTTTTTTTTTTTTTAAAGTAAAATATGGCCATGCTTGGCCACGGAATTTTTCGTGGCCAAATTTTGCTTTTGTTTGAAATTTAGCCACCAAAAAATCTGTGGCCAATAAAATATTATATACAAAAAAAATTAAATTTGGCCACAGATTTTTCCGTGGCCATATATTTATTTTCGAAAAAAAAATTTATTGTTGGTGACATATTTTTTCGTGGCCAGTTTTATTTTTTTAAAATATTTAATTTGGCCACGAACAGTTTTATTTTTTTTAAAAAATATTTAATTTGACCACGGATAAATCCATAGCCAACTTTTTAAACAACATAATTAGCCAATGAAAAATCTGTGGCTAATTTACTTGTTTATTTTGTAGTGCATTTTATTTTAATACACCCGTAAACCTGCACACTTTTAAGAACAAACCTAAACACCAACAAACTAGACGAGTATTAACACAATTATATAAATACAATATTATAACACAATCAATTATCACAACAAAACATATATCATCCTACCATATAATATACCATACAATTCATGGTCATCAAACATATATACTAATTAATAATTAATACCAACCCCTAATAGTCACATGCACCACCACCGTCCTCATCATCATCTCCATCATTTTCATCATCACCATCACCATCATCACCATCGCCTTCATTTTCATCATCAACAACAACATGAGTAAACGAAGTGGCTCGATCTTTATGTCTCAGAGGTAATCGACCCTGGTTTTTTTTTTTTTAGGCTAGTTGCCATCGACAACATGGTCTTGTGAAGCTTTGAAATCTCTCTATTATGCTTTTCTTCGAGATCGACAAGCTTCTAACTGTACTTATTCTCAAGCTCGCTTACCTTCTACTTGAGCTATTGTGCCTTAGGGTCCACCCAATTACCCAAGTCAGTCCATGTACCGGAAGGCTCAATTGTAACGTCCCAATTTTTATACATGAATAGGTATAATAACTATATGCTAACTAAAAACTAGTTCTTATGATATGCATGCAAGAAATACTAAAATTTTATATATAGCATTTATAATGCCCGATACTTCCAAACATTTTAGAATTAACTATATATACATTGTTTAGTGTTTATATGATTATTATGTGACATCCTAAGTTTTATAGGTGAAGTATGCATAGAATAGGTATGACAACTATGTGTTTGCTATCACCAAATTTATTTTTACACCATATATATAAAATCGATATATATATATATATGTATTTATATATAGATATATATTTTCAAGAATTACAACTTAGTAATTTATTTGTATTAAAGTCTTATATATATAAATATTATTTTTATATATATTTCTAAATTTATATATATATAAGTATGTATTTTTTCAAAATTATAATTATATATATATATATATATATTATATGATAGGTTTATTTTTAGTATTACATGTATATTATACACTTGATCAAGGTGTCATTTTCATTAATAAATGCTTTCATACACTTGTTAGAGATAAAATTGGATAAAATATGCTAGTAAATGCCATCTTACACTTGTATGGATCATCTATGGATAAGATCACACTTGCCCTCATCTTCTTAACATAGGATACATAGATTGACACTCATATATATTCGGGCAACTCATATGCAATAATAGTCATAACACTTGTCATGATCTTCCTACTTAAAATCACACATGTATGAATCAACTTGAATTAAATAACTGTAACATCCCAATTCTTATATACATGGCATAGATACAATAATACTAACTAAAAACAATTTCCTATGAAATACATGCATAGAAACCAAACTTTTTAGTATGTGTTTAAAAACCGAAACAATTATATTTGTGCTTATAAAAATTGAAATTTTGTGTGTCATATATATAAATATAAGATCAAAAATATAAGTACAAAATATATATTAATTAATTTCGAAATTAATTATAATAATAAATATAGTAGGGTTATTTTATTATATTCCATGTGTTGGGACACTTGTATTTATAAAATTGAAGATAAGATTAGATAAGATGATGATAAGATTAGATAAGATTATGATAAGATTGGATAGATTAGATAAGATTGAATAAGATTATGATAAGATTGGATAAGATTATGATAAGATTGGATAAGATTGAATAAGATTAGATAAGATTGGATAAGATTATGATAAGATTGGACAAGATTATGATAAGATTAGATAAGATTGGATAAGATTGGATAAGATTATGATAAGATTGGATAAGATTGGACAAGATTATGATAAGATTAGATAAGATTGGATAAGATTATGATAAGATTTGGATAAGATAATAATAATTAGAAATTGACGTAAAGTATATAATAATCCTATTTCTTACAACAATTGCTATAAATAGGGGAGCTTGGCACCCCATTTTTATCATACTAAATCCCGCCTAGAACACACCCACCCATACTCACTCCACTCTCAACACACAAAACACTCTCTTTTTATAGCATATCTTCCATACACACACACACACATATATATATATATATCAATAAACCCTTCTTTTTACATACATATGTACCTATTAGCTTTCTATATATCCCCCTATCTCCTCAAACACTCTTGAAAAGGAGGGTACCAAGTCAATCTAGTCAAACCAAGTCTATAAACTTGATAGGCTCATTAGGTGAGTGCTTTTTATATTCCTTGCTGGGGCAGTGAACTATATGCTATAAATATTATTATTTGTATAGCCTACCCTGTTGTATTTATGTTATCCAATCTTTCTGAAATCATATCTTGCTCCTCGTGTTTCAACAAAATACTTCTCCAAATTATAAGTCAAATTATATCTAAAAATATTGCATTTTTAATATTGTCAATTATATCTGTCCTAAAATGATTTCTTGACACATTTGGGATATCCTATTTTAATTATATTTTTATGTATCTCGGGTGTAAAAATAAGTTATTGCTTTATCAACAGTTTGTGAGCCATATTTGTTTTGTTATATCTGTCTACCCTTGGGGACGCCCTTGGGAAGTTTGGGCCTAGGTACTTATAAGGGGAATTCTGTCAGGTGGAATGGACCGTTGATGGAACCTTTTATATGATACCATTCCGTGAAACCAATTTTTACGTATAGCCGAAGGATGACTGTAGTAGGGATTGGAGCGATGTATTGCACGAGCGCGTGATACATCTCCGTCCAGTTTAATGTCGAGGTCTCTCCTTGACGAGGGAGGCATAAGGGTTTCTATTATGTTTATCCGTTTTGGGTAGTCAAAGGTTGGAGATTCCGTTCATGGCTCACTATCCGTCTTGTTCAGTTTGTATGTACGCTCTTCATACTACAATGCACTTTTCTGTGATTCATTACTTTATTGGTTTTATGGATCTTATTTTCTGCATATATACTTATCTATATTTGGCCTCACTAAGTCATTTGGACTTAACCCCTTGTTTCTTTCTGTTCATTCCTCAGTTTCAGAAAATTAGATTGAGGGAACTCGGTTAAGGCTGTCGGTGTGTCACAAGTCATTAGTATATAGGCCTTTATTTTAAAAGATTCGCTAGTTAAATGCAAAATAGAAGCTCGCTATTTAAAGTGTTGTACTTTGATAGATTATTACCATTTAATTCTATGTATGTCAATTGCGTGTTTATTTTATCGCAATTTTGTTATTGGGTAAAATAAGTATGCAAGTATCGGATACCACTCGAAAAAAAAAAAAAGCACTCAGCAAGACCGTTGAGTGAGCCCTACTCGTATAGGAAGATCCTAGCGAGGGGGATGTCACAATAACACTTGGCTTCATCATCTTGATTTATTAGGGTTAACACTTGGGCTATTTAGATCACCACTTGTGTATGAACACAATTAATAACTAGGGTTAGTTGTAAAGAATTCATTTAATGCAAGAGATTTTCTTAATAAAATAAAGAATGTGTCTTGGCCAAACTACTTTAAATAGGGGGAGCTTGGCATCCTATTTTCATCACACAAAACACACCAACACACATACACGGTCACAACACACTCATACCTACACACTCATATACACGGCCACACATACACACACTCTCATACACATGGCACCCACACACAAAGCATACTATACACACACTTACACATATAAAAAAAATTCTAGGGGCTACTTTCATGATTAGAAGGTATGTCTAACACTAAACTTCTTTATATGGCTTAAATTTAAGTTTTTTTACTTTAACTGGCTCATTCATGCCTATATGTATATATGTTTATACCGTAGTTATTTTATGAACATGTTTATGTCCATGTTTTGTCTACATGAGCTAAGTGTAGTAGCTTAAGGATTACTCATATGATCATACATATACATGCATATTGAAAGATTATAATTATTCTTTCATAAGTATATATATAGTTATTTTGTTTTTGAAAATTATAAATATGCACTCATGCAAGAACATATGCACATATTTTGTCAAAACATACATATAGTAACATATTTCCTATGTGCTTATACACATACTTTTTTTTTTTTTGGAAAAACCGGCACGTGTCCACCGTTGGTTTTCGCAGGGTCCCCCCATTTATATTAGATAAAAATCTTGAAAAAGAAATACATCAGTCCTCTCCTTCACTATTACAATCATAGAAATAACAATATAAGCAACAAAAACCGTAGAAACGAAAAGACAAAAATTTAAAGTGCCGAATCAAGAAGTAGAAACTAGAGAGTTTTAGTCCTATGTCTGAAACTTGGTAAGCCAAGCTGATCAACTCGAGCCAATGCCCACAATTCGTCCCTTGATTTGATCTGGACGAAGCACCTACATGGTTATAGAATGACAGGCGTTTTTAGCTAGCCAATCTGCTACTTGGTTAGCTTCGCGATAAACATGAGAAAACTAGACTTCCATGCAACGGCAAAGATGATGGATCTTGTTAACTGTGCTTTGAACAATCCACAGACCCATGTTCTTCTTCAAAAGGATGTTAACAATGTCTTGTGCATCGAGCTCCACCCAAACTCTACCATATCCCAACTGTTTCGCAAGCTGTAATCCTTTAAACGCTGAATGTAACTCAATTTCAGTAGCTGGCAGAAACTCTAGAGCAGTTTGAAATGCAAAGAGGACCTCCCCACGTGAGTCACGACCTAGTCTCCCTACTCCCGCCATGTTTCCTCTGGCAGCGCCATCCATATTGAGTTTGATCTAGCCATGCATCAGTTTAAGCCATTCGATAGCAAATATTTCTCGACGTCGTTCTGCTAGAAAAGGAATACCAACCTGAGCAGCAATGTGCTCATCACCTGCCCTGTGGCACCCCTCCCGCTAGGATCTTCCTATACGGTTGGAGGCCACCGACGATCGCATTGAGCACAAATTTTGGAATTCATACCCAATACGAACGCCTAACTTAACAATACGCAGTGGAGGTAGAGTAAAATATGCAATATGGATAATATATATAACTATATTTAGTACAACCAAGTAGCGCAACATCAAAATAGCCAACTAGTGGCATCAAGTAGCAAATTACAGATTATAAAGCAAGACAAAGCAAAATGAAGTTTTAATATACAACTGGAGGAGCGGCTACCATCCTATGTACTCCCATTATTCTGATTCTGAGGCAATGAACAGAAAGAAACGAGGGGTTAAGTCCAAATGACTTAGTGAGGCCACATTTAGATAGATATATAATTGATTGAAAATGAGACTCAAAACAGTTAAATCATAATAAAGTGCACGTAGTGTGAAATGTAACTTGATAATAATAACTGAACTGAGTAATACGGACAGTGAGCCCAAGACGGAGTCTCCAACCTTATGACTACCCAAAACAGATAAATCATAATAGAAACCCTTATGCCTCCCTTGTCGAGAAGCCACCTCGACATTAAACGAGACGGAGATGTATCACGCGTCCGTGCAATACATCGCTCCAATCCCTACTACAGTCATCCTCCGGCTGTACGTAGAAATTGGTTTCACGGAATGGTATCATATAAAAGGTTCCATCGACGGTCCGTTCCGCCCGATAAAATTCCTCTTATAAGTACCTGGGCCCAAACTTCCCAAGGGCGTCCCCAAGGGTAAACGGAAATATAACGAAACAGATATGGCTCACAACTTGTCAACAAAGCAATAACTTATTTTTACACCTGGGATACATAGAAATATAATTAAAATATGATATCCCAAAGGTGTCAAAAATCATTTCGGGACAGATACAACTGGCAATATCAGAGAATGCAATATTTTTGAAAATAACTTGTCTTATATGTATGGAAAACATTTTTCGAAAGATTTGATCGCATAAATTCAATAAGGTAGGCTATACGAATAATATTTATATCATATAGTTCAAAGCCCCAAAAAGGAATTGACAAAGCACTCACCTTAGGAGTTTATCAAGTTTATAGATTTGTTTCGGCTAGATCAACTTGACTTCCTCCTTCAAGAGTACGTGAGGGAAATAAGGGAGTATGTGGAAGGTTATTAGGTATATATGGATTAAAATAGAAGGGCTTGTGTGTACATATATGTGGGTGGAAGATAGGTTATAAATAGGAAGTGTTTTGGGTGTTGAGAGTAGAGTAAGTGAGGGGGTGTGTTTTTAGGCGGGATTTGTGTGTTTGTGGAAGAAAATAGAGAGAGTATAGTGTGTGTATGTGTGAGGACGTTTTTTGGGGTGGAGAAGTATGTGGGAGGTCCTATTTATAGTGGAGAATGAGGGTAGAAGGCAAGACTTGGGGACCAAGGTTTAATAAATGCAAATCTTTCCATTTAATGCAAATCTCCCAACTAGGCATAGAATTAAATGCCAAATTAAATGAAATCTTCCACCTCCCTCCTCTATTCTAGCCTTGGTGTAACCCTAATCCATGAGTCATGAATCTAGATGAATGGAAGACCACACAAATGCACAATTTCTAGAAGAAATTCATCTTATATTAGTGTAGGATATTTTAATAAAATATTAACACAAAATCAAATAAAATCAAATAAAATCTAATAAAATCTGATTTTGATTGTCCTCATCTTATAAAATCTGAAATCATATCTTTATTTTATTAAAAATTCGAATTTGTATTTATTTATTTTGTAAAAACTGAAAATTAGGGTTTTAGGGCATAAATTAGGGTTTTTGGGCATAAAATCCGAAAATTCATAATTAATTTAGAAAAATTCCAAAATTATGAAATTTAATGTTTATAAATCTGAAATTATATGTATATTTTCCAGAAATTAAAAATGTTTTAGTTATATTTTCGAAAATTACAATTTAGGACATAAGATTTCGAAAATTGTGTTAGAATATCAAATTCGTTTAAAATTTGGAAAATCATGTAATTATCACCTCACATAATTCATATATAAAAGAAGGATCATACAAAACATGAAATATTAGTAAGCATGCGTGTATATTATAAGAACCGGTTTATATAGTTTTTAGACCAAAAATCGGGATGTCACATGCCCAATGTTGGGATTTAAACAATCCCCTACTGGAAATTAAGCGTATATGCAGCCACACCTTGTATATGATAGATTTGGAAGAATTCTTTTTATTATCATATCTTTCGCTGTTTCGAGCAGTCCAAACATACCAAAAAATCAGAGCAGCAACCACAAAGCAAATATGGCTCGCTCTTTCAGAGGGGGAAGAATTACGCCAAAAAAGCAACATAGATTTCACATCATCAACAGTTGGAAGATTAAGATGAAAAACACCTGCAAAAAAGTAACAAACTCGAGACGTTTTGGGACATGTGATAAACACATGGTGCATGGCCTCTTGGGTGGGGCAGAAGGAGCATTTGGATGGCAACTCAAAGCCTTTACGTTGGAGTCGGTCATTAAGGGGCAGCCACTTGTGTAGCATGTGCCAAAGAAAGATCGATATGCTTGGAAGAAGCAAAGGTGACCAAATCTCCCGAAACAGTGGCTGTTTAGTAGCAACGTTGCGCATTAACTCATAGGCTGTCTTGGAAGACAATTTTCCTGATGGTGTTGGTTTCCAGAGAAGATCGTCGCTGTCTTCGGTGGTTATAGGCATGGCTATCACCTCCTCCACTAAATTGCTGCGAAGAATTTCAAAATTCTCATGGCGATCCCAGTTGTCATTCTGCCAGAATTTACGAACAGCTTGAAGGGGATATTCATCTCTCAGTACCAGGTCTTGAAGAACACTTGCCGGGAGCCAATTATCATGCCAAAAAAAGACAGAGATATTCTTTAAACTCCAGAACAGGTTCGGTTCCACCACTTCTTTAACACGACACATTCGCCTCCAGATATGGGAACACCTCATCTTTGCATGCACTTCTCTCGGGTGAAGGGCAAGAGTCTATTTTCCTTTAAGTGAATTTTGAAGTCTAAATCGCCACGACAACTTGCACGAGAAGGCATCAACCATGTCCTTAAAGTGGCAGACACCAAGACCTCCCTCATCAAAAGGTTTACATAAAGATTGCCAAGCACACCAGTGGATCCGCTTGCTGGCCCTATAAGATCCCTATAGAAATTTATTAAAAACCTTGGACATCTTGTCAAGAGTGTAGTTAGTAGGCTCCAGAACTTGAAAGATGTACAAGGGGATAGACGAGAGAACACTTTTAATGAGTTGAAGACGTCCTCCAAAGGTCAGAAATCTGTTTTCCCAAGTCATAAGTTTGGCTTTCATTTTTTCCACAAGAAAATGAAAGAGAGAAGCCCTCTTGGCACCAGTATAAAGAGGAGCACCAAGGTACTTGATGGGCAGAGCCCCTTCAGCAAAACCCGTAAGGCGCTTGATTCGGAAAACACGATTGCTTGGACATGCTTTTGACACCACGAATGAGCTCTTGGCACTGCTGATTTTCTATCCAGAAATTTGCTCATATTCCCCCAAGGAAGCGCATCAGCCTTTTAACTCCAGAAATACAAGCCTTGGTGAAGATAATGATGTCATCGGCATGTGAAAGATGATAAATTATGACTTCAGAATTTTCAATATACCGCAAGGACGCATAAGTAGTAAAAATATTGGTAAGTCCCCTTGAAAGTCACTCCGCCGCAAGAATGAACAGCGCCAAAGAAAGGGGGTTACCTTGTCTGAGTCCCCAAGATGATTTAAAAATTAAAAAATCTAGCTGTGCACATTTAAAAAGATTAAACTTGTTCTTACAATCTATATACACATATATAGTTCAAAAAATTTCAAAAGATTATGAACATGCACAAGTGTAAATATCGTTAGTTGTGCATCCATGCATAATATTCTCCTCAAAGTAGTGAATTCATATCTATATATACACATGTTCATGTATTAGTGATTCTAAGAAACTACCTATGTACACATTCTACCTATACGTAAGTATGGTAACTTGCCAATATGCTCATACACATGCTTGGAAGACTAAAGTTGTTCTTTTAAAATTACGCACATACATAAAGTTATTCTGGAAATTATAAATGTGCATTATGTAAGAATATTGTTTATGTATATATAATATTTTCCTTAAATTAGTTACTAAGCATAAGTTAGTTACTTGTTAACACCAAGTTATGTGTAAGCTTTATATTTCTTTAAGAACTTAAGTAGTCATGAAAAAACGATTACTTATCATGAGCAATTACGGTGTAGTGCCCTAACTTTAGACATTGGTGCGGATTCTAGGAGATTATCAAGTTGGCGCAATCAACCTAATCCATAAATTTGGTGAGACAATAAGCTTATAAGGCAAGTGCCTTTTACTTTCCTTGCTGGGGTATTGAACTATATGTAGTAAATATCTTCGTAAGACCTACCATGTCTGATGTATGTTATCCAATTTTTATGGATTTATATTTTACTCTCTATATTTCAATGAAATATTTCTTCGAATTTTAAGTCAAATTATATTTAAAAAATATTGCATTTCTGAAATGTCAGTTACTTCTGTTCCGATATGGTTTATTGACAAAAAAATTATAAGTTAAGTTATATCCGAAATATTGCATTTATGATATTTTCAGTTATACTTGTCCCAAAATGATTTATTGATACCTTTGGGACATCATATTTTAATTATATTTTTATGTATCTCGAGTGTGAAAACAAGTTATTGTTTGTTGAAAGTTTGTGAGCCATATCTGTCCAATCCTATATATCTGTCTACCATTGGGGACGCCCTTGGGAACTTCGGGCCTAGGTACTTGTGAGTGGGGCATATCGGACAGAACAAACCGTTGCTAAAACCTTCTTATATGATACCATCCTATTGGATCTTATTCCTACACATAGTCGGAGGTTGACTGTGGTGGGGTTGGATCGGTGTATTGACCCGGGCACGGGGTACACCTTCCTGTCCTGTTACTGTAGTCGAGGTCACTCCTTGACACAAAAGGGAGGCATAAGAATTTTATGATATTTGTTGTTTTGGGTAGTCATAAGGTTGGAGACACCATTCCTGGCTCACTATCGGTATTGTTCAGTCCTGATATGTTATTACCAGAATAGATATTCCACACTACATCATATTTTTATATTTTAATGTTTATGAGTCTTGTTTCTGTTAAAATTCAATCTCTATGTATATTTTAGACTTACCACCCGAGTTCTTTCTGTTCATTTCCTGAGATTCAGGAAATGGGTCGAGGGGATTTGGTTAAGATGATCGATATAGTACAAGTTATTAGTCCTTTATCTTGTGCAAAGATTAGTTGGTTTGGAAGGCCACTACTTGAAATGTGGCACTTGGATATTTTGTTACCCTACGGTTCTATACAAGTTAATTTTACTTTATTCCTATCTCGCTTCTATTGTACGATAAAAAAGTATTGGGCAGTAACAATTAAGTTGTAAGTATTGGGTGCCGATTGGAAAATGGGTACTCAAAAAGATCATTAAATGAGCCCTATTCGTATACGATGGTCCTAGCGAGGGGGTGTCACATCAACAGTGACAGTAGATGGTCTATCGGGAACCCCACACTACCGACCCTTCTTTGGACTGCCAACTGCTTCGTGCACACCTAAAGCGAAAAAACAAATACGATTTTATGCAATGTATATTCCTTAATAATGTGTGTGTATATATATATATATATCAAATTTAATGTTAAATCTTACCTCCAATTTGTCTGGTTCTTGAATAAGGCCTCTCTATGCATTCTCAGTAGCTCGAGCACAAGCTTTCTCCTAATTAGCTCCGAAGCTAACCTGCAAAATTAAAATTAATAATTTTTATAAGAATGCACTTAGCAATGATATATAAAGATAATTTTTTAATAAATGCTTGCACTCGCCAATGTTGACTTTGCTCGCTTATCAACGTAATGCTCTTCTCCATTGTCGTCCACCCAATAATGGACATGCTCAAAGGTTTCGTCAATAGAAGGCCGATGTCCTAGTTTATTCATCTACAATAAACATAGATTAACAAAGTTTGCATGAGATAACAAAAAAATAAAAATACATCACTTAATTAAATAAAGTAGAAAGAGTAAACAATCACTTACCAAATGATTTTACCACCTGAGATGAGATCCTGAATCTTCTTTATGGTTAGGGAATCCCCTTCCACCCCAATTTGATGCTTTGTTTGCTCTGCTCTGCTGGCTGATACTTTGAAATTGTGGCGCACCCCATATAACCTATGAAGCACCCCAAACAAACACAAAAAAATACAATTTAATCTTAATAAAATAAAAAAAAATGAAAATTTCAAAAATGGGTGGCTGGTGGGGGAGGGGGGTTGTTTTAGTGTAGGTGAGGCTCTCGGTGAAGATTTCGGCTGCCTCAACCGATTGGGGAGGGGTAGTTCGAGGGTGGGATGGGGAGCGGGGGATGGTGGGGCTTGCGCTGGCATTGCTAGCAGCGCAACGGATGGCATGGGTGGGCCGACAGGAACTAGGGGGTGGGGCTGGGGGGCAGTTTGGGTTTTACATTTTGGAGGAGGAGAGGAACATAGGGGGAAAATTACCACATGTGGATTTTATAATAGATGTTAGCCACGGAATTTTCCCCCTTAAATCCACGGCTAAATTAATTTTTTTTTAAAAAAATTAATGAAATCTAGCCCTAGATATATCTACGGCAAATCTAGAATTTTAAAAAAAATTAATGAAATCTAGCCCTAGACATATATATAATCTTAGCCACGGATATATCCACGGCTAGATATTAATTTTAAACAAAATTAATGTTAACTTAGCCATGGATAAATCCATGGCTACCTCATATCTTTTAGAAAATAAAGATAAATATAGCCATGGATAAATTCGTGGCCAGTTTATAATTAAAAAAATTACGTAATCTTAGCCATGGATATATCCGTGGCTAGATATTAATTTTAATTAAAAAAATAATATTAACTTATCCATGGCTAGCTCACAACTTAAAAAAAAAGATAAATATAGGGACGAAACACCATGGGGCTGTTGGCCCTCAACCAGTCCCCTCCTAACACCGTATCACATCCTCATCGTTTGATTACTATTATAGGATATGAGAATTTATAACCTTGAATTTGCCAAGTAAAATTAGGATATAACACTCTACTTGTTAACTTACCCTCATCAACTACACTAGCCATCACTGGTGTAGCATACTCTAAAGTACACCCCAACTGTCGTGCAGTATTCTCATCAAAGAAACAGTGGGTACTCCTATTGTATATCAGTATTTGGACCTATTTACCATATGCAAACTTTCTCTAACTCCCAAAGCATTCATATCACAATTTTGTTACTGATGTGGTAGGATATGGTCTTCGGTCAGGGAAGCTCCAATAGTCCGAGTAAAGGTCTTCGAATGTTGGTGGGTCTCTATTTTCCAAGGATGTAACTCACGTGAGCCTAGCCGAAAGTGTCTCCGACGACCAACGCTCAAGTCAGTATTCAAGCAGACAATCAAAGAGTGAGGTAATGCCTAGTCCGAGTTTTGAAAGCTTACCCTTATGAACAGTGACGACCTACTATTTATAATTGTCAAAGATGGATGGGTTGGGCTATGGTTGGATCGGCCCAGCCTTGTCGTTTGTACAAGGGATATTCCTTGACACATGGTAGTGGAGACGTCGGGCACAGCCATTGTGTTAGAGACGGTTATTTCTGGGACCACCTTGAGGTGGGGGGACCACCCGAAGAGGGTGGAGGCAGTCCATGCAAATTGTTCGTGGGGACACATGATAAGTAAAGAGCCATGACGGCGGTGTTCTCCTCAGATTGTGAGGAGAACATGTCCATCGTGGAGATTTATGAAACCATAGCACGTGTAACCATCGTGCCAGGTGGTGATCCATCGTTGCCCTTTTCCCCGTGGTGGTCCCCACGTGGCGGAGGAGGATTCCGCCATGCCATTAGCCCCCCAAGTTTATGGGCTGCTCGGATCTAAGCCGAGCAGGCTATAAAACTTGAGAGGGTTTTAATTTAGTTGGCTCTGAGTGGGGGTTCGACCAAGAATAATGGCTGTAAATTCAAATTTTGACCATTGGATTTTGATTGTTGGTAACTACTGCGGGTGACAATTGGACTTCCCAAGAAAATTTTTACCGTCCTATAAATAGAGGCTCTGGGCTCGGTTTCAGCACGCCATTCAAACTCTGAGCTAAAAAGCATCCTTGAGCAGAAACTTGAGAGCACTGAGCACACTCGAAAACTTACCGAGAAGCCAAACACTTATTCCACCCATCCATCTTGCTTAAAATATCAATCATCATGAGCGGGTCCAAATACCATAGTGATAGTCAGAGTAAGATCGAGGGGTCTTCCTCCGGGGAGCGCTTGAGCGACGTAGAACTGTCGTCCTCCTCTAACGGAGGGACTTCCTTTGGGGAGGATATGGAAGTGGGGGCATAATCTCGATGCCCCAGTGAAGCAAGCACAAGTCAGCCAAGAAGGGGCGAAAAGAGTCCGAGCAGGATGGAAGAGATGAGGCGGTGCATGTTCGAAGAGGGTAGGATCGAACTCCTACCAATGAGGGACCATTCTAATGTGCCGGTCCCTACGTGGAAGGATATGGTCGAGGAGGATCGTGTTGAGGAGGGGTAAGCGCCTGTACAGCCAGGTCGCAGGAGGAAGGCCATAGTGTGGAATCAGACAACCATAAGTTGGGGCAATATCATCACCCACAACTCTGCTTGGGGCATACAAAAGATCATGAACCACTATATCCACGACCCCTACAGCCTAATCTGGTCTACCAATGAGGATTCCATTATCCATCCACCCTCGGGGTGTGTCGCCATTCACTATGCCCATATCAAGAATGGGCTTAGATTTCCAATTGCGGCCTTCATCTCCTCGATCTTGAACCGCTTAAACATTAGCCCAATCCAGGGGTAGCCCAATCCAGCTTACCCCGAACTCATATGCCTCGATCTGCGCCTTCGTAGTTTTTTGCCATTGCACTGGGCACCAACCTTCCATAGCCAATTTCTCCAATCTCTTCTAAATGACAACAAATATCTAACGGCGATAGAAATGATAACAAATATCTAATGGTGATACAAATATGAAAATTAATTCTACTAAGAAAGGAATAAAAATTCTACAAAAGAACTGAATATAGTCCTACTTCAACTATCATTACATATGTTGACATCTCTAGGGTGTCCCGAGTTGATTGTAATCGAAAAAAAAAAAAAAAAAACTATCATTACATATAACCTAAACAATAAGTAGTTTCTTCCAACCTATTAAATGAAATTGTCCAACTAAAGGTAAATATCTATCAAAATCAATAGAAAAAAAAAATTCATTTACATCTCCACAACCTAAACCGAAAAAAAAATTATAAGTAAGCACCGAAAAAATAAATTGTCTACCACAATTACAGCAACAGAGTAAAAGGCAAAGCTCACCAAAGCAATGACAAATTATTGATAAATCACATATGCAATCCGCAGTTTTTGCAAAAAAATATATATTTTTGTCAACAGAACAGGAGCTTCTATTCCAACCTTAGTGCATACCCAAAATCATAAGTTTTGAAATTCTATGTATATATAATTATCACACACAAAAATTGTGAAATTGTAAGAAAGAACGTAAAAACAAGCCATCTGGATGTAAAACATTCAAGCCAGTGTTGGATACCATATAAATGTTTTTCTACATCAAGCTAACAATTGGCTACACTACACCAAAAAATAAAAATACATGCCTTGAACGAATTCTAACCATGGATGATAAGCAACAGTTTTAACTCAGAATCCCACCAACTCCATCACGTAGAATATAAGGTGTGTTAACAAGAAAAAACCAACAAGCAAACACCAATGCATATGCCCAAACACCCACCACACATAATTATATGAATCCAAACATGTATTAAGAAAATCTAAAATTAGACTTACCAAAGAAACCCAATTGTAAAGGTTCCGTTCTCAAAATACTTTTCCGCTGGTAGGGTGATTCACATAAACTGATCAAAAACGCTGAAGACGTGAGGGTTTTACAAGAATTTTTTTGGGCGATTCACAACCGAGCGAAAATCCAGTTCAATTTTTGGGGCGTTGGGAGGTGTGAGATATTTGAGGGTTTATTTTGTGATTTTTGTGATTAACCCAGTGCTTAGAAGATGTGACTGTTTAATTACAAGACTTCTTTTGGGTATTGACTTCTTTCTTTTTTTTTTTTTGATAACTTTTCATTTGGATATTAGCTTAATTGTAATATGTGGGGCCAAAAAAAAGGAAAGGAAATTATAAACAAAAAAAGCAAAAACCAAATAAAATAAAAAAAGGAGGGAAATTAAAAATTTTAGCACCAAAAATTATAAAGATAATAAATATTTAAGATTTACTTTTAACTACATATATATTTTTGTTTATTATTACAGTCAAAGTTTGTAGCAAATGTATGTCATATTTCTGATTTATTAGCTACAAATTCATTCTCGTAGTAAATATTCCTCTTATAAATTATTTTTTTGCTACAGTTTAAATTTTTGTAGTAATTACCAACTTTTTACTACGTTTTAAATTGTGTAGTAAAAAAAAATCACAGCAATAAGCAATTTTTCTTGTAGTTGTGGTAGTTCAAGTATATTGATTTAGTTTTCAAAGTTGTATTACTTCAATCGTTCGGTGACTTCTAAGCTAATTGACGAAAATGCCCGATTCGAAAAAAGTCAACTTATAATTTTGACTTTTGGCCCTGGAAAAATCCATGGCTAGAAAATAATTTTTTTTTTTTTTAAAAAAAGGGCCCTTAGCCACGGTTTTATCCGTGGCTAAGTATTAATTTTTTTTTTAAAAATCGCCTTGCTTAGCCACTGAAAAATCCATAACTAAGATACAAATTTAATTTTTTTTTAAATTTTAAATGGCTTACTTATATTGCTCGATTTGACAATTCAGGGCTTAAAAAGGTTTGAACCATTTCAAAATCATATTGTTTTCATCATGATTATTATATTTTTGCATTTTATGAGTTAAATATTATAATTTGTTTCAAGAAAATACGTTTTTCCCTTTCAGTGATATATATGAATGACTTCGTAGTTCGATAACAATGTATGCTATCGTCAGTTAACTTATCACAAATTATCAAAAAATTGACTTTATTTGGTAGTTCAAGCATATTGATTAGTTTTCAAGTTGTATTACTCCAATCGTACGATTACGTCTAAGCTAATTAATGAAAACGTCCGATTCAGAAAAAGTCAACTTATAATTTTGATTGTTGACCACGCACAAATCCGTGGTTAGAAAATAATCTATTATTTTTTTAAAAAAAAGGGCCCTCTGTGGCTAAGTATTAATTTTTTTTTTTTAAAAATCGCCTTGGTTAGCCACGGATTTTTCTGTGAAGATACAAATTTAATTTTTTTAATTCGACACTTAGCCACGATTTTTTCCATGGCTAAGTATTACAATTTTTTTTAAAAATCGCCTTGCGTAGCCACGTATTTTTCCATGGCTAAGTCCTAATAATCCGTGGCTAAGTGCTTATATATAAGCAGTACTTAGCCATTTTCAGTTCTAGTTTTCTCCCTCCCCCCCCCCCAAAAAGGTAACCTAATGAAAACTACCCCCTCTCCCCGCCCTCTATCGCCACCACCGCCCCCCCCCCATCGCGCTGCCGCCTCTCCTTCTTGTTATTTTTAGCTATTTAATTTATTTGTTGAGATTAAATTTTAATTTTGTTTGTTGTTTTGGTTTATTTGGCAATTTTTGTAAGTGAATATTATTTACATTTGTAGAGGTGAAGTTTGAAAAAGGTATGAATTGTTATGATTTCTGATGAGGTGAATTTTATTTCAAACAATTTTGGATTATGAATTATTATGAACAAGTTTGTTTGGATTAGCCATTGTTATGACCATATTTGGATTATGGATTTTTGTGAACAAGTTTGTTTTGATTATGGAGTGTTATGAACAATTTTGTTTGGATTATGGATTGTTACGAACAAATATAACTTAGCTATCTTATCAATAAATAGATATCTATTCTATTTATGTTATGTGTATTGTAATGTATAATTTTTTCCCACTTGTACAATAGGTTTGATGTCGAGGAGAAATGTATCGAAGAGATCGATCGGATAATTGAGAATGGATTCAAAAGATCCTACTTGGAAGAAGAGCCCGATTGAAACTCGTGAGATGTGGTTTGTCCAGTTTAAGGTATTTGTATTTATTTACTTTAATTGAGATTTGATTATTACTACAACTTGTTCATATATGATTTTTTTCCTGGATTTGTTTTAGAAAATTTTCTTTTGGTGGCCTGATCATTCGAATTGAATTTGGAAGAATTTCGAGCATAAAGGTTCAGAGATCTTGAAACATAGACTGGCTAAAGCTCGTAAGGATAACCACATGCCTAATTGGCTAGGTGAAGAATCTTAGGATGTCTTATGGGTCATATGGGGCACCCCATAATTCCAGAGGACAAGCCAGCAGAACAGGGCAAACTGAGCATCGACTTGTGATGGACAGGGATTTCGTAGCCATAAGGGAGGATCCAGATCTCATCTCAGGTGGCAAGATCATTTGGTAAATAACTACTTTTTCCTTGTGCTTTATTTAATTAATTGAAGTAGTGTTGATGTTTACGATTTTATCTTATTGTTGTCCTTAATTCTATATATTAAAATTTTTTTACTTCATGTTTTTTGTAGACGGACAAATATGGATGTCGACCTTCTGTTGACGAAACATTTGAGGCTCTCCATTATTCGAGAGACGAGGATGGAACCGAGCATTATGTGGATAAGTGAGCAAAGACTACTTTGGTAGTTTGCTATATTTATTTATCTTCATGTATTATTGGTAAGTAAGCTTTTATAACAATTATGTATGGTTTTTTGTGCAGGAGAGCTTCAGAGCTAATTATGACGAAACTTGTTCCCGAACCATCAAGAATGTACAAGGAGAACCTATTCAGCAGCCCGACAAGTTGGAGGTAATATTAAAAAGAGTATTTGTTAGATACATACACTTATTAAAAAATATATATACTTAATTAAAAAAATATGTACAAGAAAAAGTTCTAATTATTTTCATTTTACGTTTTAGATTTGGAAGCAGACAGTCGGAGGTCCAAAAAAGGGTCGATAGTATGGTGTTGCCTGTAGACCCTCTACCGTGACTGTTGAGTCTTTCAGCTTATGGACTGACTTGAATAATTGGGTTGACCCCAAGACAGAGGAGCTGACACAAAAGATGAGCGATCTATAGGAGAAGCACAGTCAGAAGATGGCTGAGATAGAAGAAAAGTATAGTCGTGAGATCTCCCACCTTCAGAAGACCGTATCCCTAATAGCGGCCAACCTAAAAAAACTCACGCGTCTATTAGCTCCACAACGTAAGAAGGGCTCTACTTCGTCTGCTCCTATTAGTCGCAATGAAAATGAAGGTGATGATGATGACGATGACGATGATAATGATGAGGAGGATGGTGGAGACGATGATGTGCCTAGATTTGACTTTTAGATACTGTTATATATGTATTGTTGTATGAATTGTTTTATTTAATTAGTAGAATAATATTAATTATTAATTACATATATGATACAATATGCCATGTCGATTATTAGTATTCAATTGATATATAGTTTGTTAGTATTCATGTTTGTTGGTATTTTGATTTTTGAAAAAAAAATTGCAGGTTTTGGGGTGTATTAAAGTAAAATTAATTATAAAAAAAATTATCAGATTAGCAACGGATTTTTTCATGGCTAAATTTATTTTTAGCCACGGATTTATCCGCGGGCTATATTTAATTTGTTTAAAAAATATTTATTTTTCGCCATGGATTTATCCATGCCCATATTTAATTTTTTTGAAAAATATTAATTTGTGGTTGCGGATTTATCCGTGGCTAGATTTAATTTTTTTAAAATATATTTATTAAATCCATGGCTAGATTTAATTTTTTAAAAAATATTTATTAAATCCATGGCTAGATTTAATTTTTTTAAAAAATATTTTTTATTGGCCACAGATAAATCCGTGACTAGATTTAACTTTTTTAAAAAAAGTTATTTTTTTTTGGCCACGGATTTATTCGTGGCTGTATTTAATTTTTTAGCAATCTGTGGCCATGGATTTGAAAAATCTGTGGCTTGAAATCCATGGCCAAAGTCCGTGACCACTTTTAGCAACTCCAAAATTTACCACGGGAAAATTCCGTGGCCAGATCCATAGCTAACTTTTTTGGTCACGGATTTTTGTCAAAATCCATGGCTAAATCCCTATTTTCTAGTAGTGTTGGTGAAGGTGGAGGCGAAGATAATGTTAGCCGAATTCCCGTTGTTGACCAGAGTCTTGGTCAAGGCATACTTGGCCAAGTCCAAAGTGATGACCATAGGGAATTGCGGGGTCTCCTCAAGGCCTTCCGTCCTCGAAATATGATCGAGATCGCCATCGCTAAATGTCATTACACTATTCTCGGCCAACGGTCCCTCGAAAATGGTGTTTACCTGCATCCTCACGCTTTGATAGCACTCCTCGATGTGATAACGACTCTGATTAAGGTACCTTTCTACTTGCTTCCACCGGCTCCTCGTGTCCCCACCATTGGGCCCTCCCGCAATGGTGTGGATCACTTGACGGGTGGGAAAGTTGTCTTACGCGGCAGCTACTTGTCGGATCGAGGAAGTGTCGTGCGCTCTTTTCATGGGGAGCGGGACCTCTCCCTCCCCGAGGAGTGTGAGTCATTGTCCTTCCAGGATGGGGAGCAGTTTCTTCGGCTGCTATCTCCTTTTTGATCCTTCATTTTGACATACTTCTTTAACTCAGGGCAACCTGCGTCGATCAACCTCTGAATTTCCTTCTTGAGGGCAAAACATCCCTCTGTATCATTGTTTCCCAGCTGTTTGTGGAAGGTACAATATTTGTTCCCCCCCCCAGGGAGGGGGGGCTTTATCTTTATCTTGGATCTTCCTCAGTTTGTGGAAGATTGTGGGGTCATTCACGTTGATAATAGCGAATATCTCCTTTCTCAACATCACCAAGGGGGTGAGTTCGGTGTCTCATCAGCGATCCTTCTTCTCTCCGACATCGGGCTTCCTCTTGTACTTCATATCCTCCACGTTTATGTATTGCTGGGTGATGGACATGACCTTCTCCATGTTGGCAGGCCATTTCCGGGCCAGGTGATCTGAGTAGGCCTGGTTCCAAATAACCCCCATTATGATATCGAGGAGAAAGTCCATTTGGGCGCTCTACACTTTGAGGAGCTCTGTATTGAACTGGTTGAAGAAATCCCTCAAAGACTCGTTGTCCTTTTGTCGGATCTTGTGGAGGTGGGATGGGGGCAACTTAGCTAGACTCCTTGGAAGGTGGTGACCAGCCGCTTTCCGGTGAATCATCATCGATCATGTGCACACGCATCGCGTGCTTGAACTGGATCAAGTGCTCCTTGGGGTCGGTCTCCCCGTTGTATCGGGGTAGATCAATGGAGATCTTGCGCCCCCGAGCTACTCTAGCCCTCTGACGCTCATAACAGAGGGGGTCCGTCTCGTCTGGCGCAAAATGCTTCTGGGCGGACCCCTGGCCGGATACCTCATCCAACTGACGGCCGGATAGATCATCTAGCTAACTGTTGAGGTCTTCTATCTGATGGGAGAGTCCGTCAATATCCTCCCACAACCTGTCCTATCTGCGAACCTCGCCTATCCTTCTCTGAATTTCTGTGGCCTGATGGGAAATCTCCTCTAGGTGCTCTCTTTCTGTTCGGGCAGGGTGACCCGAGGAAGTTCCTATGGAGGACTCCTCGGCCTCCTCTATAAAGCGAGGGAGCAGGGCTCGCCTCTCTCATCGTGGCTCCTGTGGAAGGGGGACCCGATCGCTGGCCTGGTTATCATCCCGAGCGGCATCGCTGGGGCGAACACCGTTTGGGGGGCGAACATCATTCCTTCTAAGAGGAATGCCTTCAGCGATAGTAGGGCAGGCAAACTAGAGTGTGTTGAACTAGTCTGTCGTGAGAATGACTAGGTTCTACCCAACAAGTGCCGTTGATGCGGCCTTTGCAGGTAGTTGAGTGGGGTGGGGTAGAGCGTAGTGTGGCTTTGCGGTATTGATCGTGCTCTGGGTGCTTGGGGGATTGGAATCCCCGGGCTCCATTCTAGCTCGGCGTCGGATCTATATTCAACTCTCAATAATATATGCACAATCGCATATTACCATCTTGCTTCTTGATGAATTATACCTAAGCACCCCATGGCGACACACCGGATCTAATTAGCTCGTTGTCGATCAAATCTAGCAATTAGGTCTTGACCTCTCTCACTATAGCAGAAGTTATTTGATAAGACGCTTTCAATATCAGGGCTAACCCCAGAACTAGATAGATTTCAAACTCATTCTCAGAGTTCGAAGATGATCCGAGTAAGTCATCCGGATACTCCTGGATGATTAGGATATCCTTAATTCTCATAACCTTCTTTTGGGAATTTGCAATGAAATCTAGATAGGCATCACATCCTTTCCATATCACCCTCGGGCTTGGGCTGTGTGTGGATTCTTTGCATTACTGCGGAATGAGTAACCTTCACCATTCAACAACTGAAAATTTATATATTTTCCATGATAGTAAATGTGGGCATGATAGCTTCCCAGCTGGTCCATTCCAAAAATAATGTTGAACTTAATCATGTTGAGCTATACTAGATCGACTCTGAGCTTGCTAAGTTTGAGACTAGGGTTTTGTTTGCTAGAGTTGATATATGGTTCATTGAGAACCTCGATTGCTATGTCTAACTCCATAGTGAATCATTTAGATATAAAGGAGGATGTTTCAACTTATCTAAACCTTATTCCAGTTTTCTTTGTAGGGGTTGTTCTCATTTTCCTGAACTAGGTTTGAGCCAATGCCTTATTTAACTCATCAAGAGGTACTAGGGGAAAGTCCCGGGCAGCACTAACTTGGGGTCTTTGTGCTCATCATCTACATGAACATAAAAAATGACACTTCAGTGTTATATCATATATGCCGTGGCCCGAGCCCGAATGCACCCTGAAATTGGGTTATGAACAACTTGCCCAAAAGGGATATCCAATGAATGCACTTGAGTTCTTAGGCCAAGCTTGTAAGGCATTTAACTATTCTCGTGTTCCCAATGTGGGAGGGGTATTACAACACCCTTCCTTTAGATGGCAACATCCTTGTCGTGGCTCGACATCTTTCATGATCGATTGACAGGCGCTAGGACTATAGACTGGGCTCCTGCGGGCTCATGAGGTGGCTCCTACATATGTAGTACTTTATCCCATGGTTCAAGAGGTGGCTCCCATGCGCGTAGCACATTGCCCCGCTTAGCACTTAGCTCCTGATATTCCCGCTAGCGAGTAGCTTTGAAACCAATAAATATCACGCCCCAAATTTGGAATGTGGTACGGAGATGGTCCTTACCCCAAAAAGATTTAGAGACACCAAGCCACATAAATCAGAACATACTAAAAGCCATAAAATATTCATTGAAAAACCTCAATCAAACATTGTAGCAGAAATGAACACCCGAACTACTACAATTCCAGTTTTAAGACATTAATAAGCAAACAAAACTATAATGGACTAAAAAACATCTCAAAAGAAAACAACATAACTAAATAAGGATAACTAAATTCTCTAGGCAGGGACTACTTTGATTCGATCATCAACCCTACAATTGGTCCTCGACAAATTTCTCCATACTTTCCACTACAAAATGGTTATTACCAGTGTGAGCGACACTCGCCCAGTATGGGATCTCTTGACCCGCTATCGGATTTGAGCAAGTTACATTTACATAAATCATTAAAGAACAAAATTGCACTTTGCAAACATAGACAAGTTTCAAAATTAAACTTTCAAGCTTTCAAGTAGCAAAATAGATAATGGAACAAAATTAAACACTTTCATTTACATATCCATACTTTTGAAAATTGGGAATTCCAATTATCCAACTTGATCAAGGTCCTAAGTATAACCCCTCAAACACTAATATTATTGCCCGTAGGAGGGCCATAACTGTAACCCCATTAAGTTGGTTCAAACACTACTAATATTACCTGTTGGAGGGCTACAACCCTATTAACTGGGTTCAAATATTGCTACTATACCCATATTGCCGTCAAAAATTTTGAAACTCGTTCCTACTAATAGTATTCTAAGTGTTCTGAGTATGCTTATACATACACGTATAGCACAACATAAAACAACTTTTAACTTTACATAGAGAAAATTCATGAAATAGCATGCTCAAATCCACTTTTTATATAAGAAAATAATTCATTCAAAAAACGCATAAATGTCAGCAAAAACACATTTTTATAAAAGAAATTGAGATACGAAACCACTTACCTCGATCAATAACTATTTTAAAATTCTAACAACTTCGTGGACAAGTGCTACTCTTGATCATTCGAGTCTAATAATATTATAAAAATAAAAGGAATAAGGTAATCATCCTTAATTTATGAAATCTAGTATAGAATAAGAAATCTAATGACACTGATTAAACCTGATTCAATTTATTATCCTAGGGTGTCATAATTAAACAAATCAATGCCTAAAACCCTAGAGTCATCATTTACACTATTCACATAAATATAATTAAGCCATATTAAAGTCATGTAGAGCGGGTCTTATTATGCTAATACTATAAAAGAACTAAGATTCAAATTCAGGGATAACACTTCATAAATCTCCCAAGTAATTACGGTGTTTGATTCAATTGCTGATTACTTGATCACATAAGGACTTTATGTCCCTTTCACAAAATTGATGCATCAAGTAATAGAACTAATGGGCACCGATAACAATCAAAACTAGTAGATATAGAATGGTACAATTCTTACAATGCTAAGTATTCTTTAGCCTATGAAAGAAAATAAACAAAGTCTTAATTGATAGGCTACACAATCAGATTGCCATTATTCCTTTTTAAGTCTATTACTGCATATCATAGCTATTGGGAGGGATTCTTTATTGGTGATTTAGAATTTGAGACAAGATATAAAGGTTAAACACTTACAAGTGATGCTGTTGTACAACTTAATCTCCAATCCCGACTTCGATCCTGCTAAAGAATGTGAGTTTTTTATGTCTTTGATGTACTCGCGAATGTAGTAAGGTTTTAACTAATGTGATCAATACTATCTTAATGTATCTTAGGGTTTGTAGCCCTATAGAAGTCCTAGGTCTAATAAGATTAGTCAAATAATAAAATAGGATTTGACTAATAGCAATAACAACAACAACAACAACAATAACAATAATAATAATACAATTACCATAATAGGGTTCAAGTACTACAATATATCAGTGGCAAGGCATATAAGAATAAAACTCAATGTCTAAAGCATAGTTGTGCAAAGAGAAACCTTAAGTCACAATGAGGGAACCCTAAGTTTAGTAGCTAGTTTGTCTAACCCATTTTAAGCAATCAAGACTTAAAGTTTGCCGCAATGCCTATGTTCCATGTATAAGTTATCAACTCAAATCTAATGATCAAAACCCAATACTCTGATACCACCTCAACTACGTGCCCATGGCACAGCTGGGCCAGCTAGCCTTGGATTTAAAACATCAAACTAAACAATAATATTTGCATTTATTCGTTAGAACACAAACATCCATACCCAAAATTGGGGAATACTAATACATACTCCGAACACCACGGCCCGTAGATAAACTAATTACCTAGTATATGCAACAATATTCGATATTAAATATTAGTTCAAAACACCCGACATAATAGTGGAATACAAAGTTAAATAGAATGTACCAAATGTCTAAGCCTATCTCGTAACAAACCTAAAAGTAGTCATCTCTATTGCTTTCGGAGCTAAGCTTTGCAAAAGATTCAAATTGGATGGTGTGAGCAACACTTTGCTCAATAAGGGTCCAAGCATCCCTTACCAAAACCAAGCAGACACAAACAAACATCATCATAGAATACATGGAATAGATAATTATATAAATTTCAACAGTCAAAGCATAATAACACACACATGGGAGCATGCTCGAATACTTTGAAACTCCTAAATTCTAGCTTGATCAAGCCCTAACTTTAACCCCAATTAGCAAACAACATATGCTACTTAACTATATAGTGGGTCGCAGGACTACTTAACCTCATAAAGGGTCAAAGGTTCGGAATGGCTCCATACTGTTGGTCATTCCAAAGATTCAGGGCATGATTTTCACATATAGCTTATCATATTCATCACATGCTTTTTTATTGGAACTCATATCTTAAGCTTGTGCATAACCATGCTAGCAATATTATCATGTAGACTATACCATAAGGCATATACCTCTATCACATATACTAATCAACTTGAACTTCAAAAAATAATAACAACAATATTATCAAGTATTGCAACACATGCTTCTATGTAACACACACATATCACATAATAAAGCTCACATTACAACCAACTTAATCTTTGTCGAGCAAACTGAACCATTTACATGCACATAACAAAATAACCTAGCATGTAACCTAGCTTACTCAATTTCGAGAAGACACACTATGTTCACTTATTCAATGAATATTAACTGTCAAAAAAGTTTGTGCGCACTTTACGCTTGCTCTCCTGAACCTATCATCTCACAAAAAACACTATAAGACTATGTCGTACAATATGGATAAGAATGAAATAAACAGACGAATAGGAGTACAGGACAATGGCATACACAAGTTGTATGTGGCTACCTGTCAGCATATTGGGTCGTGCAATAATACATGGGTGCTCCCATCATGTGATCTTTGTGCGCACACCGTCCACAGCTAATGTACAATGTGGAGCAATTGTATACCCACACACATACCATGTGCACACAACGCGCACCACAATCACGTGGCAAACGAGCACGCGACCTACTGTGCTGCCTTTCGATTCATGTTTGGGCAGTCTTTCTCAAGGTTAATTGGATTCTAATAGATTATAAGTCTCGTTCTCTAATCTAAAAATTGGAATACATAAAACCCCATATGTTGATAGACTGAATTGAGTAAAAATGTAGAAATCGAGCAAAACAAAATAGGATTCTCCCATGAAAACTTACCGATAAAATAGCATCAACTGTCTCCCCATTCTCTCTCTCTATGCCAAACCCTCTCTCTCTCCCTCTTAGCTGATTTTTCCTGTATCTCTCTCTTTCTCTTGGTTTGGCGGCCAATGTTTGTTCTAGGGATTTATGCTCCTATTATTTCTTATTTTATTGCATTTTCTCTCACTTTTAATTCCGTTAATTGATAGTTTCTTTATTGATTTTGATTTCAGATTGACAAAAATGTTTGGATTATGTAATAAGCCAAAGAAATTATGTGAATTCACATGAAAAAGAACCAACAGTAGCAAGACTGCCACATGTTGTGACAATACGCTGGATGTACTATGTACGCACACTATGTGCATGCTGGTTCGCAACCTGCACACTGGTCATGCATAGATCATGCGTAGTGTGAACTATAGGCAATGCCTTGCGTGCACATTGAGTTAATGCCATGTGTGCATCGTATGGACAGGCTGTTGTGCATCCCATGCAACGTGAGCCCCTGCAGTCCTATGACCTATTTTGTCTATTTATTTTGTTTTTATGTCCACATTGTTATTGCCCATGATGGGTGTCAAATCCACCAAAAATAAATCCTACTACTCTAAATATAAAATTAATTATATATAGGGTGAGCAAGGTCCATCCCATAGAAAATAACTAAGTATTTTCTAACAAAAAAAAAAATAAAGAAAGGGTTTTTTAATGTGAAATAATAAAGTCACTAAAATAAAAAAAAAATTGAAAATTAATTCAGAATAAATTGATATGAATAAAAACTCATCCAAGGTTAATTCATCACACAACGTTCTTAGGATTGGTTATCAATTGAAGAATAATTCTCTAATGCATGCAATAGACCAGTTACAACATTTAAAGAACTCACCCAACCTAATCTTTTCTTAATAATAGACTAAACATTCGAACGCGAAGAATAATTCCTAATTAATGAATAACCCTAGTCAAAAGATAGGTTCTAACCTGTTAACATCTTTACAAACTAAAAAGACCCGATCCTAGCTAACAAACCTAGAAACATAGTTCTTAGAAACTAGATTGTATATTTTCCATAGTATAATTAAAAAGCTTTGACCCAATCAAATTATACTATTTTTCACTTGTGTTGGTTCAATTAAATAATTATGGATTTAATCTTACCAACTGGATATATGTTATTCTATCAATGGAACAATAGGCTTGATTGCACAATCAACCAAATAATATTAAGGGATGGGTTTTCTTGAAAGAGCACAGAAAAATATACAAATATCACATAAAATAAAGAAAGAAATAAATTGTTTAGATCTCACAATCCATGCTTAGACGTCGGTTTGGATTAACCCCTTGACTGATTAAAGATGTTTAGCCACACATGACCGTCGACAAACCTTCAAGTTCAAAAATATAAAAGCTGAAAACTAAAATACCAAAATACATGAAAATCTAGTGTGAAAATAAAATCCTAAAACACCTATATATATAGGACTAGGAGGGTTTGTTTTCAAGCTAGATTTGTGCCAAAATTTGTCATATTGGTCAGTTGCCTTTAAATCCCGCCAGCAATGGTTTGGTAATAGGGCGTGGTCACGCCCTATACACTGTGCACGAATTTTTCCTTCTTTAACTTTCCAACTTTCTTGCACAATATCCTCCTATACTTTTGATTATCTTTTACACCTTTTTGTACTCTTTT
>CM047879.1:24952767-24993135 GCA_026212405.1 Petrea volubilis | reverse complement strand
ATATAAGTGGTCCTAACCATCTTACTAGCCTTTAATTAAACGTTTATGATCAATGTGAATAAGTGTTCTTGACCATCTTACTAGCCTTTAATTAAACGTTTATGATAAATGTGAATAAGTGCTCTTAACCATCTTACAACCCTTTTATTAAACGTTTATGATAAGTCTGTGTAAGTGGTTCTAATCATTTCGTTACTCCCAACCCTAAAAGCTTATAATCATGTTGTATGTGGATTCAAACATCTTTACGACATTAATCCTCATCTTATTACGTGTGTGCTAAGATATAAGTTATTATGAAAGTGGTGTTAAGCTATTTTTGAAGTGGATCGACTGTTATAAAGTTAAGTTAGTCGAAGCGCACCCATCGATTGATAAACTTACGGATTAATGTTGCATGCCAAGTTAGATCTATATATTGTGCGATGATTATATTGGCAAATAAATTTTCACCCAATTACAAAATTGATAAATATAAATTAAAATATTAAATATTAATTAAATTTTCTATTTATAGTTTGGAATTTCATAAATTTAATTCCAATATTAAATAGTTAATTGTAATTGATATCTTAATATTTATTTTACTGGTGAACGAGGTGTTGCCGCGCGTCAATATGAAGTGTCTCGACCAATTAAATCAAGGATTGAAGCCCATAAAGTCTAAAACCAATCAAGTGGTGCCAAGTGGCACATCCGGTTGTGTGGACCAATCAAATCATAACACACAAATAATATTTTTTCTCTTTAATAATAATTTATATTAAAGAGATAAGTAATGAAGAAGTTGCTAGAAATCCAAAGACCTTGCATAAACGCATGTAAATAGGGGTCATTTAGAGCTCAAAAGGATAAAGAAGTCTTCAAGAGTTAGAGAGATCAAGAAGTTTTCAAGAGCAAGTGAAGCCAAGAAGATCCCAAAGTTCTCTCAAGGCACGCTCAAGAAGATTCGTGAAGATCAAAGGCAAAATTCCCGGTGTTCTTCACAAAAATCATCAAAACAAGGTGTTTAATCTGCAATCAAGGTGTTAGCCCCGTGTTTTGGCAATTCTCCCATCTCAAAACCACAGTAATTAAGGTGATGTTCAAGGCGTTCTTCGCAGAAATCATCCAAATAAGACATTTGATCTGCATTCAAGGTATTAAACCAGCAAATCGACATTTGATTCGTAATCAAGCTACTTAGCATATGAATTGCATTATTAGAGTGACAAATCAAATTTGGAGAAAATAATTAGGGGATTAATCTTTTAGGAATTATTTCCCACTAAATTATATTCTTTTGAAATATTTGTCACATATTTTTCTTATTTTGTAATTTTTAACTTAGAAATACGAAATTTTGTGTGAGCATGTGCCAAGGCTTGAGCAATCAACCACCTCTGTCGCTACACTGTCAGTGCAGTAATTGCAAGATATGATTGCCAATAACATAAAAGCTCAATATGGTGCCCCAGCACAGTATTATCCGACGTACTCGAAGCCCTACACTAGACGAATTGATTTAGTGAGGATGTCGATAGGCTACCAACCTCCAAAATTTTAGCAGTTCGATGGAAAGGGCAACCCAAAGCAACATATCACACATTTCGTGGAAACATGCAACAATGCGGGAACCTATGGTGACCACTTAGTAAAGCAATTTGTACGTTTGCAAAAGGGAAATGCTTTTGATTAGTACGTCAATATGGAGCCTGAGTCCATCAACAGCTGGGACCAAATGGAGAGGGAATTCCTAAATCGCTTCTACAGCACACGATGCACTATATGCATGATTGAGCTCACCAATACAAGACAATGGAAGGATAAGCCGGTGGTGAACTATATCAACTGGTGGCGTGAGCTAAGTCTAAATTGCAAATATAAACTCTCAGATATTTCTATGATGGAGATGTGTATCCAAGGGATACACTGAGGCCTTCTCTACATTCTCCAAGGAATCAAGGCTTGCAACTTTGAAGAACTAGCTACCCATGCCCAAGACATGGAGCTCAGTATTGCCAATCATAGTACCAACTCCCTGCGAGAGATGAGTGGAAGGAAAAAAGAAGTATAAAGAAGAATGATGACTAAAATGACTCGTCCACCAAAGAGTCTATACTTGCTAAGGCAACCCATGTCAAAATCCTTGCTGGCAATGACAAAAGTGGAGGAAAGTTAGAAAATCAATGCATCCCAAGTGTAAGACATCGGTTAACGCTAAAAGAGATGCAAGAGAAGAAGTACCCGTTCCCAGACTCTGATGCCTCCTACATATTTGATTAGTTGCTGGCAAGAAAGCTGATTCAGCTATCGGAACCAAAGCGCCCTGAAGAAAGCATGAGGGTGAATGATCCGAAGCACTCCAAATACCATTGAGTCATCAATCACCCTATCGAAAAATGCTTTGTGATTAAGAACAAAATCATGGCACAAGTGTCACAACTATTGCAAGTGCAAGGGATATCTCTAAAATTAAGAAAAATATTGTTTTGTTGTCAGCACTGGTGGGGGCATCGACGATAATTCAATTTGGGAGTTTTGACCCCAATTTGGTTGAAAACATGTCTGCTGAGACAAATACCAAATCAATGGCAGAGCCTTCTACTAAAACTGATGGTGGCAACGAGTGATTCTAGTGGCGCGCCAAAGGAAACAAATGCAAGGTGTCAAGCAAATTGATCAGACGTGGTCAAGAAATCTTGCTCCAGTTAAGCCCAAGCACCATGAGTTGGTAAAAAGCTCCAAAACTTAACATGATAGATAAAAGAAACCATCAAGAAGTTGCAAGCAAGATTCTCTAACTTTAGCTGACTTCTTCACTGAGAGAGGCTTTAAGTTAAAAGTCAAAATAGTACATGCTACCTTTTATGAAGTAGGAGGCCAAAATTCTTCTTCTTTTTCTACTACCAAAATTTGTCATGTCAATGAAGTGAAAGTCACTGCCAACTCATGCTATACAAGTACTGCAGAAAAGCCAAGAAGACGGCCTCGCCATCAAGTTATGAATGAGCTCAAAAAGTTCAATGAAGATGGTTTTGTACAGTTAAAAAACTCCAAGTGGAAGCAAATGCTCGTTCTAATTATGAAAGCAAATGGAATAATAACATGGAGTCTTGTCTTCCGAATGCCAAAAATTCCTAAGGATCATGAAATAGTTGTGTCAGCCCAAGAAGAGCAAGGGGCAAATAATCTTCATCTTCAAGCTGCAATGCTCCTGGATATGAGCATAAAGTGTCTTATGAAGAAAAAAAATCAAAGTCAATCAAGTGTACTCCTTAACACGAGTATAAACAGTTAAATTCAAATTCAAGTATACTCCTTAACACGAGTATAAACTATCAAAGTCAAACTCAAGTGTACTCCTTAGTACGAGTATAAACTGTTAAAGCTCAAGTTCAAATAAACTCCTTGACATGAGTATAAAATGTTAGCAAATTCAAATAATATCCCTCCTGACACACGAGCCTAAACTCCTTTACATGAGGATAAATATTATACGATACCCACTAATGGCAATGCATGTGGTTAAACTACTAATATACTCTATTGAAGTTATTGAATGTGGTTAAACTGCTAATATACTCCACTGAAGTTATTGCATGTGGTTAAATATAAAAATATTCCACCTAGTCCAGGGTGGCTAAGCAATGGATATTCTTGGCCTGTATGAGTATAAATTGTGTACGACTCCCCCTCAAAATCATCTTTGCCTTTGAACTACGTTATGACTTGATCCCTTCTTGGGTACGTAGGCATCTTTGATAAGTTCTAAGTTCAGTCATGATTTTTGATAAAATCATTCTTCCATTCAGCTATTACTTCACCAAGCTTGAAGAAGGAGAATCGTTAAGTATCTTCAAAAACAATCTTTTAAGTCCTACAAATCTTTAGTTGTAGTCAGAAAGCTTCATAGCCAACTGCACGGTCAAATCCAAATATCTCTAAGATGCAGTCAACAAGCCTTTGGGCCAATTCATTCCAAGTTCTACAAACTCTAGCTGTGGTCAACAAGTTTTGAGCCGACTTCACAGTCAAATCCTCAAATCTCTGAATACGTTTAATAAGCTTTTGAGTCAACTGCATGGCCAAATCTACAAATCTCCAGGACATGGTCTCCAAGCCTTCAGGTTGATTGCACTGCTCAAGTATTATTTCGAGTTTGACAAGTTTCGTGTTGCAGTGAACAAGCTTCTAAGCCGACTGTACGATCAAATCTATAAATTTCCAACATGCAATCACCAAGCCTTCAAGCCGATTACGACGTTAAATCTCCAAAGTACAGTCACCTGGCCTTTATGCAAATTGCTTTCCAAGTACAGTCACCAAGTCTTTAAGCCTACTATAACGCCAAATATATAGGACACAGTCTCCAAGCCTTCAAGCAACGATACAAGTACTTGCAACTTCATGGTAGAGAATTGGGCATGTCTCATCACTAGGTAATCACCTCTGAAGTGGGAATAGTATCTTTATTTTCTTTAAGGATCTCATACGTCTCAAACAATTTCCCTTCTTATGCATCTTGTCTTTGCACAAGCTTTCACCTCCAAGCACCAAAACTGTAGCATGATGAGGCTCTTGCCCGGACAGGATGGCAAGTCTAGATATTTGACCCCTCACCATGATACTCGTGATCTTGGAGGCACCGAACGTATTCAGTTAAAGCTATAGACTAGAAGTACGAACACACAAAGCTAACAAATTTGGTATGCCGCCAAAAATCCTCTTAGTCTTCAAACTCCCCGGAATGCTAAACTTTGTGAATAACTCTTCCTCCGCCATGGATCACCCTTCTTGAGCACTAAATTCGCCAGGTGGATTGTAAGTTAGCTCCAAACGGGCTGAATTCTTCTCTTTCCGTGGTAGCAGTTGGCAATACTTCACATCCTTCTTGCACTAAAAGCTCGCCCAATCGCTGATGGTGACTGGAGAACATTAACCTCTACTAGTGCTCCCTTGCAATAGGTGGAAGGCATGAAACAAGTAACTACAGCAGTAAGGAATAAATCTCTCCCCATTGTCGTCAACTCAATTCAGCTCTACAGCACTGGAATCAACGTCATCATAAACAAGTCCGGTCACTGGAAGGCCCGCCAAGGTGCACAAATCCCACAATGATATAGACAACTCTCTGAAAGAAGTCAAAAGAGCGTCGGTAGGCAGACACCACGTCTCACAAAATGCCTTGACGATCTCCGAGTTGTGGTCGTACGTGAACAATGAGGTAAACATCACATCGTAAATCTCGACCTCCACCAACTTGCACTCGCACCCATTGAGGATGTTTTCTGTCCATTCCCAATAGCCTTGGATATACTTGAAATTGCCTTCGAATTGAATGGAGTCTCCCTACTTGGCTTTGCCTTCACTGATGCTTCACCCTAACATTGGCAAAATACTTGGCTCATCCGAATGCTTGTGATGAGTTGCTTGCAAACACCACATCGTAAATCTTGGCCTCCACCAACTTGCACTCGCTCCGGCTAAGAATGTTTTCTATCCACTCCCAATAGCCTTGGATATACTTGAAATCACCTTTGAATTTGATGGAGTCTCCCCTGTTGGCCTCGCCTTCAATGATACTTTGCCCCAACTTTGGCAAAATACTAGGCTTGCCTGAACGCTTGTAATGAGTTGCTTGCAAACATCACATCGTAAATCACGGCTGGATACACTTGAACTCGCCCTCAAATTTGATGAAGTCTCCCCTTCAATGATGCTTTGCCCCAATGTTGGCAAAATACTTGGCTCCTCCAAACGCTTGTGATGAGTTGCTTGCAAACACGGCATCGTAAGTCCCGGCTAGATACACTTGAACTCGCCTTCGAATTTGATGGAGTCTTCCCACTTGACCTTGTCTTCTATGATGCGCCAACCCAACATTGGTTAGAAGCTTGGCTCGTCTATTTGCTTGTGATGAGTTGCTTGCAAAGCCCACACCTTAGACGTCTTGGTCAAAGAAACCTCCCGGGATTGATCTTTTGTATGCAATGGTTTCACCAACTTCGGCTACTCCGCATACTGGCTAATAGTGGGGGCATGGACTGCCAAAAATGTACCCTTCTCCATAGGCTCATTTCCATCGTAGAGAATTATCAGGTGTTTTTTCTCCAGAGCGGGCATAGCATCTTTGAAGAACACCATAATAGTACCTATCAAATTCCAAACAAAGGTGTAAGGGAGATAAACAGAATAAAAATAGTGCAAACACTATTGATTCAATTTAAAAGGAAACTCGCCACAATTTCGTTTGAAAAAAAAGAGCAATGATTTAGAGGTTACCAAGAGAAGATCAATAGTTAAAAAAAAAATCTTGTTGTAAGGCTAGCATCAGAATAAATTCAGTTCGTACGCAGACTCCGAGAAGGCTTAATAGCCTGTGAGTGGATAGTGTAAGTGCTGGAGGAATTCTTTGAAGCATTATATCAAATAGTCTGCATACAATTCCAAAAAGAAATAGAACATATCAAATTGTGAATGTGGATGCACTTAAGTGAGTACAGGAAGACATGCATAACCAAAGAAAAAATTTACAGTAGATCAAAAGGATATTCCTCAACAAGGAGCCCAGTCAATGATTATCTTTCAACTTCTGCACCGCTGCTCACGTTGTGGAAACTCAATGTTCACTCAAGGTCCTTTTATACATGTTTCTGAAGTCATTGAGTCTGATTAGAACTCAGAATTTCATCAGATACATTGAAGTTCAATAGTCGGTCAATTATACGAATAAGTTAAACTAATTATTATTTTTATTTTTATTGGAATAAGTTTTTCCTTCATTACAATTGTCCGAATAGGAAATCAATTTCTATTAGGACGTCAAAAGAAGAACACGCATAAAGCTTCTGAGATATAGGAAGTATATATGCGGCCATTTAATTGACCCAATGCGATGACATTTTTTTCAAAAGTCCCGCTTGTATTCTTGATGTAAAAAACCAAAAAAAAAAAAAGAGTACATCAAGTCTTGCCTCTCTAATGCAAGTATTCGGCACATTCTTTGCCGACTCTTGAAGTAGGGGCATTTGTTGCTGAATAAATTTTCGCGCAATTAAAAAATTGACAAATATAAATTAAAATATTAAATATTAATTAAATTTTCTATTTATAGTCTAGAATTTCATATATTTAATTCCAATATTAAATAGTTAATTTTAATTGATATCTTAATATTTATTTTACCAGTGAATGAGATGCCACCACGTGTCAATACGAAGTGTCTCGACCAATTAAATCAAGTTTTTAAGCCCGTAAAGTCTAAAACCAATAAAGTGGTGCCAAGTGGCACATTCGGTCGCGTGGACCAATCAAATTGTAACATGCAAATAATATTTTCTCTTTAATAATAATTTATATTAAAGAGATAAATACCGAAAAAGTTGCTAGCAATCCGAAAACCCTACATAAACACCTATAAATAGGGGTCATTCAGAGCTCAAAAGGATAAAGAAGTCTTCAAGAGCCAGAGAGATCAAGAAGTTTTCAAGAGCAAGAAAAGCCAAGAAGATCCCGAAGTTCTCTTAAGGCAAGCTCAAGAAGATTCGTGAAGATCAAAGGCAAAATTCCTGGTGTTCTTTGTGAAAATCATCAAATCATCAACCCACGATCAAGGTGTTAGTCCCTCATTTTGGCATTTTTCCCAACTCAAATCCACGGTGATTAAGGCGAAAATCATCCAAGGAAGGCGTTTAATCTGCAGTCAAGGTATCAAACCAACAAATCAGCATTTTTCTTCAAGTCAAAGTCAAGTCAAATCAACGGTGTTCTTCACGGCGTTCATCGGAGTTTTCGTCATTTGATTTGTAATCAGGCGGCTTAGCCTACAACTCCGGTTATTAGAGTGACAAATCAAATTCGGAGAAAAGAATCAGGGGATTAATCTTTTAGGAATTATTTCCCACTATATTATATTCTTTTGAAATATTTGTCACATATTTTTCTTGTTTTGTAATTTGTAATTTACAGATACAAAATTTTGTGTGAACAGATTAAGTTGCCAGTTCATTATTATGATTATGGTGTATGATTTGTAAATTCAAAACTTCTGCATAGTAATTTAGACCATGTACCCACCCTAAATACTATTAAGAAATAAGAACAAATAACAAAGCTAAAACAGTCAATGAGTGAAAGCTAGCATTTGGTATATGCAAAAGGGCATACAATTACGAGTCACCATATATGTAAAGGCATACAATTGAGAGCCACTGTATACAAAAGGGCATGCTGTTGTGAACAAGCATATGCATAAGGGCATGCGAATGGGAACCAATGTATGCGCAAGGGCATGCGACTGGAAATCGGTGTAGGCATAAGAGCCTGTGACCGAGAGTCAGTGTATGTGCAAGGGCATGCGATCGTGAATTGATGTATGCATAAGGGCGTGCAACTATGAGCCAGCATGTGCATAAGGGCATATGATTGGGAATGTATGAGATCATGCTGGCCAGAACTCTAAGACTAAAGGTTATCCATGCACCACATCATGCATTGCAGAGTGAGTGGTCGTTGCGTACTGTAGTAAGTAACAAGATAACAAGCGAATAATAAGAAGGTGAAAGATGGCCATGGGATGTAAGGATCCCTTAGTGAGCGAAGTGTCGCTCACACCATGGAAGTTTAACCAGTTCTGGGGATGTTGACTTAGAAGATTAGAATAGGTTATTGATTTCAAGTTATGTAAATTGTTTCAAGAATTCTACGAACAAAAGGATTTTATATTATGTAATAAGAAATTTCGTTGCTTATTGTGTATAAAATTGTGGAATTTAGTTTGTTATGTATACAAGGCTTCTTGTCCCCTAGTCGGGCAGCAAGAGAATAGTGTCAACTAAACTGCCAGCCTCACCCAAGGGACACAGGATGTGACAACAAGGAAAATAATTGGACTACTAATAGATCATGATCATGCCCAAAATAGTGAGCACTTCTATCCCATTTAACAAATTAAAAGGGGTATTCAAACAGAAGTGCACTTCTAATATGAAGTGACCACGTCCTATTGTGTAATGACCCAGTATTTCTAGGTATTTTAAAATTTAATCATATGATTAAATTATTTAGTTTTTATGTGATTATTAGTTTATATGTGAACTATGTGATTAAATTAATGTTTTATTATCTTATATGGGAAATGTGCAATAACTATAATGTTTGCATACCACCCATTTGATTCGACGTATATTCATATAAATCAATATATACATATATAATTTTATACATACATTTTTCAAAATTATAATGATAGGAATTATTTGTAATAAAGTCATAGTATTTTTATATATTGAAGTATATATAAATAAATTTGTATATTTTCAAAAATATGTATATATCCTAGGTCATTTTTGTATTTTAGATGATGTAGATATATATATATATACTAATTGATGCTTAAATATGTATTATTTAAATGTTATATGATTAATTTCTATTGCAATATATACTTTGCAATATATACCTATTTTTATTTACAAAACGCATAATTATTGGAATTATTTTCTACTTCATTTAGTAATTATAAAATGCATAAAATTCAAACACACACACATATATACATGTATATAGGCATATACACGAATTTATATAGTTATATAAATAAGGTTTATATTATTTTTCTTGATATTGCCATTTTCACTAAACTGTGTCATTTCACACTATAATAATTATTTTGAAAATTATTTTTAAATACTAGGTCATAAGATTATGATTTATATATATATAAATATCTTACACTTTATATGTATATATTTTAAAGAAAATTCATATACATAAAGGTATAAGATTATATTTTCATTTCTTTAGGCATTTTTCATCATAAACATTGGAAAAATTATATTTTGTGTAAAAATATCTTAAAAATATAAAAAAGAGGAGGGGGTGAACGAAATGTTATGTATATATATGTATAATATAAATATATGGCGTATATTATTACTTGCTCCCCAATTCTCCTTGCATTAAATGAATATTCACATATGTAAGAATTCTTCTAGATATGTTTATACATGTAAGGCTTAGATTAAACTAGATTATGAAGTGTGCATTTAGACTCACACTTAAGCTATAATTAGGTATTGAGTTGGAAGATTTCATTTATTATAACCCTTAGTTGTAACCTTAGGTGGAAAGATAACAATAATTAGAAAATGACTTAATTATTTAATAATCTTATTTCTTAAGCACAACTACTATAAATAGGGGATAAATTGGGGATTTATCACTTTATTTTTCATCACATAACACACACAAAATCTCGCCTAAAACACCCCACTCACACTCACCTTACCCTAAACACACAAAACACTTCATATTTATAGTAAATCTTCTACCCACATATATATATACATAAACCCTTCATTTTACATACTTATAACCCCATAAAAGCCTCTTGAAAAAGGTAGAAGAATATTTAATTAAAGTAGGGACCTTACTTAATATCATAAGTAAAGGTTCTACTTTAATTCATAGATATTATACCTTAAAGAAGTGAATACTTCATATTTGATACAAGGTAGTGATTTCTCTTAATACATGAGTTAGTTTTCTGATAGTGTTAACTTATTATTCTCCTATTAGGACATGGGATGTAACCACAAGTTGGTTACTATCTTAGTCCGAAAGGATTTCACGACAATTTAGCTAAATGCATGTTGTATGTTCATGAACAATTGTGCTAGAAATTTGGGCATTTCTGCTCGATTTATGTGCTGGAAAATTAGGATTTATGCTTGTCTAGGGTTTATATATGTGTTTAGGGTTTTATTCATGTGTTAGAAGTTGCAAATTCAGTGTTTAAAACTGAAAATTGGAGTTGTTTTCAAAGCTGGAAATTCTGCCCTCAAAACTGGAATTACTGTTCCAGCAGCTAAAAATCTTGTTTTTCAAGGCTGGAATTTCGAATTTTACAAACAGAAAATTTATTTTTGAAAGGCTGGAAATTACAGTGTGTAATTTCAGTATGTTTTAAGTTGAAATTCAAGTGTTTCGCAAACTGAAAATTATATTCGCAACCTGAAACATGCAAGCTGAAAATTATGTTCTATGCTGAAATTTTGTGCAACGTGCTAAAAATCAGTGTGTATTGTGCTGGAAATTGTACTGATTATACTGGAAATTGTGTGTATATGGGCCCAAAAAGTGATAGGGGTGGATGGGGCTGAGTTCGGCCGGGCGGCAACGGGCTTGCCGGTCTTAAACGTTCTCGCCATCCATCGTTGCCTAATCCCACCTTGCATGGACGGAGTGTTCCATGTACTGAAGTGGGTCATAGGAAATTCGGCATATGCCTGGGATGTGACCACTGGAGTGTTTCGTTGGGTGGGAGTATTGGTTGGAATTGAATTACGGCACGGCGAGATAAGGTAGCCGCCCGTCGAGGTGGAAAACGGTAGAAAAGTGTACAATTTATGATTCTTATGAATCTGAAATTTTATATGGTTTATATTGATGCAAGTATGTGAACATATGCATGCCCAAGTCACACACGCGCACCTTATGTGTTAAGTGAAATTGCTACTCAACGTGATTGTTGACGTTGTTAATATTTAATGTTTTAGCCCGACATGAGAACGAAGGTATCAAGGAGGAGGATAGCGAGGGATGATTTGAAGCTTTTGGCTAGGAGAAGTCATAGACGAGTCCTTGTAATTGTATCATGTATTTAGGACTCTTATTATGTACTTGGTGTTTTGCTATGTAATAAAAGACTTTTAGAAAAAAAAAAATTACTTTCTATAATAAAAGTATTCATAGCATATTCCCATAAGTAGCCAATGGTTTCGGGCCGTCACATATTGTAAGTGCACATTTGCTCACATCTTCAATTGCTTCTTAAAAATTAGCTTTTATTTTTTGAATTTTTTCTTTTTTTTTTTACCTTACTTCTTCTCTACCCCACCTCTTTTTGAAATAAAAAACCCTAAAAAAATTCCCCCTCCCTCCCAAATTACCTACCAGCTGCCAACCACCGCTCGTCCTTTGTTAGGGAAGTTCCATTGTCCTTCTTACTTTATTGTTGTTATATTTACACATTGTCCTTCTTACTTTATAAAACCGGCATGTGCCCGCCGTAGGGTTTTCTGAAGGGACCCCACCCCTATATTAATCAATAAAAAAGATTACAATGGGAAGTTCATAAAGTACATGATCAATATAACAAGAAGCCTAATGTGCCGTAAATAAGGAGTACTACTCCCTTTACAAAAATTATGAGTAGAATAAAAGCATAAAATAGGAGTACAACTCCTATTGCATGAAGAAAAATACTCTAAATAAACCTGCAAAAATAGGTGGGAACAAAGGCGAAAATGTTGAACTGCCAAAAAACGTTGCATTAGGAATTCATCCTGATGTTGAATCCTGTAGCTCGTGGGCCAAGTATTAGAATAGCCATCCTTGCAAAAACAGCAGCCAAAATTAAAATTAATAGCACCAATCATCTCAAAATAAACCAAATTCAGTAGCCTAAATCCCCAATGCAAAAACTCCCGTGCACTAGGACAATTACAGTTACCCCCCAGGAAAGTTTCAGAACCGGCAAAGTGTCGCCAAAACAACAATCCACTGCCCCCCTACTACTGCACCAGAAACAGCAGCATCAGTATGTGGCAGCAACAGTTCTGTTTGTGCACAAAAGGCCAAGCTTGCCTGTTTCGAAAATTACAATTACCCCCCTGGCAGGTATGCAGGATAAAAAACAGCCCCCAACAGCAAGAGTAGCCCAAAACACCACAAAGCAACGCCAAACAAACCACCCAAAACCACGCACCATCAACATGGAAGTGATCAAACAAAGAAATACACAGGAACACAAACACAAATACAACATACCAAACCATGATGAAAGGAGCAGTTATTTAAATCTAAAATTAGGAAGACCCCACTTGTCCATCTTAAGCAGTCCACGAATTGGTCCTTGAGTTTGTTCCCCTTCCACGACCGCAGATGTCAGAGCATCACAAGCCAAATTAGCCATATAATCCGCTGCCTTGTTTCCTTCACGATATATGTGAGAAAACCGAACATTGGCTTTGGTTCTGAGCTCTTGAATCCCCATAAGAAGATGTGACAGCTTCCAGTTGGTGCTGTTGGACTGAATGAGGTGCAGAATAGAAGAGGTATCAATCTCCACCCAAACTCTTTGGAAGCCACATTCACAACACAACTGCAACCCTTGTTTTACAGCGTATAATTCAGCATAAGTATTAGATTGATGACCAACGAAAGAATAGAAGACGCAGATCACCTCCCCAAAACAATCACAAATGACTCCTCCTGCACCCGCAACCCCCGGGTTGCCTCTTGACGCCCCGTCCGTATTGAGCTTAACCCATCCAGTGTCCGGTTTCAGCCAATAAACAATACGAGGCAGGCTCGGCTGCTGATCAGAAAGATTAAATTTGAAACCCAGTTGAGCTGCCAGAAGGATATCCCCTTTCCAGTGCTTCGAAGTGAATATATTGCCATTGTAAAGAATAGACAGCGAATGTAGAACCCGCCAAACAATTCGTTTGGCAAGGAACCTCCTTTGTCGATGGACACAGTCATTTCTCTCCTTCCAAATGTGCCAAAAAATAAGGACAGGGACACAGTCATTTCTCTCCTTTGTCGATTTTTCCAATGATTGAGCTGAGTGGCGACATTATCTGTGTCAATGGCAGAAATATCAAAGATTCCTGTAAAGAGTGCCCAAATATCCCTAGCTTTAGGGCATTTAAGAAAGAGATGCTGAGCATCCTCAACACTATCCCCACAACCATAGCATCTAGAGACCATGATAATTCCCTTCTTCTGCAGTCTTGTGTGGACAGGTAGCCAGCTATTGAGAAGGCGCCAAATAAAGACAGAGACAGTTGGTCTGATTTGTTTAGTCCAAGCATGCGATAAGAGCCCATGGCGTTCCCGAGTAGCACGAATGGCTTCAAATGCGGACTTCGTAGTAAATTTGCCCGAAGGGTAGGCTTTCCAAGTCAGGATATCGACATTAACATGAGAGATAGGGACTTGACCAATCTGTTGAGCTAACTGAGAGGGGAGGACAGACCGCAACTTGCTGTCATCCCACCTCCCATTAGTCCAATAAGCGTTAACTGGTTCCAGCCTACAGACTGGTGTGTTTAATAAGATAGAAAGCGGAGCTTCACCTATCCAACAGTCATACCAAAAGGAGCAATCTCCTCGGCCTAAAATCCAGAAGAAATGAGCCTCTGCCTCTGCACGAATACTCACCATACGCCTCCATACATTAGAGTGTTTTGGGTGAAAAGGGGCATGAAGGGGGAAGAACCACTTGACATACTTCTCCCTCATGTATTTCGCCCACAGGGATGATTGCTTGCGAAAGTTCCACCAAATTTTCCATGAGAAGGCCTGAATAACTTCAGCAAGTTTTCTGACATTTAATCCACCCTCTTCGTAAGGATAGCAGACAGTCGGCCAAGAAGTCCAATGGATCTTTTTTAGCTGGCCATAGTCACCCCAGAAGAATTTATTGAGAAGCTTGTCAATCTTGCTAAGAATAGAATGAGGAGGCTGCAGCACTTGGAGGATGTACAACGGCATAGAGTTCAGAACACTTTGAATCAAGAGAAGTCGCCCACCATGGGATAGAGCTGTTTTATCCCAACCAACAATTTTGTTCCTGATCTTTTCCAATATATCAGCATAAAGAGAGGTTTTCTTATTTCCAACATACAATGGGGCTCCAAGATAAGTGATTGGTAGTGAGGTCATAGTAAATCCGGTGGCCATCTGGATGTAATGCTTTTGCACGCTGCAACAATGTTTGCTCACCACGCAATGGCTCTTGGAGCAACTAATAAGCTGCCCAGAAACAGCTTCATATCTACGCAACAAATCCATCAATGCAACAATATTTCCATCCAAGGACTTAGCAAAAATAATAATATCATCCGCATATGCCAAATGGGAAATCACCTGTCGGGAATCACCATCATATTTGAGTGAAGGGATACGTTGAAAGAGAGAATCCAAACTCCTTGAAAGCCATTCGGCTGCGAGAATAAACAGAGCCGGGGAGAGGGGATCCCCTTGTCTTAGACCACGGGAGGACTCAAAGAAACCAATAGTGGAACCATTCACGAGCACAAAAAAGAAACAACTTTGAACACATCTCCGTATCATAGAAATCCATTTCTCGGAAAACCCCATGCTTTCCAGAACATGGAAGAGAAACGGCCATTGAAGCCTGTCATATGCTTGGCCATGTACAGTTTAAGGATAAGCTTGTCCCCTTGACCTTTCACATTTAGCGAATGGACTAACTCTTGTGCTAAAAGGATGTTATCTTGAATGGACCGTCCAGCAACAAAGCCACTCTGAGCCGCGGAGATCAAATCTGGCAATACTCGGGCCAACCGCTTATAAATGAGTTTAGAGATGATCTTATTGGTGACGTTACATAGACTGATCGGTCTATAATCAGCCCAAGAGGAGGCCGTGTTTGTGACGACCCGGTAATCTGTAATATTTAAATAATTGATTTAAAATCTTTTGCTTCTTGTAAATGTTATTATTACTTGTTGTTTTCAAATTTTCGTCTGCTTTTGCGATTAACTTACAATTTGAACGGTAAAGTGTCAATTTTCGAACTTTCTATGCCCTAAATTGCAATTTTCAAAATATAACTAAAATATTCTTAATTTCTGAGAAATATACATATAATTTCAGATTTATAAACATTAAATTTCATAATTTTGGAATTTTTCTAAATTAATTATGAATTTTCGGATTTTATGCCCAAAAACCCTAATTTTATGCCCTAAAACCCTAATTTTCAGTTTTTACAAAAATAAATAAATACAAATTCGAATTTTTAATAAAATAAAGATATGATTTCAGATTTTATAAGATGAGGACAATCAAAATCAGATTTTATTAGATTTTATTTGATTTTATTTGATTTTGTGTTAATATTTTATTAAAATATCCTACACTAATACAAGATGAATTTCTTCTAGAAATTGTGCATTTGTGTGGTCTTCCATTCATCTAGATTCATGACTCATGGATTAGGGTTATACCAAGGCTAGAATAGAGGAGGGAGGTGGAAGATTTCATTTAATTTGGCATTTAATTCTATGCCTAGTTGGAAGATTTGCATTAAATGGAAAGATTTGCATTTATTAAACCTTGGTCCCCAAGTCTTGCCTTCTACCCTCATTCTCCACTATAAATAGGACCTCCCACACACTTCCCCATCCCCAAAAACGTCCTCACACATACACACACTATACTCTCTCTATTTTCTTCCACAAACACACAAATCCCGCCTAAAAACACACCCCCTCACTTACTCTACTCTCAACACCCAAAACACTTCTTATGTATAGCCTATCTTCCACCCACATATATGTACACACAAGCCCTTCTATTTTCATCCATATATACCTATAAAGCCTTCTATATCCTCTCTTTTTCCCTAAAAACATTTCAAGGTAGGAGTATTGTTTAATTTCATGAGTAAAGTAGGAATTTAAGTATCTTGTAAGTTTTAGATATTTTATGCTTTCATTTTCATTATAGTATTATGTGAAATTATGTGTCTACGTGCACCTATTCAAACACACACGCACCTTATGGGGTTGAATGATATTTCTACTCAACCGTCGCGTTGACTCCTCCTTTCCAATACTTTTTAGACAGAAATGAGATAGCGGATCAGAGTGGCGCAGCGGAAGCATTTGGAAGCTTTTTACACGATATAGTTACTTTTCTATTCTTTTGAAAATTGTGACTTTTGTATTTTGTACAAATTATATGTGAAAATAATTATTTATACAACTATGAAAATATTACCGTTGCGCGTTTCTATCCAATTTTATTTTATAAATAAAAGGGTATTTTTTCGGGTCGTGACAGTGTTGGTCTTGGGAATAAGCACTAAAGTAGTAGCTTTGAACCCTTTAGGCATTTGACTCCCATCAAAGAAGTCTAGAATTGCCTCAAAAATGTCCTGCCCCACTATATCCCAGCATGTCTGAAAGAAAAGAGAAGTATATCCGTCGGGCCCAGCCACACTATCGGGGCTGATATCAAACACAACTTCCTTCACCTCGTCAAAAGTCGGTGTAAGACATAGGTTATCAAAGTCTGACTTCGTAATGAGTTTCGGAATACAAGCGAAGTCATCCGGTAGCATCTCATCCTCCCCCGAACTCAAAAGCTTCTGGAAGAAGGCCACAGCAGATTGTTTAATGTCGAGTGGACTCGTGAGAACTTGATCACCTTCTAAAATAGTGTGGATGGCTGCCCGTGCCCGTTTCTTTTTAACCAGTGAGTGGAAAAATTTAGTGTTGCGCTCCCCTTCTGCTGCCCATTTACAGGCAGCTTTCTGCTTCCAATAGCTCTCTTGCATTGCTAGGGATTTAGTAAGCTCAGCACTAGATCTGTTCAAGTTGATTAGGTTGTTATCTGAGGGATCTTGCTCAAAAAGTCGCTCGCAAATTTGAACATTCGCCTCCTTAGCAGCCACGACATCAAAGATATTACCAAAAACATACTTATTCCATCATTTCAGGCGTTGTTTGAGTCGGCCAAGCTTGCGTTGAAGTTTCACCATCCCTGTTTCTGCGATAGGAATATTCCAGTTTCGCTGTACTTACTCCAAAAAACCGTGGTGGCGACACCACATGTGTAGAAATCTAAATGAGGATGGCCCTTTGAAGGCATTATTCTCCAAATAAATCATCAATGGAACATGATCAGATTTGTGAAGGGATAGGTGACAAACTCGGGTGGTCGAGAATAGGTCAGCCCACTCGTTAGAAAGCAACACCCTATCCAGTCTCTTCCATGTCCTCTTCTTATCCGTCCAAGTAAACTGACTCCCGATGCAGCCCGCATCTTGAAGCTCACAGTCTTGTACAAAGTCTGCGAATTCTTCAATACCCCCTAACTTAGGAGAAGCACAACCTTTCATCTCGGAAACAGTCAGAACTGTATTAAAGTCCCCAGCCACAAGCCAAGGGGAAGAGGTGCAAATATTTCTCAATCCGTCCCATAACTCGCGCCGTTCACACCTCGAGCATTTGGCATATACAAAAGAACAATAAAATGGTTTAGCCACAGAAGGATGAGAGACTTCAATATGGATAAACTGTTCATGATTCTCTAGTATAGTGATACAGGTGCTAAAGTCAGAGAAGACCCAAATCTGATTAGCCACATTAGACACAACTTGCTCAAAACCAAATCTACGAGTCATAAAGCTAGCATCAAGAACAGTCATTGGCTCAATGATGACAAGAATATTTAACTTATTTTTTTTCCTCAAGCGATGTAAATATCTTTGGGAATTTGAATTGGAAATACTTCTAATATTCCACACTATTATGTTTAAATTCATTAATTATTGATGAAGAAAATACCTTCTTTAGTGGTTTTTCTTTTGCTCCTAGTTTGTCTCTGCGTTCGAGGTGGCACCTCATGCTTCTTGACTGTATTTTTCCTCAGTGTAAAGTTGGAGTCTTGACGGATTGCATCATCAACTGATCCTCCCCTTTTATTTGCCGCATCAGTTCTAGCCTCATCAAAGACTAAATGTTGCATAGGGTCATGGCCATTGGTGTTAACTGGGATAAGACAATCATCTCCACCGACAACATTTAGAAAACATGGGCCCCTGCTCTCATGAGACGAAGGCCGCTCTATTTGAATATGCAGGTTTGACAGCACGTTAGTGGTGTCGGGTTGAATCTCCTTGTCGAGGTAACAAGAATTAATTAAATCATTTTCAGTTGGGGTTCCGTCTGGGAGCTTCTTGGCAATGTCTTGGTCACACGAAATCTGTGCAGGAGCAGCCGAGTGCATAGGTATTTGATCAGCTGAAGGAAGGTCAATTGCTGAGTATGGGGGTTGATCAACACCCAGATGGGCAGCAGCTACATTGGTGAGTTGAGTGGAAACAACAACTGATTTGTTTGTAGCATTAACCAAATCGGCAGCAGGTGCAGTCATCACTTCCTCCTCATTCTCCAAAACTGCAAATGAGTTCACTTTTACCGCTGTATCAACTGAAGTAAACTGCGGAGTATGTGCAACTGCAGAGTGTGGGGGCTGTTCTTCAGGAACAGCAGGTTGCGAAGGGGGAGTCACTTGAACAGGGGTAGCAGCTTCATTTTGGGCAGCCACTGGAACAGGGGCAGTAGCTAACTTGTTTACGGTATTAGTCATAATGTCCATAGGCTCGTTCTCGATTTCCTGCATGTCCTCTTTATCTTTATTCTGTTCCAAAACCACAGCTGCTGTTTGCTGTCTTTGTGTATTATACCCCATGGCAGAGGTCATTACCCCATCACGATGTGTATTATACTCACCTAATTCGACACAAGCAGTATTAAGAATATATGCAGTACGCAAATTTGAACCCGCATTACATGTATTGGTGGGAACATCTTCATTAGTAATGTTCAGCAGTTCCTCATTTTCTGTTCGTAGTCCTTCTTGGGGCTGCAGGGGAATGGTTCCAGTGGCTAAAGTCTGGACGGGTGCAGCTGGAACACTGAGGCATGTATCCCCTGGGGTGGTCGAAACTTGGGGAATTGGGAGCTGGTTACCAGCTTGAACCAGAGCAAGGTCAGGGACTGAATTAGTGGGATTATGAACGCCAAAAGGAGCAGCAGCAGACTTATGAGTCTTATTAATTAAATGATCAGCCGGGGCAGGTTCTTGCATCATGTCTAGCACATCCTCCTCAGTGTAATTCTCCAAAGCTACAAAAGGATTGGAAAGGGCCGCTGCATCAACCGGAGGTTTGCTCGGTCCCGACACATTAAAGTGTGGCAGCTCGTCCATTTTGCGTTTACTTCTATATAATCGTTGTTTGCGAGGGTTCGAAACAAGCCTCCATTCTTGCATAGCTTTCTCAGGGGCATTTTGACGAAAATGTGGGGGATTATCCGAGACTACTGCAGAAGCTGTTACTGGGGCATTTTGTCGAACAGGAGGTGGGCCACTGGGTCCAGCTTGGAGTTCGGCCACTGAAACATTTAGTCGAACACCTGTTGGCCAATCCTAAGGCTGACCACACTGTTGCTTTGAGTGAAACTCACGACACTGTTGACAGTAAGGAGGAATCGGACCGTAAGCAACACGCTGAATCACATCAAAATTACCATTATCGACGAGTAAGAATTCGTCCAAGGGCTGTAGGACGTCAAGTTCGACCAAAACGCGGGCGGTGCTCGGGCGTGTGCGATCCGACGTTGGTTCGTCCATCTTCAGCGGCGTACCAAGGAGCTCAGCTAACCCCCAAATGCAGCGGTCATTGGCAAGGTGTGGCTTTAGTTGAGGGAACTCAACCTACACCGAAGCAATGGACGCCTCCACTTGAGGATCGAAGTCAGCTGTATATTTTAGAAGCCGCATGGTGTAACCATGAAAATCCAAGAACTTCTTCTTCCAAAGACGATTATAATCCTCAGGTTTGGATAGCACAATTAAGCAATGCTTATCATCAAGAATCCCAAACTGATAGACCCCATTTAACTTGAGATTATGAAACAAAATACGGACGGTTCTCCAGGATAGTCCCCCACACGAAAATTTACCCACGAGAGCGTACTGGTAAGGGCGCATCAGGAGTTCACATTCTTCAGGGGACAATTTGAGAGCCTTTAATCCATTCTTCCGTGTTGCATTACCCATCGGCCCCAAGGGATCGTCAAAATACTTTTTCTTCTCGCGTGAAGATACCTCAGAGAATAATCCAGCTGCTGGGTTCGTGACTTCAGCAAATGTCCTGCGAGGGGGGAACGGCAGCGGCGGGCGTTTGTCCGGCGGTTGAACGGCGTTAGAGGTAAAGTCGGCCATAGAGAGAGGAAGAAACAATAACTTTGGCCCGGGAGGGGGTTACTTGTGGTAGGTTTTAGTGTTTGCATCATTTTTTATGCATTAAATTACTTTGTCTTGTTATTTTTTCTTTGAAAATGTTGTTGATTGATGATATGGATGGCCTATTGTGTTTAGTTCTTAGGTCCTTCGCATGCTTCATCACTTTTTCTTGCCCATGTTGTTGATGATTGTAGTAGAGTATTGATCCCAACATATTATGTATCTAAAGATGTTTGTTTGAACCAATGTTTATGTGTGTGTATTCTCGTGGATATATTCTTTGGATTGCTCATTTTCTAGGTGTGCCAACATTCGCTCTTTGAGTTCATTAGTGTGACATTATTCAAAGGAGTTACTCTTCATTGGAAAAGACTAATGAGTTAGATTTTAGGATACTTGGGGATAAGTATGGACTATGTGTGAAGAAATTGGATAAAATTCTATTTTCCCTAAATTTTATGCTTTATTTGCATTGATTTTTGTTGATTTTGGATTATAAATTGGTTAAATTCACACCAAAATGATGTTTTACTCGTGTTAGGATGGAATTGATAAAAATAAGTATAAAGAGGATTAGAACATGGTGAAAAGCGCCTGAAGTTATTATACAAGGATGCAAAAAATTTAAAATTCAAAATAGTTCTTCTACTACATAGGACGCGGTCACACCCTACGGACATACCAAACTTGGTAAGATTTTATGGCAGCTAACGAGTTATGGCAAGATTAGTAGCAAATCTATTTTGGAATAAAATTATGCTCTTTCCTTACATATTAGGATTTGTCTAGCAAGTCTCCTAATACATCTAGGAATAGTTTTGGGTTAGGAAACTCATTATATATAGGTTACAATATTTTATTTTTAGACGAGACTTTTACTTTAGTTTTTTGTTTCTGGCTTAGAAATTTTCAGCTTTTATTTAACTTGAAGTTTTGTCTATGGCCATGCATAGTTAAGCAACTTTCATAAGTCAAGGAATAATTCAAGCAAACGTTTTTATGCAAGGATTATGAGATCTAATTGATTTATTTGTCGTTTATTTCATGCAATATTTGTAATTTTTTCTATGCTTTTTCGAGAAAATTCCATCCCTTAATTTTGTTTTGTTGATTGTGCAATTCTGGCCCATTGTTCAATTAATAAAACCACATAATTCCGATTGGTAAAATTAAATTAGTAATTGTTTAATTGAACCAACATTAGTAGAAAGTAGTATAATTTGATTGGGTTGAAGCTTTTGGATTATATTGTGGAAAATATATAATCTAGTTTCTAAGAACCACATTTGTTAGGTTTGTTGGCTAGGATCAGGTTTTTCTAATTTGTAAAATTTTTAACGGATTAAATCCTATCGTTTGAGTAGGATTTTTCGTTAATTAGGGATTATTCATTGTGTTTGCGTGTTTAGTCTATAATTAAGGATTGATTAGGTTGGAGAGTCTCTAAAGGCTATAACTGGTAAATTGTATGAATTTAAAAGCTATCTTTCAATCAATAATCAATCCATGAAAATGTTGTACAAGGACGTCCAACTTTTATTTTATTTCAGTGACTTTTTATTATTTTTCATTAAAAAACCCCTTCTTTATTTTACTTTGTTTGTCTGGTTTCCTTGAGAATTTTTCAATAGTTATTTTCTGTGGGACCAACCCTGCTCACTCTATACACAATTTAATTTGTGTCTGGAGTAGTAGGAATTATATTGGCTAATTCGACACCCATCAACACAGGAAATTCATTAAGTATGAATTATGGCTCAAGAGCGTGGCCTTTTGGGTCACATCATCTCCAAAGAAGTTATTGTAGATCCCACAAAGATTGAAGTGATAAGGGTTTGGCCATGACCCACAATGTGCTAGAAGTAAGAAGCTTTCTAAAGTTCACCGGTTATTAACAAAAGTTTGTGGAGGGATTTTCCAAGATTACCTTATGCATGACAAAGCTGACCAAGAAGCGAGTAATGTTCGAATGGACCTCGACTTTCGAGAAGAGTTTCAACAAACTAAAGTAGTGACTTACGCTTGCACCATTGCTACCACTACTTGCCAAGACAGGTAGATTCACCAAATACGCATCCAAGGCTAGGTTGTGCTTTGATGCATAATGAGCAAATGATTGCATACGCGCCAAGGTAGTTGAAGCCGTAGGAGCAGAATTATCCCATGTGTACTCTTAAGATATGGAGCACTATCTCTATCGAGAAAACTGCTAGGTGTTCACAGACTATAAGAGCCTCAAGTACTTATTCACTTAGAAGGAGTTGAATATGAGGCAACAAGGGTGGTTGGACTAGATCAAAGATTATGATTTAAGTATCCACTACCACCGTAGAAAGGCCAATCGAGTTATCGATGCCCTCAGCCAAAAAGGAAGTAGAATGTAATCAGCATAGCTCACAATTAGATGGAGGCTTTAAAATTGGAGGTAATGGAGTCGACAAACAAATTATTAATTGCTCTGCACATTTGATCACACATTATAGAAATGATCTAGCTCGCACGGATCCAACCCCGAGTTGTAAAAGCACTAGAAGAAGGCTATAACTAGAGATCCAACGGATATTTAGATTGGGGATGATGAAGTCCTTTATATGAGAGAGAGGTTACGTGTTCCTACAAATGAGGAACTATGGAAGGAAATCCTCTCAGAGGCCCATGACTCAAAGTTCTTCATACATCTCAGGAGTATGAAGATGTATCAAGACTTAAAGCAGAGATTTTGGTACCTAGGATGAAAAAAGATGTAGTTAACTACATGGTGAGATGCCTAGTGTGTCAGAAAGTGAATGTTGAACCCCAACAATCGAGATGTCTATTATAGCCTATGGAGATACCAAAATGGAAATGGGAGCATGTAACCATGGATTTCGTGGTGGGATTATCCAAGACGTAACAAAGGTGTAACGCTATCTGAGCAATAGTTCATCAACTCACCGAGTCATTGCATTTCTTTTGATATGCATCACGTACACCCAAGTTAAATTAGCTTCACTACACATAGAAGATATAGTAAGGCTGCATTATGTACTAGTAAGCATCATGTGCAATAAGGAATCGCAATTCACATCACACTTCTGGAGGATTTTCGAACAGGCAATGGGAACTAAAGTGGAGCTCAACACCGCCTACCATCCGAAGACAAACGGCTATGCATGCTCAATGCTACCATGCATCCACGGGCACCATGAACCCTCGTTGTCCCACTACCCGTTACATGTGTTTATTCCATCTAGTTGTCCACATTTTTATGTACCTACCTGATAAGTTGACTTTTATGGTATAATAGGTCAAGAAAACTAGGTGTAAAGTGTATAAGGATTATTTGAGAAAGAACATTCGTTGTAGTAAGTGGCTATGCAAAATTTACTAGGACTAAGTGAAGGGTCATGTTTGCTTGATAATATATGTTGTACGTAGGTTAGCTTACCCTGCTGTAGTTGAGCAAGTTATATTGTATGCCTGATTTTGTGAATGTGTATGTGTCCTGTGATACTACAAGTATGGTTTGTGTAATATGTTTGACTATTATTATGTGCGCTTGATTAATGATGTTTCGACGTATTATCATTGTCAAGATGATTGTTCAAAAGTATAAAGCCATGAAATTCTAATTATGTGCACTTGATTAATGATTTTTCCGCTAAAGCCAGGCATATACCTTGGTGCTCGAGCACGCTTTGAGGTAGTGCAGGGAGCTATGTGCATGGGCAAGGCATTACCATTCCACTACCAAATTAATAGGAGATGGAAGCTTGTATTTGTATTCGAGTTACTATGTTGAATAGTGCTTGTGTTAGTGAAGTGAGTGGAGGAATAGTACCAGAAAAGAAGCAAGGATGAGAGGAACCAATTTGTAGGACGCGGCAATACTGGGGCCAAAGGCTGGGTGCTCAATGCATTAAGATCATCCTAATTAGGGTTAAAAATTAAACTTGATTAGATGTTGCTTTGCGGAATGAAACAATTCCAACAAATTAAGATCCACCAATTGAGGATTAAATGTTGGTCGACCCTCCTAATAGGTGTTAAAGATTAGACATGCTATGGGGTTATATAGTACTAACATCCTCCTAATCAGGGTTAAAGATTAGGGCTTAACCAAGTTTTTGCTCAAGGCATTCCCAAGATTCACGCATGTATACATGCATCATGCTACGCATCATGAATTGCATTAATTATGTAGATATGATTGCGTTGCATTAAAAAAGGGAAAGGTAAGACAGTGACAAGAGTTTGAGTATATGCTAATGAGGCGATCGAGACCCCTTGTTGAGTGAAATGTTGCTCATACTATATAAATTCAATACCTTGCAAATGCGTATTCTGAAGTGGATGATGGCGATCAGTTTTGGGGCTAGTGATCCTGAAGTATAGAATTAGATCTCTTTCCTATTTTGTTAAACTAGAATGTAATACCAAACTTTGTAAAGATGAGAATAATGTTTTATTATGATTCTTTTAAAGTTTCTACTGCAATGTTATGAAAAAAATTATGCAGGAGTTAGTTATGCTCTGTATTCAAGGCTTCATGTTCCCGGCTCAGATGGTAAGGGAATAGTGTCGATTGAACCGCTAGCCACACTCCAAGGGGTGCGGGCCATGACAGTGGTGACCTAAACGATTTACATGTTTTATGTAATATATTTGTCTTTATTTTTCACTACCTTATTGGGACATTCAAGATTATATATGATTTCGAGTACTATTTTGTGGACTAATTGATAGTATTACCTGAAGGCTTTTGCAATAGAATAGGGATGTTTAATACTTTATTGGGATGATGATTTATGCATTTTGTTGGAATAAATGAATTATGTATGGATTTAGAAATGTTTTCACTCCGAGGCTTACTATCCTTGAGCCCCTCCGAGTGAAGGAGCAATGTCGGTTGCATCATGCCCCGGGGGCGAGGTGTGATGGTTAGTGTTGTTGCACTTCAGAAACATAACTACCTTTTGTGCTGCCTTTGGATTATCTTCTAGAATCTGGACCATTTTCTTCCTATGTTTTTAATTTGGTATGCCTGAACTACTTTAGTTTCCATTTTTTGCTTGTCGCTTAGATATTTAAAATTGGGTTTGTAAAAACCTGTAACTATTTTGCTAGTTAGGTCTATATATTTTAGTAGTATGTGCTTTATTATGCGGCTTTCTAATTATAAGATAGGTTATAGTCAAAGCGAACTAGTAAATTCTCTCTTGTTTTTCTACACATCAAGTTAGGGGGAGTACGAGAGTAAAAGTTTAGATTCCAATTTTTCAATTTCAGCATTACATCTATTTTATCAACAAAAATCAGCTTTGATGACAACTATTCGCACAAAAATTTCGTATCTGTAAAACCAACAAGTACAAGACAAGAAAAATATGTGACAAATATTTCAAATTTGAAAAAAGGTTACAATTTAAAAGGAAAATAATTTCCTATAAACCAATCCTCTGATTCTTCTCTCTGAATTTGTTTCCGAGGGCTTGGAACTTGCAGGATGGAAGTCATGATTTACCTTGAAGTCAAAGGTCAACTTTGAAATCGAAGGCCTTGAAGCACTTACACTTTGAAGACAAAGTAGAGCCTTTGTGGATGCAGTACGTTGTCGTAGCGGTCGCTTGCAATTTGAAGACTTGAGAATTTTGAGAGCTCGTACGAAGATCGTGTTCTTGTGAGCTTGTCTCTGTGTCCCCTCTTCAGCCCCAAATGACCCCCTTTTAGAGGCATTTGTATAGGGCCTTTTGGATTGCTCCTGAATGTTTTCAGTATTTATCTCTTTATTTTATATATATATATATATATTTATTTTTTAAAAAGAAAAATACTATTTGAGTGTCATAATTTGATTAGTCCACGTGCCGAAATTAGCCACTTGTCGTCTTTTGATTTGATTTGGACTTTCGGGCTGCATAACCTGATTTGATTTGCCGGAACACTTCATACTGACACTTGGTAACTTCTTATTTGCCAGTAAAATAAATATTAAAATATCAATTAAAATTAACTATTTAATTTTGCAATTAAATTTATGAAATTCCAAAATATAAAAATAGAAATTTTAATTAATATTTAACATTGTAATTTACACATGTTGATCTTTAATTTACCGAAATTTATTTGCCAACAAATGTCCCCACTTCAAGGCTTGGCGAAAAACATACCAATTACTTGCGGATGAGGCGGGACTTGAAGTACTCAAAATAATTATGGACTTTTAAGAAATTAGGTCCATTAATCTTTCCATTTGAATACCCTCAGGCCTTAATTCCGAACTTGTCAAAAAAAAAAAAAGAAAAGTTAGCCCATGATTTTGTAATATAATTGCAAGGTTTTTTCCTTGCCCATAATTCGGCCCAAGTTGTGAATTCCAATTGCCCATAATGGGGCCCCATGCATTTATTTGGAGAATTCAACTTCAATTCTACCATTCACGTGATGATTCTAGTAGCAACAGAAGTCTTTATCCTCCTACCATGGCTAATTGGTTATCTCTCCAGTGCTGATGCAGAACAGAGTCTCATTTTTTTTCTTTCAATTTCGTTCTCTCTTTTAATTCGAACTTCACAAAGAAATTGAATTCTTTTCCTATCAAGAGCCCAAAGCTCATCTTCAAGCTGATCGTGAGGTAACATCATCCCAATCTAATTCAACTTATTAAGAATGTAATTAACTCCCACCGGAACTCAACTCTAATTAAAATATTTAATTTTGTTGTGAGGAATCATCTTTAAAAACTTAAAGTATCTTCTCAACTTGATCTCATAATCACCTTTGACACTTGGCCACCATTCCAAATTATCAACAATTTGTCTCAATCCAATTTTGTTGCTACAGGAAATCTGGACCTCCTTCTTTTAACATTGCCGTGCCTTGTTTATTCAATCAAGCACACTTCAAGTCTAAAATCTCAGCATATTTGGGTTCTAAAAAAAATCAGGACTCTATAGTTGTGAAATTAATGAAGCCTTGATCTGCAAAGTCTGAATCTATATCAAACTCAAATAGGTGTCGACCGCTTGTATATAAAGGGGATCCCAGCAGAGTTTTTTTTTTTAATTAAACAATCAGAGTATCAGAGAACAAACGTCGAGAGAGAAGTGCTTCTGGTCAATTTTTTTTTCTTTGGTTTTCTTTGTTTCTTCTATTTCATGAACTCAATCATTCCCTTCCAGGTTTGTCTTTCTTTTACTTCTCTTGCTTATGCACATCACATGTTTGACAAATTGCTTGAAAGAATACTCCTACCCTATTTTTTTTTTTTTCTTATTCATTGATTGTTGTCCCCTGCACATCTCTTCCTTTTTCTTTTCTTTTTTTTTTTTACAACTCACGACAAAATAAACACAGCTTTGACTTTGAGCAGCTTTGGATTTGAATTATTGAAGGACTTAAAGCTCACAATTTGTCATTTAATGGAAGTCTAGAGACGGATTTTACAGAGGAAGATGAATCTTGCGACTTATCCATACATATGAGAACGTGAATTATAATCGAACTCCATGACTTGGTAATTGGCTATAAAAGAAATTGGCTCCAATACTTGGCTCATCCAAATTGCGATCATTAGCAGAATACAACAAAAAAAGAAAGAAGTCACCCGATTGCTTGAGCCGAGAAATAGAAAAAAAAACTCTTGCTCTTCCTTGCTCCTCTTAATCGTACACCGAATTTGTTGGCGAAGATTAAAGAAGTTTCGATCTTGAAGTATATATATATTTTTTTATTATCTTCTTTTGTTTTTTTTCTTCCTTTGATTTCTTGAACCTGACGTGTAACCTTAAACATACAATATCTTTCCTCATATTCATATTTGTATATATTGTACCCCTGCAGGAATATCAGATATTGCAAGATGTATATTGAGGACCACATAGAACCTTTTTCCCGTATAGTTATTGGAAGCGACAAGGATGGCCTCAAAGTCAAATGTACTTCGTTGGCGGCGCATAAGCTGGCAATCGGCACTCAACCTACCACGTCTCCATCATTCGTCATGTCTATGCATCTATCCCAATGGTCAGAAGAGGCTATTAAGGACATAGTGGATCCACTTTTTGGTCCGTCACCCTGTTCGAGAGTCCTTCTTTGGAAATCCTCACTTCACGATGTCAAAGCTACATGTACAGAGTTTTCACTTCCAAACAGACTCTTAGAGGATTCCACCATCTAGGTTCGGTGAGGTATCTTTTCACGCCAGCTATTGGGAGTGGACAGAGTATGTGCTAGCCTACCATGAGGATATCCTTCGCCGTGCCAAGTTCCGTGCAGCCGTTCATGCCTCACTTTTCACACACGTATGCAACAAGCCCGTCCTTCAAGCCTTCCTCAAGATGTGGTGTCTTTCTACCAACACTCTGCACACCGCAATCAGAGAGCTGTCTATTTCTTTGTGGGATCTTCATGGATTGAGCAGTTTACCTATACGTGGAGATTTCTACGATGAGGTCATTCCGTCTACCAATGAGATGCTTGGCGATGCTACACACAGTCCTTCTCTACCACGGAGTTGCAAATACTTATTCTTGGCATATCACAAGCTTCCAAAGAATGCCGACCGCGTCCTTATCTCCAACTGGATCGACTTTTGGTTTAAAGGACCCACCAAGTATCAAGAACCGCCTTTGACATCATCTAGGAAGAGGCGGGCCCCGCCTCAGGATACTCACAACCCTTCTGGAGTCGTCGATGCATCTTCTTTGCCTCCTATCGAAAAATTCAATGAGCCTTTCGCAATGCTAGAGATTGAGAGAGATACCTAAGAAGAGACTTACCTAGTTGCTTTTCTTTCATGCTGGCTTTGCAGTTTCGTTCTACCGCATCATAAAGTGAATTGAATTCGCGTTACTGTCTTTAAAGTTTCTAGTAGAATGGCATGCGGCGATCGCTTTTCTCTTGCCATACCTGTACTAGGAAGCATCTACCACGGCTTGAGGAACATATCTGCTTCAACAAATCCAAGCGAGTCTATAGCCATCTTCCTTATCCATTTTATTTACAGTTGGACTGGTCACTATCTTGGTACGCATTTGACTGCCGAGATCAATGTAAAAGAAGCTCAGATGGTGCGGTATGCGGGAGAGAATATGGCTAAGTATTTTGACCTCACCGAAGCGCGAGACCTGTTCCATAACATCGATCCTTCCACACTTCACAATCTTCATTGGTATCAATCAAAACGGTCAATAGTGTTAGACGATGCATGCACATCTGATACTTTTCTAGATATTTTTGTAGCCCTGTGATCTAGTTACTTGACCCTTAGGTGTGGAGTCGAACACGTCGTTGAGGCTTACAGCCCACATCGTTTCAGTCGGCAATTTGGCTTTTGTCAACATATCCCCGGTACTCTAAAGAAGAAAATTTTACTGTGCGACTTGAGCAAACTCATTGAACTTTGGCAATCCTGTATTTTACTAAACACATCTTCGAGGCTTATTACGCCTTGAGACGCTTCTACTCTTCCGTTAGCCACAAAAGTATACACCGAGTGGTGGGATGGGTGTCGGAAAGCTTCCTTAGCAAAAAGTAGTAGGATTGTTATTAAGGTTAATTGCAAAAATGCAGGGCCTAACTCAAGAAAACATAATGGTGGAACTTCAAAGCCAGCAAAGCTAAAGAAAGAACAGAATCTTACTCTAAAAGATCAATCCTCAACTCGAAGGGCTTCAATGAATGGTTCTAGAGATGACCACATGGCATTAACTCCTCATAACCACTCCTGCGATGAAAGGAAAAGAAAAAATCTTGGAGGGTAATGATTTTGTAGAGCCTACTAAAACAACTTCTAAGAGATGATTGGTTCTTCTCAAGGATTCAACTCATGGGCATCCTTTATTGGATGCCCCCATTGAGGGAAACGAAGTAATTTCAGCCCTTTCTTGCTCGAACGAGAATTCTGGTAGTCAATGCCAACTTATGAAGAAACCAAAGGTGTTTTTTGACTTAGACAATATCAATATTACCTCAAACTTCTTTGCAGATATTCCGAGTTCTTCATTGTCTATAGCTGACTTGGCTTTATACATAAACTTACAAAACTTTACCTATATCTCCTTCTTCTTCTCCTTCATTTTTTTAACCCTTTTTTTTGTTTATTTATTTATTTTACAACTTGTCGAGCTTGAGGAAGGAGCCCTTGGCACTTGTGATGGAAGCATTGGCTCGGTAAATAAGGTTAATCCTTTTGATTTGCCTAAAGTAAACACTCCTTGCTCTAATGAAAACGACTTGCAAGCTATCCCCATAAATAAGGAGTGCGAGGGTCCTAAGAAACAGATACGGGTAGCATTACCAGTACTTGAGGTAGATAAGGTGTTTAATGAAGTCGATATCCTTAAGAAGCCTAAAAAAACATTCCAACCACCCTCTTGGCCTATTCCAGTCTCTGCAGTATCTGAATTTTGCCCCCGAGTCATCAAGAGTGAAGCTGAGCGAGTCCTCCTTGAATTTTATTGGAATAGAATTTGCCAGAAAGTCATGAAGACTCCACTTGAGGATCTTCACCATATAAGACCTGTTGTACACAGCCTAGTCAATCAAATGAACGACCACATGGATGACGCATCATCATTAGAGAGCCATCTAGATCAATTTTTCGAGGGTGCTTCCAAATATGCCAAAATTAAGCTAGCTTCGACTCAGAGAGAGGCTCAGGAGACGCATGAGAAATCCCTTTTACTTGCACAACAATATCTTGATGAATCAGAGGCAGAAAAACACAAAATGGCTAAGGAGGTGGACAACTTGAAGATTCAACTTCTACAAATTACCAAGCAACAAGAAGAGCTGAAGAAGCAACTCATGGATCTAACCAAAATGGAAGAAGTAACAAGTTCGTCACTTCGCAAAGCTGAAGAGGACTTATCCGGGATTGAAAGAGATGTAGCTACTCGGTGAGAGACTATCTTGGAGCTTGAGAACACCCCTTGTATGTCCACCAAAGAAGTCGAGACTTTGAAGAGAATGGAGGCTCTACTTGAAGAGTCTCACAAGGACTTGCCATCTTTTGACCTGTTTTAGTGAACACTTTGACTTAGCTATGCATTTTTTTTTTTTGATGTTTTCTTTCATCTTGTAAATGAAATATTCAAAATTCAATAAACTTTCCTTATTATTTTGACGTTTTGAAGTCGGGTTCTCTTTTATTTTCATCATTGCAATCTATATGCCTCCCTTTTCTTATTATTTTTTTTATTTTTCACCACTGCTTAACATAAGCATTTAACGAGATATTATCGGATTGATGAAATAAATCATTAAATTACTTACAAACTTATCGCATCGGATTGACTAGGATATCATTAAGAACAAACAATGTCTATTGAGAATATATGACTGAACTTGGAATAATTACCAAGCTGCCTACGTACCCTATCAAGGGATCAAGTCATTACGTAGTTCAATTGTTTATTCTTTTTGGTTGGGGGCCGTTCATAGTTTATACTCATGCGGGCTAGGAGTATCCATTGCTTAGCCACCTTCGACTAGGTGGAGTATTTTATATTTAACCACATGCAATACCATCAGTGGAGTATGTTAGCTGTTTAACTACATACATTACCATTGGTGGGTACCGTGCACGGTTTATACTCATGCGGGTCAGGAGTGACGCAGTTTAGGCTCGTGCATCAAGAGCTACATGTCGCTTTAGGGGTAATATCTTTTCAAAAATTTGCCGTTGATGGGACCAATACGCAACCCGACTTTATCAACTAGCTTGTAAGCACCACTTGTGTACACCTCTTTGACCACGTGAGGACCATCCCACTTTGACAAAGATTTATTTCCCATTCGCTAGGTGATGGTGATGGGTCTTCTTACTGCCAAGACCAAGTCGCCTACTTGAAATGTTCTCGGACGGACCTTTTTGTTGAACGCCCTTGTCATGCGAGCTTAGTAGCATTCAAGGTGTTGTTGTGCATCAAGCCTCTTCTCATCTAGTGCCTCCAACTCCTCGAGTCTGAGACGAGCATTGTCCTCAGCAGTGAGTCCTCTTGAATGGCTATGCGGAGTGAAGGTATTTGACTTTCGAGAGGGAGCACAGCCTCAACGCTATATACCAGAGAATAGGGAGTGGGCTGGGTGGCAGTTCGATGTGTTGTCCGGTATGCCTATAAAGCTTTCCCAACTTTCTCATGCCAATCTTTTTTCGATTTCGACACGACTTTCTTCAAAAGATTGCACAGAGTTTTGTTGAATGCTTCAGCCAAGCCATTTGCGGAAGCATTATACATGGAGGAATTGTGCTGCTTGAACCCAAACTGAAGACATAGCTTATCCATCAACTTGTTGTAGAAAGGCCTTCCATTGTCCGTGATGATGTACCGAGGCACTCCATACTTGAAAATTAAATTGCAATGGATGAACTCAACTATAGTTTCCTTCTTCACTTCTTTCAACGGGATCGCCTCAGCCCATTTAGAAAAGTAATTTGTGCCCGCTAGAAGACTTGGGGGTTATTGGCCCCACCACATCAAGACCCCATGCATCAAACAGCCATGAAGCCACTGTTGGATGTAGAGGTTCTGGAGGTTGGTGTATGAGGTTAGCATGCATCTGACAAGCCTCACATTTCTTTGCGAAGTCCAAACAGCCTTTAACCATCGTGGGCCAATAATAGCCCATCCTTTTGATTCGAAAGTGGAGTTTCAGACCTGATTGATGAGCTCTGCACACTCCAGAATGTGCTTCGATCATAGCTTCAATTGCTTCTTCATCACCTAAGAAGCGTTGGTAGCTGCCTTCAAACAATCGTCGATACAATATATCTTTGTATATGATGAAGCGAGACGATCTCCGCCGCACCTCTGTTTTATGGCGCGGGTTATGCGGCAGCTTTCCGTGCTTCAAGTACTCTATCAATGGTGTTCTCCAGTCATCATCTTCACATACCGCGACTGATGTGGCCATCGATTCTTCGTGATTTGGCTCATCTAACAACGGGAACACCCATTTCTTACATACTGGCACATTTGTTGTTTCCCCTTCTGACAGTGCCAGAGTAGTAGCTAGATTGGCTAGCGCATCGGGCATTCTATTTTCTTTTCTAGGGATGTGACTTAGGATAATATTTTCAAATTTTTTTACCAAGCTTGAGGCTTGTCGGAAATAAGGAATAACATCTTCCTTTTTGATTTCATATTTATTCAAAAGTTGATTGATAATCCGTTTTGAATTGCCATAGACCTCGAGATCAGAAATTTCCATTTCTACAGACATCTGGAGCCCAATTATCAATGCTTGGTACTCAGCCACATTATTGGAGCACAACTCGCCCAATACAAATGAATATGTCAAGACTAGCTTTTCTGGGGAGACAAAAACGACCCCTGCTCTAGCTCCATCAACTCTAGCTGCTCCATCGAAAAACATCATCCATGCCGGCAAGATTTCGATAAAGAGTGCGTCTTCGTCAAGAAGAGAGTCGGATAGTTCCCACTTTACTAGAATTAGATGGTCTGCAAGAAAATTGGCGAGTGCTTGCCCTTTGTCGGCCTTTTGTGGTACGTATATGATGTCATATTGGTTAAATATGGTAGACCACAAAGCTAGTCTCCTTGAAAGTACCGACTTTGACATCACAAATTTGATGGGATCTACACGAGAGATGAGCCGAATGGGATATGCTTCAAAGTAATGTTTTAATTTTTTAATCGCATAAAACAAAGCCAAACATATCTTCTCAATTGGGAAGTATTTCATCTCATTCTCCGTCAACCGGCGGCTCAGATAATACAAGGCCATTTCTTTTCCTTCTTCATTTTCTTAAGCCATCAGAGCACTAAACGAGTTTTCTTGAGCAACAATATATAATATGAGTGGCTTTCCCAATGTCGGAGTTCCCAAGACTGGTGGGTTTGCCAAGTGCTTCTTTATACTTTCAAAGGCATTTTGGTATCTTTTATCCCACACGAACAGGGCATCGTTTTTCATTAGATGACTAAACGGCTGATATCATCCAGCAAGATTTGATATGAGCCTTCTGATAAATGTGAGATTACCTTGTAAACTTCGTAGTTCCTTAAGATTTCTCGGCGCAAGCATTTTTTGAATTGCATCTATCTTAGCCGGATCAACTTCAATCCCACGATGGCGTACTATAAAACCAAGGAATTTTCCCGAGGTGACGCCAAAAGCACATTTGAGAGGGTTCATCTTCAAGCTGTATTTTCTTAGCCAATCAAAAACCACCCAGAGATCCGCTAGGTGATCACTTGTCCTTTTTGTTTTGACGACAAGATCATCCACATAACACTCCAACTTATCGTGAAGTATGTCATCAAAAATATTTTGCATGGCGCATTGGTAAGTGGCACCTGCGTTCTTTAGTCCGAAAGGCATGACTTTATAACAGTAAATGCCCTTTGGAGTGCGAAATGCCGTGCATTCTTCATCTTCTGGTGCTATTCTGATCTGATTATATCCTGATGATCCATCCATGAAAGACAAAGCTTCATGTCCTGTGGTAGCATCAACCATGAGCTCGATGATGGGAAGCGGGATGTCATCCTTTGGGCATGCCTTGTTCAGATATCGGAAGTCAACATATATACGTATTTAGTCGTTCTTCTTCTTGACAGACACTATGCTGGAGATCCAAGTTGGGTATTTGACCTATCTGATAAAACCAGCATCAACAAGCTTTTTAACCTCGACCTGGATAAGCAGGACTAGTTCTGGACGGAGTATCCGTTGCGATTGTTTCACTGGCCTTGCTCCGTACTTTATCCCAAGATGATGAACTACAACCTTCGGGTCCAGTCCAGGCATTTCCTTTTATGTCCAGGCAAAAACGTCCCTATATTCAGTTAAGAGCTCGATATATCTGTCTTTTTCCTCGGAAATTAGAAGTGCACTAACGAATATAGGTCGTGGCTCTTCTACCGTCCCTAGATTCATTTCTTCCAACTCATCCACAGTTGTTTGTCCACCATCTTCAAGCTATGGAGGGGCTTCTTGGATGTCATCTTCGGAAACCTCAGAGGCCGAATCCTCGTCAATTGAGATGTGGTTGCATGTTTGCACTCCTTCGGTCATATCGTCATCGTCAGATTGCGCATTTGGATCATAGTCGTTAGAGATTCTGGACATCTTGTATGCAACGATCCATCTCAATATTCCATTTATGTTTATAACTAGGCATAGTTCCATTTTCCAACCCAAGCTACTTGTTGTCTGTACGAAACCAGCACTGACCAACTTCTTCAACTCCCTTATAGCTTGATGGCAAGCTTTTGCCTTTGCCTTTGGCTCATCCACAACACTCACATAACAAGAGTTGGCGATGACCTCTACTTTATTACCACCTTGAGCATCTCTATCTGACAGACGAGAATGACCAATGGTACGCTGCTTTACACTCACTGTCCCATTCATAGAAATGAGCAATAATGAGGATTTACTTCCGCGTGTTTGAGACAAATGAATGATTTGATCTTCTTTTTCTGTCTCGGGTATGTGGTAAGCATCCTCATGGCTTTGCTCCACTTGCTGCTGTGGACTGCCATTCCCAAGTCGGTCAAAAATCAAAGGACGACTGTTGCCAATCCTGCCACGTATCGATGATTTCTGTTTGGCAGGACCAAGTCTTTTGAATATAGAAGTACGAGTATTTGGAGTGCCTTTCCTCTTCCCTTTCCTGCTTTCATCTTTTATTGCCGTAATGCACTGGACATTGGCATACATATCTTTCTTAGAACCTCGTATCCTGACTGGTTCTTCTGTTGTATATCCCAAGCCAGTTTTTGGTTGATCAACACGAAACCCGTGCCTTCTGAGTTTATGTTGCGCCTTGCTGAGTCTATGGATCATATCGCCAGTCAACTCAGGCTTTAGGCTTCCCAATTTAGATGGGTTTGAGAAATCATAGCCAAACTTTTGCAACAGTGCATAAGCTTCAGGATTAAATGCCCCCTGGAGATTTCCATGCGAACGTCCTGTAAAAGAAGAAGGCAATGTCGGGTTTAATCCAGTGACAGGCAAAGTCAGTTCTGACTTCAAAATTTGGCAGTCTATGGGACCTTTGCACTTTCTTTTCCTTTATCAATTATTTGAAGGCGTGGTGCAAGTTTCTCTTCCCCGTGACCCGATTCCTTTATTTCAATAGGATGACCGATCGGGATCTTTATGGGCATCACCTTATCTTCTGAGTCGGGTTCCATGTATAGTTTTGCATCAACGAACTGCAACTCAGCATCTATAAATGGCTTCACGTCTGCATCTACCTTCAAGATTTCTCCATTTCTTGCGTACTTGGAGGATTAATGAAGCGTGGATGGCACAATGCTGTTTTCGTGAAGCCATGGCCGCCCTAAGATAAGAGGGTAGGAGGTTTTCGCATCAATAACATGAAACAGTGTGCTCACCTTTAACTCTCCTATTGTAAGGTCCAGGCGAATCATGTCGATGGCTCGCTGGCCCCCTTGGTTGAATCCTTGGATTGTCAAACGGCTTCAAGCCAGTTCTTCTACTGATATTCCTAGGTCTCTCATGGCCAATTTTGGCATAATATTCACGATAGAACCTCCATCAACCAGTATACGATTGACTCTTTGCTCTTGCATAAAGCCTGAGACCAAAAGTGGTCGATTATGGGCCTTTGATCCAAACAACAAGTCTTCGTCTGTAAAGGCAACAACAACATTGGTGGCGTAGCAAGAAGCAACACTTTCTTCCTCTTCTTTATAGAATGTTATCTTGTTTTCTGGCCTTAAGATTCTCTCAGGGAAGAAGTCGCCCAAAGTGATAGGACAACGTCTCCAGCTACTCGATGTTTTCTTTCCCTTAGCTCATGAATCTTTTGAGTTTCTCCTGGGTCGTGCACCTTTATACTTGGCTTGGTTCAGTTTCTTCACTGGCACGAGATGAAATGGATCCATATGTTGCTTTTGCCTTCAACGGCGCGTCACAAGAATCCATTCGCCCTCGCTTTCAGTTTCAGAGGCTGAACCTGCATCTTTTTCAACCTTTGTATCCCTGATGAACATGTTTTCAATGAAGTTTGAATCTAAACTTCCAAATTGGATCATCTTCGATGCCCCCAGGAACCTTGACGAAAGACTAATACCATGCTTGTGTTGGGGTGCATTCCCAATGTTGATAGCCGTTGTCACGCTCGCAGTATTTGCATCCACAGCGTCCTCACTATCAAGGATTATCTTTCCGTCTCTTGCTAGTGCCATGATTTTGTCTTTTATCACGAAACATTTCTCTATCGGGTAACTAACGACCCGTGGTGCTTGCAATATTTTGGGTTATTCACCTTTCCACTCTCTTCTAGTCGTTTTGGCTCCGGTAGCTGAATTAGATTTCTCGCCAGTAGTTCATAAAAAATGTGGGAGACGTCGGAGTCTAGGAACGGATATTCCTTCTCTTGCCTTTCTTCTAGAGAAGGTCGACGCCTCTCATTTGGGACGTGCTGATTTTCGAACTTCGGTCAGTTCTTTTTATCATTACCTGGGATTTTGACCGGAGTTGCCTTGACAACCATCGACTCCTTAGTGGAGGACTTAAAAGCAGGAAAGTTGGCTCCATGATTGGCGATGTTAAGCTCCATGTCATGGGCGCGAGTGGCCAACTCTTTGAAGTTACGAGGCTTGATTCCCTGGAGAATGTAGAGAAGCCCCCAATACATCCCTTTGATACACATCTCCACTGCAGAAATCTCTGAGAGCTTATCCTTGCAATTTAGGTTCAACGCACGCCACCTGTTGATATAGTCCACTACCGTCTCATCCTTCCATTGTCTTGTATTGGTGAGCTCGATCATTCTTACAGTGTGGTGTGTGCTGTAGAAGCGATTCAAGAACTCCCTCTCCATTTGGTCCCAGCTATTGACGGATTCAGGCTCTAGATCAATGTACCAATTAAAAGCATTTCCCTTCAATGAACGCACAAACTGCTTCACCAAGTGGTCGCCATAGGTTCCCGCATTGTTACGTGTTTCCACAAAATGCGTGATATGTTGCTTCGGGTTGCCCTTTCCATCGAAGTGCTGAAACTTTGGAGGTTGGTAGCCTATCGGCATCCTCAGTGAGTCGATGCATCTAGTGTAGGGCTTTGAGTACGTCGGATAATGCTGTATTGGGGCACCATACTAAGCTTTTATAGTATTGGCAATCAGATCTTGCAATTGCTACACCGATAGTATGGCGACAGAGGTGGTTGACCGCTCAAGCCTTGGCATGTGCTCGTATTTTTGATGTGTTTCTTATGTTTGCTCTTCATTTGCGGCTTGAACTTGAGGATTCTGATACCTGTGACTAAGCCCCCCAATATTTGAACGCTCCAACTTGCCCATAAGTTGAGCGATTTGAAAGTCCTTATCCTCAATTGTCCTTTGCAGGTTTGCTAGAGCTTGAGCCATCTGAGCCAATTGCTCGTCCACAGTGGTTGTCTCGGCGAAATGGAGTGCTTTGCCAGCAGACGTCGTTGGGCTCGGAGGGTTGGAACCATGGAAGGAATTGGATTTTGAAACCTTGGCCTTGGTTGAGGATTGATTGACAGCATCCTCAGTACGCTTGTCTGTGTCGTCCCTTTTGGTGAAACCAACATTATTCTTCTTGGGGGCCATCGAACTTGCTGAAAGAGTGATTTGATGCGTTGTTAGGAGAAAAGAGATGAGCGGTAGGTTTGAAGTCCCACCAGGCATGCCAGAAATTTGTTCACACAAAAATTTCGTATCTGTAAAACAAACAAATACAAGACAAGAAAAATATGTGACAAATATTTCAAATTTGAAGAAAGGTTACAATTTAAAAGGAAAATAATTTCCTAGTTAACCAATCCCCTGATTCTTCTCTCTGAATTTGTTTCCGAGAGCTTGGAACTTGTTCTCGGATAAATGATGTGATTCTTTCCTAGATTTGCGGGATGGAAGTCACGATTTACCTTGAAGTCAAAGGTCAACTTTGAAATCGAAGGCCTTAAAGCACTTATGCTTTGAAGACGAAGTACAGCCTTTGTGGATGCAATACGTCGTCGTAGCGGTCGCTTGCGATTTGAAGACTTGAGAATTTTGAGAGCTTGTACGAAGATCGTGTTCTTGTGAGCTTGTCTATGTGTCCCCTCTTCAGCCCCAAATGACCCCCTTTTATAGGCATTTGTATAGGGCCTTTTGGATTGCTCCTGAATTTTTTCAGTATTTATCTCTTTATTATATATATATATATATAGAGAGAGAGAGAGATTTTAAAAAAAAGAAAAATACTATTTGAGTGTCATAATTTGATTGGTCCACGTGCCGAAATTAGCCACTTGTCGTCTTTTGATTTGATTTGGACTTTCGGGCTACATAACTTGATTTGATTGGCCGGAACACTTCATACTAACGCTTGGCAACTTCTCATTTTCCGGTAAAATAAACATTAAAATATCAATTAAAATTAACTATTTAATTTTGGAATTAAATTTATGAAATTCCAAAATATAAAAATAGAAATTTTAATTAATATTTAACATTGTAATTTACACTTGTCGATATTTAATTGACTGAAATTTAATTGCCAACAATAAAAAATCAATTACTTACGAATGCATACCTTATTT
>CM047879.1:24836766-24952267 GCA_026212405.1 Petrea volubilis | reverse complement strand
GAGCGCATTAACTAACAATGCCTACAACATTGATCTACCAGGTGAGTATGGCATTTCTGCAACATTTAATGTTCTGATCTTTCTCCCTTTTGATGTGGATTCAGATTTGAGACAAATCTTTTTGAGGTAGGAGGGAATGATGCGGATCAAGGGTGTAATGACCCCGGTATTTCTAGGTATTTTAAAAGTTAATCATATGATTAAACTATTTAGTTTTTATGTGATTATTAGTTATATGTGAACTATGTGATTAAATTAATGTTTTATTATCTTATATGGGAATGTGCAATAACTATATGTTTGCATACCACCCATTTGATTCGACGTATATTCATATAAATCAATATATACATATATAATTTTATACATACATTTTTCAAAATTATAATGATAGGAATTATTTGTAATAAAGTCATAGTATTTTTATATGTTGAAGTATATATAAATAAATTTGTATATTTTCAAAAATATGTATATATCCTAGGTCATTTTGTATTTTAGATGATGTAGATATATATATATATATATATATACTAATTGATGCTTAATATGTATTATTTAAATGTTATATGATTAATTTCTATTGCAATATATACTTTGCAATATATACCTATTTTTATTTACAAAACGCATAATTATTGGAATTATTTTCTACTTCATTTAGTAATTATAAAATAGCATAAAATTCGAACACACACACATATATACATGTATATAGGCATATACACGAATTTATATAGTTATATAATAAGGGTTATATTATTTTTCTTGATATTGCCATTTTCACTAAAATGTGTCATTTCACACTATAATAATTATTTTGAAAATTATTTTTAAATACTAGGTCATAAGACTATGATTTATATATATATAAGTATCTTACACTTTATATGTATATATTTTAAAGAAAATTCATATACATAAAGGTATAAGATTATATTTTCATTTCTTTAGGCATTTTCATCATAAACATTGGAAAAATTATATTTTGTGTAAAAATATCTTAAAAATATAAAAGAGGAGGGGTGAACGAAATTTTATGTATATATATGTTTAATATAAATATATGGTGTATATTATTACTTGCTCCCCAATTCTCCTTGCATTAAATGAATATTCACATATGTAAGAATTCTTCTAGATATGTTTATACATGTAAGGCTTAGATTAAACTAGATTATGAAGTGTGCATTTAGACTCACACTTGAGCTATAATTAGGTATTGAGTTGGGCATTGAGTTGGAAGATTTCATTTATTATAACCCTTAGTTGTAACCTTAGGTGGAAAGATAACAATAATTAGAAAATGACTTAATTATTTAATAATCTTATTTCTTAAGCACAACTACTATAAATAGGGGATAAATTGGGGATTTATCACTTCATTTTTCATCACATAACACATACAAACACATCCACACACACAAAATCTCGCCTAAAACACCCCACTCACACTCACCTTACCCTAAACACACAAAACACTTCATATTTATAGTAATCTTCTACCCACATATATATATACATAACCCTTCATTTTACATACTTATAACCCATAAAAGCCTCTTGAAAAAGGTAGAAGAATATTTAATTAAAGTAGGGACCTTACTTAATATCATAAGTAAAGGTTCTACTTTATTCATAGATATTATACCTTAAAGAAGTGAATACTTCATATTTGATACAAGGTAGTGATTTCTCTTAATACATGAGCTAGTTTTCTTATAGTGTTAGCATATTATTCTCCTATTAGGACATGGGATGTAACCTCAAGTTGGTTACTATCTTAGTCCGAAAGGATTTCACGATAATTTAGCTAAACACATGTTGTATGTTCATGAACAATTGTGCTGGAAATTTGAGCGTTTCTGCTGGATTTATGTTGCTGAAAATTAGGGTTTATGCTTGCTTATGGTTTATTTATGTGTTTAGGGCTTGATTTATGTATTAGAAGTCGAAAATTCAGTGTTTAAAGCTGAAAATTATAGTTGTTTTCAAAACGAAAATTCTGTTTCTAAAACTGGAATTACTGCTTCAACATCACAAAAATCCTATTTTCAAGGCTGAAAATTAGAATTTTACAACGCAGAAAACCTATTTTACAAAACTGAAAATCGTAGCGTGTAATCTCAGTATTTACAAGCTGAAATTTCAGAATTTTGCACACTGGAAATCTGCGTCGCAGCCTGCCAAGTTATGCTTTATATGCTGGAAATTTGGTACTCTATGCTGATTTTGAGCTGAAAACAGCTTGTATTATGATGAAATTGTGATTGTATGTGTTGGAATTATGTGTTAAAGGGCCCTATATGTGTTCGGTATGGATGGGGCTAGAGTTCGGCCGGGCGGCAATGGCTTGCCGGTCTTAAACAGTTCTCGCCATCCACGCTATTCCCATCTTGCATGGACGGAGTGTTCCATGTATGGTTGTGGGTCGTAGGAAATTCGGCATATGCCCGGGATATGACCACTGGAGTGTTTGGTTGGGTGGGAGTATTGGTTGGAATTGAATTACGGCACGGCGAGATAAGGTAGCCGCCCGTCGAGGTGGAAAACGGTAGAAAAGTGTGCAATTTATGATTCTTATGAATCTGAAATTTTATATGGTTTATATTGATGCAAGTATGTGAACATATGCATGCCCAAGTCACACACGCGCACCTTATGTGTTAAGTGAAATTGCTACTCAACGTGATTGTTGACGTTGTTAATATTTAATGTTTTAGCTCGACATGAGAACGAAGGTATCAAGGAGGATGATAGCGAGGGATTATTTGAAGCTTTTGGCTAGGAGAAGTCATAGACGAGTCTTTGTAATTGTATCATGTATTTAGGACTCTTATTATGTACTTGGTGTTTTGCTATGTAATAAAAGACTTTTAGAAAAAAAAAAAAAAATTTACTTTCTATAATAAAAGTATTCATAGCATATTCCCATAACTAGCCAATGGTTTCGGGCCGTCACAAGTGGTATCAGAGCAGGTTGCCAGCCGGAAAATCGGGAGCTAAGTGCTCTGTGGGGCAAAGTGCTACGTGTACGGAAGCCACTGCTTGAGCCTGTGGAGCATATTGATAAGCATTGAGCCCATGAGGCCAAATTGTTATATATTGAGCCTACTAGGCCAAATTGTTATATACTAAGCCACGAGGCAAAATGTTAAGCCTGCAGGGCAAAGTGCTACGTGCGCGGGAGACACCTCTTGAACCCACAGGAGTCACCTCTAGAGTCCCAACGCCTGGCAGTAGGTAATAGTATGTGTGACTTTTGCTACAAAAGTTCTAGTGTATCTATTGGATTTCATATTCGATTGAAATATATTTTGGGTTTAAGCCTAAGCTGTGCTGGGTAAGGATCCTCGGCGTGAGATTTCAGATTAGATTGGAGATAGGCTAGGTCCGAGAAGGCTAATCAGGGATGAATTTCCGTGGGTGGTATTTGACATGCGGGGTGGCGAGTATGGCTGGGGCGGCCGACCAGTCCATACTTTGTTCCCCTAAATGGCGAATACTTGACAAATTAGAGTATAAGGCGAATTTTCTTGGGTAATAGCCTCAAATGACTACGGATAGAATTATGTGACTTGAGTTCTATGTGTGTGAAATCCACCTCTTGCACTATAGGAATCATCTTTAGAGTCACAACGCCCAACAACCGATATTAGTCAATGTAAGTTTGCTAAAACCTCTAGTGCATCTATTGAATTTCGTATTAGGTTGAATTATATTTTGCGAAAATGTATCTTTTGATAAAATGAATACTGAGAAAGGGATAATTAGTACTAAAATAGTGACCTTGATATTTGGGAAATGTAGAAGCTAGGTACTTTATTGAAATTGAGGAAAAACGATTTGGAAGTTTGTGGTGATCTAAGGCTCGAAATCTAAGATAGGTAGTAGAAATTGTATTGAGAATTGAAAAGTACAATGGAGCAATTGATAAATTAAGACACTGTGTGATACCACAGTCCCAGGGTGGCCAAAGAAAAAGGAACTCCGGAGGATACCTCAAAGCTGGGGGATGGATGTGCAAGGTAACAAAATAAACTTACAGTCGTTAAAGGTACGCTTTCAGTTTGCTATCATTTAGTTAGAATATTAATCGATCTTAGCTCTATATTATGTAATTTCTTTTCTAGACTAGAGGTTCAACCTGATATTTGTCATATGATTTAGAAGTAACCACTACCCAGTATTTATGAGTTATTTGATTATGTACACAAAGTTTAAGTATATTCTAAACTGGATTTGAAATTAGGTTATTACCAAGGGAGAATACGAGAGGGAATTTTAGTAGAAATAAGAAAATAAGAGCAATTATGGAATAGAATAAAGATATATAGTAGAGCTTTAAGTATAGTTTCTAGTTTAGGCGAAGTGTGTAATAGTTAAATGACAATTCTCTTGTGATAAGTTATGTTTCTTAGCTAATTCTTTTCGTATGTTCTCATTATCACTTATTCAAAAGATCTCTACAATTCATTTTGTTCGGAAGCCCCTTTTTACTTGTTAATCGGACCTTTGAGACCTATATTCTCTTTGTGAATTGTCTCTAAAACTATAAGTTTGATTGTTACATACTATTTTTACCCCGATATATATATTCACAATATCGATATTTACTCGGGATATCTTTTACCACCAATATTCGTTGTTTGATTTAAAAGAAAGAAAATGCCAATGTTGCCGTTGACCTCCTTTTAAAAAACAACAACTTCAGTGGCTGCTATTGTCTTCGTAATCATTCCCTTTTGAGGCACTCTTGAAAGATTTCTCAATCGACAGCTCTTTCATCTCTTTCTTGAAAAGTTTGTGATATAGGAAATTTCCAAATTACTTTTCCTCTTAGTAAACGCTTGAAATCTTTGCAATTTACGCCAATCAATATTTGACACTTGAATCGACAAAGATGTTATTCAAACTTCTACATATTCTCAGTCTTTTATTCCATTCTCACTTCTAAACTCCAAACATGAAAATCTTTCGAAACAAGCCTTGAAGATTGATGAGTTATTCTTGATCTCTAGTAAAATTCTTCATGTATATTTCTAAATAGTATTTGATATGAAAATGCTGACAACTATTTCGCAAATACCACTACATTTATAGCTCGCTTCTTCCAATTTTTGATCCTTTGTTCATATTAATTGCAAAAAAAAAAAAAAATAAAAATAAAAAATAAAAAAAAAAAAAATTTCAGTTTTGCCGTATACATTTTTATTTTATTTTGTATCCATCCAAACTATCACAACCCTTACTAACATTTGAGTAAAACTTGAACATATCACCAAGGATTCGTTATAGGACTACTTTGAACTTAGCAAGGCAACAATGCAATATCAATAGTTGTGGATAGATTTATAAAAGTTCCCACCTCGTTGTGTGATTTAGAATGGCAGAAATTATAAACACGACATAGTTGGATTTCATGGTGTCTTGGTTAGCATAAGTCTTAGATAGAAACCGACGATTTGTTCTGAAGTTGGCAAGGTTTACACAGTGTTTTGACCACTAAGTTGAATATTAGTATCTCTTTCCAACCTCAAACTAGTAGACAAATAGAAAGAATTATACCAACCCTTGAGGATATGCTTCAGTTCATAATCGACACCACTCACTAGCCGTATTTTCCTATAACAATAATTATCAACCTATATTTGGCATGACCCATTCGAAGCACTTCATGAACAAAGATATAGATCCACAATATGTTGGAATAAAGTTGGCAAAAGCAAAGCCCAAAGTTAGTATGGGAAATCACCAAAGTTACCAAAGTAGCTCGAAAGCGAATGACAAAAACACAAAGCCGTTAAAAGAATTACATAGATAAGAGACAAGAAGATTTGGACTTGGAATTAGGAAAAGGAGTCTTAAGATTTGGAAAATAAAAGAAAAGCTTAAACCAATTTATGACGGTTCTTCTGAAATATTTGGAAGAATAGGAAAGGTAGTATATAAGTTGGCATTATCCTCTACCTACCAGAAGAGCATAACGTTCCAATATTTAAGAATGAATTTCGGGGACGAAATTCCTTTTAAGGAGGGGAGGATGTAATGACCCGGTATTTCTAGGTATTTTAAAAGTTAATCATATGATTAAACTATTTAGTTTTTATGTGATTATTAGTTTATATGTGAACTATGTGATTAAATTAATGTTTTATTATCTTATATGGGAAATGTGCAATAACTATTATGTTTGCATACCACCCATTTGATTCGACGTATATTCATATAAATCAATATATACATATATAATTTTATACATACATTTTTCAAAATTATAATGATAGGAATTATTTGTAATAAAGTCATAGTATTTTTATATGTTGAAGTATATATAAATAAATTTGTATATTTTCAAAAATATGTATATATATCCTAGGTCATTTTTGTATTTTAGATGATGTAGATATATATATATATATATATACTAATTGATGCTTAAATATGTATTATTTAAATGTTATATGATTAATTTCTATTGCAATATATACTTTGCAATATATACCTATTTTTATTTACAAAACGCATAATTATTGGAATTATTTTCTACTTCATTTAGTAATTATAAAATACATAAAATTCGAACACACACACATATATACATGTATATAGGCATATACACGAATTTATATAGTTATATAATTAAGGGTTATATTATTTTTCTTGATATTGCCATTTTCACTAAAATGTGTCATTTCACACTATAATAATTATTTTGAAAATTATTTTTAAATACTAGGTCATAAGACTATGATTTATATATATATAAGTATCTTACACTTTATATGTATATATTTTAAAGAAAATTCATATACATAAAGGTATAAGATTATATTTTCATTTCTTTAGGCATTTTTCATCATAAACATTGGAAAAATTATATTTTGTGTAAAAATATCTTAAAAATATAAAAAGAGGAAGGGGTGAACGAAATTTTATGTATATATATGTTTAATATAAATATATGGTGTATATTATTACTTGCTCCCCAATTCTCCTTGCATTAAATGAATATTCACATATGTAAGAATTCTTCTAGATATGTTTATACATGTAAGGCTTAGATTAAACTAGATTATGAAGTGTGCATTTTAGACTCACACTTGAGCTATAATTAGGTATTGAGTTGGGCATTGAGTTGGAAGATTTCATTTATTATAACCCTTAGTTGTAACCTTAGGTGGAAAGATAACAATAATTAGAAAATGACTTAATTATTTAATAATCTTATTTCTTAAGCACAACTACTATAAATAGGGGATAAATTGGGGATTTATCACTTCATTTTTCATCACATAACACATACAAACACATCCACACACACAAAATCTCGCCTAAAACACCCCACTCACACTCACCTTACCCTAAACACACAAAACACTTCATATTTATAGTAAATCTTCTACCCACATATATATATACATAAACCCTTCATTTTACATACTTATAACCCCATAAAAGCCTCTTGAAAAAGGTAGAAGAATATTTAATTAAAGTAGGGACCTTACTTAATATCATAAGTAAAGGTTCTACTTTAATTCATAGATATTATACCTTAAAGAAGTGAATACTTCATATTTGATACAAGGTAGTGATTTCTCTTAATACATGAGCTAGTTTTCTTATAGTGTTAGCATATTATTCTCCTATTATGACATGGGATGTAACCTCAAGTTGGTTACTATCTTAGTCCGAAAGGATTTCACGATAATTTAGCTAAACACATGTTGTATGTTCATGAACAATTGTGCTGGAAATTTGAGCGTTTCTGCTGGATTTATGTTGCTGAAAATTAGGGTTTATGCTTGCTTATGGTTTATTTATGTGTTTAGGGCTTGATTTATGTATTAGAAGTCGAAAATTCAGTGTTTAAAGCTGAAAATTATAGTTGTTTTCAAAACTGAAAATTCTGTTTCTAAAACTGGAATTACTGTTCAACATCACAAAAATCCTATTTTCAAGGCTGAAAATTAGAATTTTACAACGCAGAAAACCTATTTTACAAAACTGAAAATCGTAGCGTGTAATCTCAGTATATTACAAGCTGAAATTTCAGAATTTTGCACACTGGAAATCTGCTGTCGCAGCCTGCCAAGTTATGCTTTATATGCTGGAAATTTGGTACTCTATGCTGATTTTGAGCTGAAAACAGCTTGTATTATGATGAAATTGTGATTTGTATGTGTTGGAATTATGTGTTAAAGGGCCCTATATGTGTTCGGTATGGATGGGGCTAGAGTTCGGCCGGGCGGCAATGGGCTTGCCGGTCTTAAAACAGTTCTCGCCATCCACGCCTATTCCCATCTTGCATGGACGGAGTGTTCCATGTATTGGTTGTGGGTCGTAGGAAATTCGGCATATGCCCGGGATATGACCACTGGAGTGTTTGGTTGGGTGGGAGTATTGGTTGGAATTGAATTACGGCACGGCGAGATAAGGTAGCCGCCCGTCGAGGTGGAAAACGGTAGAAAAGTGTGCAATTTATGATTCTTATGAATCTGAAATTTTATATGGTTTATATTGATGCAAGTATGTGAACATATGCATGCCCAAGTCACACACGCGCACCTTATGTGTTAAGTGAAATTGCTACTCAACGTGATTGTTGACGTTGTTAATATTTAATGTTTTAGCTCGACATGAGAACGAAGGTATCAAGGAGGATGATAGCGAGGGATTATTTGAAGCTTTTGGCTAGGAGAAGTCATAGACGAGTCTTTGTAATTGTATCATGTATTTAGGACTCTTATTATGTACTTGGTGTTTTGCTATGTAATAAAAGACTTTTAGAAAAAAAAAAAAAAAAATTTACTTTCTATAATAAAAGTATTCATAGCATATTCCCATAACTAGCCAATGGTTTCGGGCCGTCACAATACTAGTCTACAAATATGAATGAAAAAATTAACAAATATTAATGACAAGCTTGTTCTATCTAGATATGAAGTCTAGCAGCGATGTTAACTTACCTTCGTTTTATGTTTACAAAATATGAATATACGGGAAATTCGAGGTTGGATGTATAAAGTTAACTGTTGATCGAAAAAATTACGCCAAACAATTTATGAATGGTCTTAATCAGTTTATTCAATTCGCAACTACACAACCGCAGTATATAGCTGATAAAGGCCTTACTGGGTGTTCATGTGCAAAGTGTACTAACAGGAAATATAAGGATACTAGTAATGTGCGTTGCAATTTGATGAAATTTGGGTTTCAACCTGAGTATTGGTATTGGACTTCACATGGCGAGTTAGCTCCAGAAACTCAAAACGTGGAGCTTGGTGATGCTAGTTCTTTGAATCAGGCTAATTTTTTTGTATGGACTCAATAATTACGAGAATTTGATATATGATGCTATGGGTGTGAATTCATTTCACCATGGCATGCATTATCGTCCCGATTCGAATGTCGAAGTGAGTGATGATACTGAGATTAAGCGAAACAATAAACAATCTCTTAATATGCAAGCTCAACAGTTTTATGACATATAAGAGGTTGCACATCGACCATTGTGGCTAGGTTGTGACACTCATACGGAGTTATCAATGACTCTTCAAATGATATCAATAAAATCTGACTACAATTTATCTCATGGTTGTTTTGATCGAATGACAAAACTTGTGAAGTCGTCAAATCCATCGGATAATCATGCTCCTAACAACTATTATGAAGCAACAAAAATAGTTAAGAAGTTTGGTTTAACATTGGTGAGGATTGATTGTTGCACTGAGGGGTGTATGTTGTATTACAGTGAAGATTCATGTTTAGAGGAATGTAAGTTTTATAGGCATCCAAGACTTAAACCATCTAGGGAGAGGCAGTAGGAATTGTGTTCCTTATAGAAGGATGCACTGCATGCCTCTTATTCCAAGATTGAAAATGTTGTATGCTTCTTCAAAATCAGCTGATCAAATGAGATGGGATCATGAGCACAGAGGAGAGCCTACTGTTTTTTGTCATCCATCCGATGGTCTGGCGTGGAAACTTTTCAATGAAAAGCATTTTGACTTTGCTGCCGAGCTACGAAACATTAGGTTTGGATTATATGCCGATGATATAATCCATTTAATCATACTTCATCGAAGCAATACTTGTGTTGGCCCGTGATTGTTACTCCATACAACTTGCCTCCAGAATTGTGTATGACTACACTGTAGTGTAAGGTGGCATTACCTTCTACCTATAAGAGGTACATAATGTCTTCTATATATCTATAACCAAGAAATAGTACTCGGATCCCTCACATACACTAAACCATGACATCCTAGATATTGACCCAGATTTAACCTATGTTGAAGAGCTTAGTGAGAATATCGAATTTAAGAAATTCACTTTAAGGAACAAGACAAGTCCATTAGTACGAGTGCTATGGAAACATCATGGAATTGAAGAAACCACTTGGGAACGATTGGAAGAAGTACAAGAGAAGTACCCACAGTTACACGAGTAAGCATGAGACGAATTTCGAGGATGAAATTTTTTTAAGGGGAGGAAGATGTAACGACCCGGTAAAATCCTTTATTTAAATATTTTATATTATACATTGGGTGTCCATTATTTTGATGAATAATTTTCTTTTAGAGCTATTTTGTGAAGTATTGTTTTATAGAAATTATTCTTCAAAACTATTATTTTTTTTATTTTCGAACAAATGCGCATTTATTGCATAAATTTTTAGCAAATACTATAAAATCCAAATATTCTTAAAATTTTATGCATTTAATTTTTCTAAACTCCCAGAATTTATTTAATAAACTATTTTCAACTTTGACCTATTATCCGAAAAATTTTAGTAGTTTTCGAAAAACACTGTCTTTAAGTTCTTAATTTGAAATCTAATTTTTAAAATGCTTAATTATTATCAAAAAAATGAAAATAATAATATAAATAAAATTTTCAGATTCTATTTGACTTACAAAAATTAATTTTCGAATTTTTAGGATTTTATTCCTATTTTTGGGCAATTTTCGAAAAATGGGCAAAACAAGGGGTATTTTGGTCTTTTCACTCCTCCAACCCCAAAATTCGGTTTTGCTGAGAAATGAACAATAAAAATACTTAATAAATAAGAGTTTTCAGATTTTATAGATTTTTTTCTTGATTTTAGTTGATTTTGTTCTATATTTTATCAAAATATCTCTACTAATACACTCTTGAACCCTTATACATACATATATAAATATATATTAGTGGTGATATACATAGCTACATATACACACACACATGCCCACATACATATGCATGGTGGTTAGTAAAGTGAGGTGTATGTATATACAACCATGTATAAATGTATGATGTAATTTGATGATTTTAATATTTAGATATTGCCTCTAATACTTTGTAGGATCAATACACAAGACCATATACACCCACAATCCTCATTTTTCAGCACCATTAAGCCCCCAAAACCGTGCCCCCTTGCTCACACACATACACTCTCATTTTCTCTCAAAACACTACACTACTTGGAAGAACATAAGGTAGGAACACTTCTTTATGCCTTAAGTAGAGGTTTTCTTCTTCTTTCTTGTGAATAATAGGCAAGCTTCCATACTTTTGTGCCCAAGCAATGTAAAAGATCAAGCTTGAATGGCCTAGAGTGAGAGCTTTTGCCAAACATGCCTCTAAGTTGAGGATTTTAGTTATTTTGCCATATTCATGTTACTTTAAAGCTTTATGGTTAATTTTTCATATTATAACTCTTGTTGGGAGGAAGTTGAAGGATGGATAGACTTGTGAGCATGATCTCGCAGATATTATGTGATTAATATGCTTATTTGGATTACTATGTGCTTACTATGCTTTATTGGAAATACTATGTGATTATTGTGCCCTTTTTGCAATAATATGGAATTCTTATGCTTTATTTGAACTAATATGTGAGTTCTATGCTTTATATGAAGTAATATGAGACCATGATACTTTATTTGAGCTATTAAGGGAATATCCTATGTTGTTCTTGAAAGTCTTAGTAAAGAAAGCTCCACATATCTATTATTTGATAAATAGAACTTTTATTATATTATCCTATAGATTTATGCCTACTTTAGTCCTTTACACACACACATATATATATATATATACCTATTCAAGGTTTTAATAAGTGATTAGATGATTATAGAAATATATATATCTATGTACGTATATATATAAATATTTAAAGTGTTATTATATATTCATTTCACTAATTTCATTATATGTTAATTATATATATATATATATATTTATATGTACGTATAGGTATATGTTATTATAGATTACTTTTATATATATATATATATATGTTACGTATATGTATATATATACTTATATTCATTTTATTAGTTTTATATGTATATGTAGATAATTCTTATCATATCTATATATATACACACTTATCTATATTTTATATAGGTATATATGTAGTAGTCATATATTTATATATCTTTGTCTATCTATATATTTATACTAGTTATATTTTAATCTTTATATTTATATATTCATACTAGTTATATTTATATATTTATATTTATATTTTGTCTATTTACATATTTAACATTTCTAAGTAAGTATGCTTAATAAGCAAATATAAAGCTTTCATTTTTAAGTGTGGAGCTTACTTTACTAAACTATAATATAAACTTCCCAAGATTATGTGCTTATGTGAATAAGTTGCAATTGTGTGAATAGGCCCTATGTGCTGGAATGGTCTGGGGGCTGCTCTGCCGGGACATACTATTCAGTAGCCAAAAGAGTTCGCAACCCTTCCATCTCCTAATCCCCCCTTGGGTAAACGGAGGGATCTACTCAAGAGAGAGGGTCGTAGGACAATACTAGGCATATGCCCGGGATACGACCATTGGAGGATAAGTCTGGCGGGAGAAATGTGCTAGTTGTTATTTCGGCCCGGGTAGTTATAAGGGTCAGTGTCAGGTGACAAAAGGTAGAAAGTGTGAAACTATGTGTGTGCTATGTGTAACTAATGTGCACTTGACACCTGAGCACCTTATGTGTATAAAGAAATGTTTCTACTGAACATATGCTGATTTCATGTTATATAATGCTTTAAGCTTCCGAAGCTAGCCTTTATGATGATGATGAGGAGGAACCTTTTGAAGCATTTTTCTAGGAAGGAAGATGTAGGATTTCCGCTGCGTACCTATAGTTGGTGGTTTTTGCTTTTGCTATGTACATATAGTAGAACTAGCAATTCGATAGTCTCCTTTGTTGGATGTACCCTTATGTTATGTAATGTAGCCTAGTACGTTTTGTAAATAACAATGTATGTAACCACTAACAAGAATAATAATAATAATAATAATAATAATAATAATAAAGGGTTTTCGGGGTCGTCACTACAAAGATGCAGTTTCAAAGGACGCCGTGAACGATCAAACTCTCCGTCAGTAATGATAGGCGATCAGATGTGGGAAGAAGTGTGTGGAATGCCGAAAGTTACATATATGCCAGTCAAGCATCCAAAATTGCAAGGATATGGCGTACATCATAATTGGACCAAACAAAGCATTTTTTTTTGACAACACACTCAATACTGTCATGGATATCAAAGACAAGACAAAGGATAATGAGAAGGCAAGATTGGACTTAGTTGAGCATTGCGGACGGCCTGAGTTGCATTTACAAATGATGGCCAATGGTAAGGTGTTAAAACCAAAACCTAGTTACACTCTGACGACCGAACAAAAATGCAATTTATTCACATTTGTTCAAGCTTTGAAGACGCCTGATGGTTATGCATCGAACTTGGGAGCTTGTGTTGATCAATCGAGACTCAGGTTGTACGGTATGCAGAGTCATGATTTTCATGTGTTCATGCAACATTTTCTCCCAATAGCATTTAGCGCACTCCCACAAAATGTTTGGAAGCCTTTAAATGAAATAACCCTGTTCTTCAGAGATTTGTGTTGCACAGAACTTCGCGAGGAAAGTTTGTCGCAATTGGATAGGAATATCCCTTCGATTTTGTGCAAATTGGAACGCATTTTTCCTCCAGCATTTTTTGATTCCATGGAATACTTGTGACGACCCGGTAATCTGTAATATTTAAATAATTGATTTAAAATCTTTTGCTTCTTGTAAATGTTATTATTACTTGTTGTTTTCAAATTTTCGTCTGCTTTTGCGATTAACTTACAATTTGAACGGTAAAGTGTCAATTTTCGAACTTTCTATGCCCTAAATTGCAATTTTCAAAAATATAACTAAAATATTCTTAATTTCTGAGAAATATACATATAATTTCAGATTTATAAACATTAAATTTCATAATTTTGGAATTTTTCTAAATTAATTATGAATTTTCGGATTTTATGCCCAAAAACCCTAATTTATGCCCTAAAACCCTAATTTTCAGTTTTTACAAAATAAATAAATACAAATTCGAATTTTTAATAAAATAAAGATATGATTTCAGATTTTATAAGATGAGGACAATCAAAATCAGATTTTATTAGATTTTATTTGATTTTATTTGATTTTGTGTTAATATTTTATTAAAATATCCTACACTAATATAAGATGAATTTCTTCTAGAAATTGTGCATTTGTGTGGTCTTCCATTCATCTAGATTCATGACTCATGGATTAGGGTTACACCAAGGCTAGAATAGAGGAGGGAGGTGGAAGATTTCATTTAATTTGGCATTTAATTCTATGCCTAGTTGGGAGATTTGCATTAAATGGAAAGATTTGCATTTATTAAACCTTGGTCCCCAAGTCTTGCCTTCTACCCTCATTCTCCACTATAAATAGGACCTCCCACACACTTCCCCATCCCCAAAAACGTCCTCACACATACACACACTATACTCTCTCTATTTTCTTCCACAAACACACAAATCCCGCCTAAAAACACACCCCCTCACTTACTCTACTCTCAACACCCAAAACACTTCCTATTTATAACCTATCTTCCACCCACATATATGTACACACAAGCCCTTCTATTTTCATCCATATATACCTATAAAGCCTTCTATATCCTCTCTTTTTCCCTAAAAACATTTCAAGGTAGGAGTATTGTTTAATTTCATGAGTAAAGTAGGAATTTAAGTATCTTGTAAGTTTTAGATATTTTATGCTTTCATTTTCATTATAGTATTATGTGAAATTATGTGTCTACGTGCACCTATTCAAACACACACGCACCTTATGGGGTTGAATGATATTTCTACTCAACCGTCGCGTTGACTCCTCCTTTCCAATACTTTTTAGACAGAAATGAGATAGCGGATCAGAGTGGCGCAGCGGAAGCATTTGGAAGCTTTTTACACGATATAGTTACTTTTCTATTCTTTTGAAAATTGTGACTTTTGTATTTTGTACAAATTATATGTGAAAATAATTATTTATACAACTATGAAAATATTACCGTTGCGCGTTTCTATCCAATTTTATTTTATAAATAAAAGGGTATTTTTCCGGGTCGTGACAATACTTACCAATACACTTGCCTTTTGAAGCGGCAATGTGTGGACCTGTTCAATATAGGTGGATGTATCCATTCGAATGGTAAATATTTTTTTAAAGATTTGCCTACGTGTAATTTTTTTTTGTGATCCCAAATGAATTAGTAACTTTATCATACAAAATACGATTATAGGTCCCTATATGACTTCAAAGGTATTGTGAAGAATCAAGCAAGGGTAGAGGGCTCAATATGTGAGGTGTACTTAAATCAAGAATCATCATATTTCACATCGTATTATTTTGAAAGCCACATTCAGTCGAAGAGTACAATAGTTAGGCGTAATGAAAATGATCGAAGTGCTGAAGAAATACCCTACACATTGTCTGTCTGCAATCAAGCTGGTAAGCCCAGTGGTAAATGTGACAAGCGATTTTTGAGTGATGATGTGTTGAGAAAGTCAACATTACACGTTCTTATTAATTATGACGAGGTCATGCCTATCATCGAGTAAGTATTTAATGACTGATATATATTTCTTAATAATTTTATTAAATTCTAACTGCTGAAATATTTATTTCAATATGTAGAATGTATAGGTTGTCGGTTCGGTACCATTGGCCACATTTAACCGACCAAGAAGTTGAGGGGTCTGTCGAGGAAAATTTTGTAGAATGGTTTGAACAATATGTAAGTACTTTATTAATTAAAATAAAAAATGTATATATAAACATTTTTTATAAATATTATGACAGTGTAGGTTCATGATCGCAAAAATAATATCGCTAATCAAAATTTACACGATTTGGCGTGGGGACCAAATCATAAGGTTAAGACATGGCAAAGATACATTGTGAATGGATATGTCTTTCATGTAGACAAGAGCACACAATGTATGAACACTTATAATACTGGTGTTTGTGTTTGGGGAGACGGGTCCACAGATTTCTATAGTATACTTAAAGAAGTGATTTAGTTAAAATATCCCGGTATACTTGAAAAGAAGGTTGTCTTGTTCAAATGTCATTAGTTTGATTCTTTCTCCAAGGGGGGTATGAAAATACACCCGCAATATGACATTGTAGATATCAAATTTAATGAGAAATATCCAAAAGATGATTTGTTCATTATTGTACAACATGCATCTCAAGTATATTATGTACTGTATCCGGGCACAAGGAGGGATAAATTGAATTGACGTTTTGTAATTTAAACCAGACCACAAAGTAGAGTAGCCAATCAACAAATTGTTACTGATGATCCGTTCCAAGAATCTTCACCCGTTGAGAATTCTGTATTTGATAATGAACCTATGGCTCTTTTGGTAGATGCTGATGGTCATGTAGAAGAGGAGAATTTTGACAATAATGCATTTCATAATGAACTTGAAGATGATGAGCAACGAGATGATGCGGACGAATATGACAATGATGAGGAGGAAGAATTTGATGAAGAACTTGATGATAACGATGACGAAGGAGATGATGTGATCAAATATGGCGATGATGATGAAGATGAAGTTGATGAGAATGAAGATGATGAATAGGATTCATATTTTAATTGTTGATGTAGTTGATGTTTGCGATTTATTGTCATGAATCCTTGTGAATTGTTATTATGTAGTTGATGATTGCGAATTGTTATTATGTATTTATTCATAATTGATGTGTGATCAATTGTTGTGCATTGTTAACATTTTATTAATTTTCTTGATTATTTGTTGATTATTTTCTGTGATGGACAAGGATTTCCTAGCCATAAGGGAGGATCCAGATCTCATCTTAGGTGGGAAGATCATTTGGTAAGTAACTACTTTTTCCTTATACTTTATTTAATTAATTGAAGTAGTGTTGATTTTTACGATTTTATCTTATTGTTGTCGTTAATTCTATATATTAAAAAGTTTTTACTTCATGTTTATTGCAGACGGACAAATATGGACGTCGACCTTCTGTTGACGAAACATTTGAGGCTCTCCATTATTCGAGAGATGAGGATGGAACCGAGCATTTTGTGGATAAGCGAGCAAAGACTACTTTGGTAGTTTGCTATATTTATTTATCTTCATATATTATTGGTAAGTACGCTTTTATAACAATTATGTATGTTTTTTTGTGCAAGAGAGCTTCGAGCTAATTATGACGAAACTTGTTCCTGAGCCATTAAGAATGCACAAGGAGGACCTATTCAGCAGCCCGACAAGTTGGAGGTAACATTAAAAAAAGTATGTGTTAGATATATACACTTACTAAAAAATATATATACTTAATTAAAAAAATATGTACAAGAAAAAGTTCTAATTGTTTTCATTATATGTTTTAGATTTGGAAGCAAACAGTCGGCGGTCCAAAGAAGGGTCGGTGGTATGGTGTTGCCGGTGGACCCTTTACCATGACTGTTGAGTCTTTCAGCGCATGGACTGACTTAAATACTTGGGTTGACCCCAAAACAGAGGAGCTGACACAAAATATGAGCGATCTATAGTAGAAGCACAGTCAAGAGATGGCTGAGATGGAATAAAAGCATAGTCGAGAGATCTCCCGGCTTCAGAAGACTGTATCCCTATTAATGGCGGCCAATCTAAAAAAACTCACACGTCTATTAGCTCCACGGTGTAAGAAGGGCTCTACTTCATCTGCTCCTATTGCTCGTAATGAAAATGAAGGTGATGATGATAAAATGATGATAATGATGAGGAGGATGGTGGAGACGATGATGTGCCTACATTTGACTTTTAGATACTTTTATATATGTATTTTTGTATGAATTGTTGTATTTAATTAGTGGAATAATATTAATTATTAATTACATATATAATACAATATGCCATGTGGATTATTAGTATTCAATTGATATATAGTTTGTTAGTATTTTGATTTTTGAAAATTTTTTTGCAGGTTTTGGGGTGTATTAAAGCAAAATTAATTATAAAAAACTGTCAGATTAGCGGCGGAATGAGTAACCTTGACCATTCAGCAGCTGAAAGCTTATATATTTTCCATGATATGCAATGTGGGCATGATAGCTTGCCAGCTAGTCCATTCCCAAAATAATGTTGAACTTAATCATGCTGAGCTATACTAGATTGGCTCTGAGCTTGCTCATGCCAAGTCCCAAGGTGCAGTCCTTATACCCTAAGTTCGAGACTAGGGTTTTGTTTTGCTAGAGTTGATATATGGTTCATTGAGAACCTCGATTGCTATGTCTAACTCCATAGTGAATCATTTAGATATAAAGGAGGATGTTTCAACTTATCTAAACCTTCTTCCAGTTTTCTTTGTAGGGGTTGTTCTCATTTTCCTAAACCTGGTTTGAGCCAATGCCCTATTTAACTCAGCAAGCGGTACTAGGGGAAAGTCCCGGGCAGCACTAACTTGGGGTCTTTTTCCAGTGCTCATCATCTACATGAACATAAAAAATCATACTTCAGTGCTATATCATATATGTCATGCCCCGAGCCTGAATGCAGCCTGCAATTGGGTTATGAACAACTTGTCCAAAAGGGATATCCAATGAATGCACTTGAGTTCTTAGGCCAAGCTTGTAAGGCCTTCAACTATTCTCGTGTTCCCAATGTGGGAGGGGTATTACAACACCCCTCCTTTAGAAGGCAACATCTTTGTCGTGGCTCGACATCTTTCATGATCGATTGACAGGCGCTATGACTATAGAATGGGCTCCTACGGGCTCATGAGGTGGCTCCTACACATGTAGTACTTTATCCCATGGTTCAAGAGGTGGCTCCCATGCGCATAGCACATTGCCCCGCTTAGCGATTGGCTCATGATATTCCCACTAGCGAGTAGCTTTGAAACCAATAAATGTCATGCCCCAAATTTGGAATGTGGTATGGAGATGGTCCTTACCTGAAAAAGACTTAGAGACACCAAGCCACATAAATCAAAACATACTAAAAGCCATAAAATATTCATTGAAAAACCTCAATCAAACATTGTAGCAGAAACGAACACCCGAACTACTACAATTCCTATTTTAAGACATCAATAAGCAACCTAAACTATAATGGACTAAAAAACACCTCAAAAGAAAACAACATAACTAAATAAGGATAACTAAATTCTCTAGGCAGGGACTACTTTGATTCGATCATCAACCCTACAATTGGTCCTCGGCAAATTTCTCCATACTTTACTCTACAAAATGGTTATTACCAGTGTGAGCGACACTCGCCCAGTATGGGATATCTTACCCGCTATCCGATTTGAGCAAGTTACGTTTACATAAATCATTAAAGAACAAAATTGCACTTTGCAAACATAGACAAGTTTCAAAATTAAACTTTCAAGCTTTCAAGTAGCAAAATAGATAATGGAACAAAATTAAACACTTGCATTTACATATCCATACTTTTGAAAATTGGGAATTCCAATTGGCCAACTTGATCAAGGTCCCAACTATAACCCCTCAAACACTAATATTATTGCCCGTAGGAGGGCCATAACTGTAACCGTATTAAGTTGGTTTGAACACTAGTAATATTACCTGTCAGAGGGCTACAACCCCATTAACTAGGTTCAGATATTGCTACTATACGCATAGTGCGGTCAGAAATTTTGAAACTCGTTCCTACCGATAATATTCTAAGTGTTCTGGGTATGCTTATACATACACATATAGCACAACATAAAACAACTTTTAACTTTACATAGAAAAATTCATGAAATAGCATGCTCAAATCCACTTTTTATATAAGAAAATAATTCGTTCAAAAAAATGCATAGGTGTCAGCAAAAACACATTTTTATAAAAGAAATAGAGATACGAGACCACTTACCTCGATCAATAACTATTTTAGGACAAGTGCTTGTAATGACCCAGTATTTCTAGGTATTTTAAAAGTTAATCATATGATTAAATTATTTAGTTTTTATGTGATTATTAGTTTATATGTGAACTATGTGATTAAATTAATGTTTTATTATCTTATATGGAAAATGTGCAATAACTATTATGTTTGCATACCGCCCATTTGATTCGACGTATATTCATATAAATCAATATATACATATATAATTTTATGCATACATTTTTCAAAATTATAATGATAGGAATTATTTGTAATAAAGTCATAGTATTTTTATATGTTGAAGTATATATAAATAAATTTGTATATTTTCAAAAATATGTATATATCCTAGGTCATTTTTGTATTTTAGATGATGTAGATATATATATATATATACTAATTGATGCTTAAATATGTATTATTTAAATGTTATATGATTAATTTCTATTGCAATATATACTTTGCAATATCTACCTATTTTTATTTACAAAATGCATAATTATTGGAATTATTTTCTACTTCATTTAGTAATTATAAAATGCATAAAATTCAAACACACACACATATATACACGTATATAGGCATATACATGAATTTATATAGTTGTATAAATAAGGGTTATATTATTTTTCTTGATATTGCCATTTTCACTAAAATGTGTCATTTCACACTATAATAATTATTTTGAAAATTATTTTTAAATACTCGGTCATAAGACTATGATTTATATATATATAAATATCGTACACTTTATATGTATATATTTTAAAGAAAATTCATATACATAAAGGTATAAGATTATATTTTCATTTCTTTAGGCATTTTTCATCATAAACATTGGAAAAATTATATTTTGTGTAAAAATATCTTAAAAATATAAAAAGAGGAGGGGGTGAACGAAATTTTATGTATATATATGTATAATATAAATATATGGTGTATTATTACTTGCTCCCCAATTCTCCTTGCATTAAATGAATATTCACATATGTAAGAATTCTTCTAGATATGTTTATACATGTAAGGCTTAGATTAAACTAGATTATGAAGTGTGCATTTAGACTCACACTTAAGCTATAATTAGGTATTGAGTTGGGCATTGAGTTGGAAGATTTCATTTATTATAACCCTTAGTTGTAACCTTAGGTGGAAAGATAACAATAATTAGAAAATGACTTAATTATTTAATAATCTTATTTCTTAAGCACAACTACTATAAATAGGGGATAAATTGGGGATTTATCACTTCATTTTTCATCACATAACACACACAAACACATCCACACACACAAAATCTCGCCTAAAACACCCCACTCACACTCACCTTACCCTAGACACACAAAACACTTCATATTTATAGTAAATCTTCTACCCACATATATATATATACATAAACCCTTCATTTTACATACTTATAACCCCATAAAAGCCTCTTGAAAAAGGTAGAAGAATATTTAATTAAAGTAGGGACCTTACTTAATATCATAAGTAAAGGTTCTACTTTAATTCATAGATATTATACCTTAAAGAAGTGAATACTTCATATTTGATACAAGGTAGTGATTTCTCTTAATACATGAGCTAGTTTTCTTATAGTGTTAACTTATATTATTCTCCTATTAGGACATGGGATGTAACCACAAGTTGGTTACTATCTTAGTCCGAAAGGATTTCACGACAATTTAGCTAAATGCATGTTGTATGTTCATGAACAATTGTGCTGGAAATTTGGGCATTTCTGCTCGATTTATGTGCTGGAAAATTAGGATTTATGCTTGTCTAGGGTTTATATATGTGTTTAGGGTTTTATTCATGTGTTAGAAGTTGCAAATTTAGTGTTTAAAACTGAAAATTGGAGTTGTTTTCAAAGCTGGAAATTCTGCCCTCAAAACTGGAATTACAGTTCCAGCAGCTGAAAATCTTGTTTTTCAAGGCTGGAATTTCAAATTTTACAAACTGAAAATTTATTTTTGAAAGGCTGCAAATTACAGTGTGTAATTCAAGTATGTTTTAAGCTGAAATTCGAGTGTTTCGCAAACTGAAAATTATATTCGCAACCTGAAACATGCAAGCTGAAAATTATGTTCTATGCTGAAATTTTGTGCAACGTGCTGAAAATCAGTGTGTATTGTGCTGGGAATTGTACTGATTATACTGAAAATTGTGTGTATATGGGCCCAAAAAGTGATAGGGGTGGATGGGGCTGAGTTCGGCCGGGCGGCAACGGGCTTGCCGGTCTTAAACGTTCTCGCCATCCATCGTTGCCTAATCCCACCTTGCATGGACGGAGTGTTCCATGTACTGAAGTGGGTCGTAGGAAATTCGGCATATGCCCGGGATATGACCACTGGAGTGTTTGGTTGGGTGGGAGTATTGGTTGGAATTGAATTACGGCACGGCGAGATAAGGTAGCCGCCCGTCGAGGTGGAAAACGGTAGAAAAGTGTGCAATTTATGATTCTTATGAATCTGAAATTTTATATGGTTTATATTGATGCAAGTATGTGAACATATGCATGCCCAAGTCATACACGCGCACCTTATGTGTTAAGTGAAATTGCTACTCAACGTGATTGTTCACGTTGTTAATATTTAGTGTTTTAGCCCGACATGAGAACGAAGGTATCAAGGTGGAGGATAGCGAGGGATGATTTGAAGCTTTTGGCTACGAGAAGTCATAGATGAGTCTTTGTAATTGTATCATGTATTTAGGACTCTTATTATGTACTTGGTGTTTTGCTATGTAATAAAAGACTTTTAGAAAAAAAAAATTTACTTTCTATAATAAAAGTATTCATAGCATATTCCCATAACTAGCCAATGGTTTCGGGCCGTCACAGTGCTACTCTTGATCATTCGAGTCTAATAATATTATATAAAAAAAAAATAGGAAAAAGTAATCCTCCTTAATTTATGAAATCTAGTATAGAATAAGAAATATAATGACACTGATTAAACTTGATTCAATTTATTATCCTAGGGTGTCATACTTAAACAAATCAATGCCTAAAACCCTAGAATCATCATTTATAATATTCACATAAATATAATTAAGCCCTATTAAAGTTATGTAGAGTGGGTCTTATTATGCTAATACTATAAAAGAACTAAGATTCAAATTCAGGGTTAACACTTCATAAATCTCCAAAGTAATTACGGTGTTTGATTCAATTGCTGACTACTTGATCACAAAAGGACTTTATGTCCCTTTCACAAAATTGATGCAACAAGTAACAGAACTAATGGGTACCGATAACAATCTAAACTAGTAGATATAGAATGGTACAATTCTTACAATGCTAAGTTTTCTTTAGCCTATGAAAGAAAATAAACAAAGTCTTAATTGATAGCCTACACAATCAGATTGCCATTATTCCTTGTTAAGTCTATTACTACGTATAAAGGGATATAAAGAAAATAAACAAAGTCTTAGAAGGGATTCTTTATTGGTGATTTAGAATTTGAGACAAGATATAAAGTTCAAACACTTACAAGTGATGCTATTGTACAACTTAATCTCCAATCCCGACGTCGATCCTGCTAAAGAATGTGAGTTCTTTATGTCTTTGATGTACTTGCGAATGTAGTAAGGTTTTAACTAATGTGATCAATACTATCTTAATGTATCTTAGGGTTTGTAGTCTTGTAGAAGTCCTAGGTCCAATAAGATTAGTCAAATAATAAAATAGGATTTGACTAATAGCAGCAGCAGCAACAACAACAACAACAAACAACAATAATAACCATAATAGGGTTCGAGTAATACAATATATCAGTGGCAAGGCGTATAAGAAAAACAATCAACGTCTAAAGCATAGTTGTGCAAAGAGAAACCTTAAGTCACAATGAGGGAACCCTAAGTTTAGTAGCTAGTTTGTCTTACCCATTTTAAGCGATGAAGACTTAAAGTTTGCCACAATGCCTATGTTCCATGTATAAGTGATCCGCTCAAATCTAAAGATCAAAACCCAATACTCTGATACCACCTCAACTACATGCCCATGGCATAGCTGGGCCAGCTAGCCTTGGATTCAAAACATCAAACTAAACAATCATATTTGCATTTATTCATTAGAACACAAACATCCATACCCAAAATTGGGGAATACTAATTCATACTCCTAACACCATGGCCCATAGACAAACCAATTACCTAGTATATGCAACAATATTCGATATTAAATATTAATTCAAAACACCCGACATAATAGTGGAATACAAAGATAATGAGAATGCATCAAACGTCTAAGCCTATCTCGTAACAAACCTAAAAGTAGTCATCTCTATTGCTTTCAGAGCTAAGCTTTGCAAAAGATTCAAATCGGGTGGTGTGAGCAACACTTTGCTCAATAAGGGTCCAAGCATCCCTTACCAAAACCAAGCAGACACAAACAAACATCATCATAGAATACATGGAATAGATAATTATGTAAATTTCACCAGTCAAAGCATAATAACACACACATGGGAACATGCTAGAATACTTTGAAACTCCTAAATCCTAGCTTGATCAAGCCCTAACTTTTAACCCCAATTAGCAGACAACATATGATACTTAACTATATAGTGGGTCACAGGACTACTTAACCTCATAAAGGGTCAAAGGTTCGGAATGGCTCCATACTATTGGTCATTCAAAAGATTCAGAGCATGATTTTCACATATAGCTTATCATATTCATCACATGCTTTTTTATTGGAACTCATATCTTAAGCTTGTGCATAACCATGCTAGCAATATTATCATGTAGACTATAGCATAAGGCATATACCCCTATCACATATACTAATCAACTTGAACTTCAAAAAACAATAACAACAATACTATAATATATTGCAACACATGCTTCTATGTCACACACACATATCATATAATAAAGCACACATTACAACCAACTTAATCTTTGTCGAGCAAACGGAACCATTTACATGCACATAACAAAATAACCTAGCATATAACCTAGCTTACTCAATTTCGATAAGACACATTATGTAAACTTACTCAATGAATATTACCTGTGAAAAAAGTTTGTGCGCACTTTACGATTGCTCTCCCGAACCTATCATCTCGCAAAAAACACTATAAGACTATGTCTTACAATACGGATAAGAATGAAATAAACGGACGAATAGGAGTACAGGACGATGGCACGCACAAGTTCTATATGGCTACCTATCAGCATATTGGGTCGTGCAATAATGCACTGGTACTCCCATCATGTGAGCTTTGTGCGCACATCGTGCACAACTAATGTACAATGTGGAGCAATTGCATACCCACACACATACAATGTGCACACAACGTACACCACAATCACGTGGCAAACGAGCACGCGGCCTACTGTGATGCCTTTTGATTCATGTTTGGGTGAACTTTCTCAAGGTTAATTGGATTCTTATAGAGTATAAGTCTCGTTCTCTAATCTAAAAATTGGAATACATAAAACCCCATATGTTGATAGACTGAATTGAGTAAAAATGTAGAAATCGAGCAAAACAAAATAGGATTCTCCCATGAGAACTTACCGAAAAAATAGCATCAACTCTCTCCCCCTTTTATCTCTCTCTGCCAAACCCTCTCTCCCCCTTTGCTGATTTTTCCTGTCTCTCTCTCTTTCTCTTGGTTTGGCGGCCAATGTTTGTTCTAGGGATTTATGCTCCTATTATTTCTTATTTTATTGCAATTTCTCTCACTTTTAATTCCGTTAATTGATAGTTTCTTCATTGTTTTTGATTTCAGATCGAAAAAAATGTTTGGATTATGTAATAACCCAAAGAAATTAAGTGAATTCATATGAAAAAGAACGAACAGTAGCAAGACTACCACATGTTGTGACAACACACTGGATGCACTATGTACTCACACTATGTGCATGTTGGTTCGCAGCCTGCACACTGGTCGTGCATAGATCATGCGTAGTGTGCACTTTAGGCCATGTCTTGCATGCACATTGAGTGAATGCCATGTGTACATCATATGGACAGGCTGTTGTGCATCCCATGCAACGTGAGCCCCCGCAGTCCTATGACCTATTTTGTCTATTTATTTTGTTTTTATGTCGATGTTGTTATGACCAATGATGGGTGTCAAATCCACCAAAAACAAATCCTGTTACTCTAAACATAAAATTAATTATATATAGGGTGAGCAAGGTCCATCCCATAGAAAATAACTAAGTATTTTCTAACAAAAAAAACAATAAAGAAAGGGTTTTTTTAATGTGAAATAATAAAAAGTCACTAAAATAAAAAAAATAGAAAATTAATTCAGAATAAATTGATATGAATAAAACTCATCTAAGGTTTATTCTTCACACAACATTCTTAGGATTCGTTATCAATTGAAGAATAATTCTCTAATGCATGCAATAGACCAGTTACAACCTTTAAAGAACTCACCCAACATAATCTTTCCTTAATAATACACTAAACATTCGAAGGCGATGAATAATTCCTAATTAATGAATAACCCTAGTCAAAAGATAGGTTCTAACCCGTTAACATCTTTACAAACTAAAAAGACCCGATCCTAACTAACAAACCTAGAAACATGTTTCTTAGAAACTAGATTGTATATTTTCCATAGTATAATTAAAAACCTTTGACCCAATCAAATTATACTATTTTTTACTTGTGTTGGTTCAATTAAATAATTATGGATTTAATCTTACCAACTGGATATATGTTATTCTATCAATGGAACAATAGGCCTGATTGCACAATCAACCAAATAATATTAAGGGATGGGTTTTCTTAAAAGAGCATAGAAAAATATACAAATATCACATAAAATAAAGAAAGAAATAAACTATTTAGATCTCACAATCCATGCTTAGATGTTGGCTTGGATTAACCCCTTGACTGATTAAACATGTTTAGCCACACAAGACCGTCGGCAAACCTTCAAGTTCAAAAATATAAAAGCTGAAAACTAAAATACCAAAATACATGAAAATCTAGTGTGAAAATAAAATCCCAAAACACCTATATATATAGGTTCCTAGCCCTAGAATTGATTCCTAATAGGACAAGGAGGGTTTGTTTTCAAGCTAGATTTGTGCCAAAATTTGTCATATTGGTCAGTTGCCTTTAAATCCCGCCAGCAATGGTTTGGTAATAGGGCGTGGTCACGCCCTATGCACTGTGCACGAATTTTTCCTTCTTTAACTTTCCAACTTTCTTGCACAATATCCTCCTACAGTTTTGATTATCTTTTACATCTTTTTGCACTCTTTTTCATAAATTTTGTCCTAAAACAAGCAAAACATCATTTTAATGTGAATTTAACCATTTTATAATCCAAAGTCTAACAAATCAAATGCAAGTAAGGCTAAAATTTTGTAGAAATTGCATGCTATTAACCAAGCCTGATAAGTTGATTTACTCTATAAGATAGGCCAAGGAAACTAAGCATAAAGTGTGTAAATTATTTAAAGGAAGAACATTAATTGTGGATGATTAGGCCTTCTCGTGTTGAAATTTCATTTCAATAGGAACCCAATTAAGAATAAGATTATAGATTGATGAGATGCCTTTACGATTATAGATAGATGGGGTCACTTTCTATTACAGTGTTTTGGATGTGTGAATTTTGAAATAATTATGTGATTTTATGTTATCTATGAATAAAGTTGCTTTTCCTAAAAATTTTTGGTGTATTTTCGCAACCATTGATATTGTAAGAGCTTAATAGTGCTTTGGACTTAGCGTCATGATCGACCCATTTCCTTGAGATAGGAAATGGCACACCAAACCCAAAGCACAACCCAACCACACATAATATTGCTTATCCTGAGGGCTAAGATGCCCAAGCTACAAACCTACCCCAAGGTTCGCTACCAGCACTGCAATTTGGTATTCTCAAGAAGGACCTAATCGCCTTCGCCATAGCTGTTGCACAAGCGATGCACACGCAACACCAGCAACCTGTCATCAATGCAACACCATTATGAGGCCCCCTAGGTCTGGCTCAAGTGCCAAAGTTCTAGGGTTCTCATGACCTTAAAGCAGTGCAAAAGTGGCTTAAGGAGATAGAGAATAACCTCAAATGGATGCAGGTTCCCTTTGAAATTTGGGTTAAAATTGGTGGACCCATTCTTGGTAGGGGAGGCGGCCAAATAGTAGGAAGGTGTGTCCCCATCTATGCTCAAGGATGGGCTGATGATGTGAACATGCTTCAAGGATTCATTAATGAGGTAGGATTTTCCAAATGCAATACAACTCCAAAAGATATTGACAACTTGCTTAGCAGCCTGTGACAACCCGAAACTTCTAGCCAATTATGGGAACATACTACTCATAAATTATTAAGAAACCAACTACTCATAACTTTGTTAGGAAAGCCAAAATATACATGCAAGTCGTTTATTACATAAATAGGATTGTTGCTAGACAAATCTTCATTATAACTAGCTAAAAGCCTCAAATCGCCTTTCTTTGTCCTCCTAGTTCATAACCTCCTTTGCCTCAAGTCCGGCTAAAACATAGTATGAAACAACGTCAACATATATGTTGAGTAGAAATTTTGTATAATAACATGAGGTGCGCGTGTGATACAATCGTGCACATTTTCACGTAGAATTTTCCCAGCATATAATCACATAACTTTTCACGTTTCTACCTTTTCCACATCGACGTGCGTCATGCCGTTATTCCAACCAAACACTCCAGTGGTCATATTCCGGGTATATGTCTAATATCCTATGACCCACTTCAGTACATGGACTCTCCATCCACACAAGGAGGGATTAGACAACAATGGAGGGTTGAGAACGAATTTAAGATCGGCAAGCCCGTCCCCGCCTGGCCGAACTCGACCACATCTATCCCTATCACTTTGGGGTACGACATGCACACATAATTTTCATGTATTTAACAGATTTTCAGCATTTCAGCGCATTTTCAGACAGTTTTTCAGCATAATTTCAGCATAGTTCAAGCTTAATTTCCAGCTTATATAAACAGAACTTTCAGCACATGAAAATAGGATTTCCAGCTTCTATCACATAGATAAAATCCTAGCATAGTTACACATAATTCTAGCATAATTCACATAATTTCCAACACAATTTCCCGCGTAAATTCCCATAAATTCAACCATAAATTCTCATAAACACATAATATGCATATAAAACACTATGTATTCCATTAGAATCAAGATAGTAACTAACTTTTACTTACATCCTAGGTTCTAATATGGGAGATAAAGTGTTAATACTACATAAAAGCCTAACTAATGCAATAGGCAAAATTCCTACCTTGTATCAAATATGAAGCATATCAAGTCACACTCTGTTCTATACGGTATAATACCTATGAATTAAAGTAAGAACCTTCACTTATGAGAAATTACAATTTTAGGACTATATGTTGTACCCTCTAAAAATTTTAGGACAATAAAATTTTCATTTGCAATTTCAGGACATTAACTTTTTCATTTGCAATTTCAGGACATTAATTTAAGATTTTGTGGCATATTTAGGATAAAATTCTGATCAATTTTGTCAATTTTTTTTGACAAATTTGCAAATATCGAGGTCGGAATTGACAAATATTGACAAAATTGGTCGGAATTGTATCCTAAATGTGCTACAAAATCTTAAATTCATGTCCTAAAATTACAAATAAAAAAGTTAATATCCTAAAATTGTTAGAGGGTACAACATACAGTCCTAAAATTATAATTTGTCCAGTTAAGTAAGGTCCCTACCTTAATTAAATATTTTTCTACCCTTTCAAGAGTGTTTTATGGAATTAAGTAGATGTATAGAGGGCTAATATGTATGTAGGTAAGTAAAAAAAAGGGTTTATGTATATATATATATATATATATGTGGGCAAAAGATATACTATAAATATGAAGTGTTTTGTGGGTTGAGAGCAAGATGAGTGTGGATGGGTGTCTCTTAGGCGGGATTTAGTGTGTGTGTGTTGTGGAATGAAAATGAAGTGCTAAATTCCTAATTTATCCCCTATTTATAGTAGTTGTGCTACAAACAAGATTATTAAATAATTAAGTCATTTTCTAATTATTATCATCTTTCCACCTAAGGTTACAACTAAGGGTTATAATAAATGAAATCTTCCAACTCAATGCCCAACTCAATACCTAATTCTAGCTCAAGTGTAAGTCTAAATGCACACTTCATAATCTAGTTTAATCTAACCCTTACATGTATAAACATATCTAGAAGAAATCTTACATGTGTGAACATTTATTTAATGCAAGGAGAATTGGGGAGCAAGTAATAATATACACCATATATTTATATTATATATATATACACATACAATTTCGTCCCCCCCCCCTCCTCTTTCAATATTTTTAGGATATTTTACACATTGTATAATTATTCCAATGTTTATTATGAAAAATCCCTAAAGAAATAAAACATAATCTTATATATTTATGCATATAAATTTTCAAAATTATATATATATATATATATACACATATATAATGCAAGAGATTTTTGTATATATATCATAGTCTTAGGACCTAGCATTTTTAAAACTAATTATTTCAAACTAATTATTAGTGTGAAAATAACACATTTTAGTGAAAATGATAGTAACAAGATGTTCATAGAAAAATTAATCCAACCCTATATATATATATATATATTCGTGTATCTATATATACACACATATGTATGCTTGAAATTTGTGCATTTTATGATTACTAAATAAAATAGGAACATAATTCCAATAATTATGCATGTTGTGAAAAAATAGACATATATTACAAAGTATTTATTACAAGAAAAATGTTACCTAATATGCATATATTGATTATATAAACATTTAAATAATACATATTTAAGCACCAAATAATAAATAGATAACATAGAAAATGCAAGAGATAATTGGGTCCTTACATATTATATATATATATATATGTAGATATATTGTTCTTTTTTTATTTTATTTTTAGAGGAACCGGCACGTGTCCGCCATGGGATTTTCGAAGGGGCCCCCCTCCTGTATTATTAATCACAAATCAAAATTACAAAGGAAAAAAAAACCAAGCAATAAAGTCAAACTTGCAAAATACAAGCGAAAGCAAATTATCCTACGAAAATGCCCGAAAGGAAAACAAATACTAGCTAACACAAGGAAATTATAATAAAACATCTCGTCTTATGTTGAAAATTAGGCAAGTCCAGTTGATCCATTCGAACTATACCAAGCAGACGTCGTGGAAATCCTGGAGGGAAAAGGACCGCTGATGTACCCGTATCACACGCTCATTTGGCCAAATAATTCATAGCTTGGTTCGCTTCCCGGAGAACATGAGTAGGACGGACGTCCATGTCATCCATGAGCATTTGAATCTGTATAATAACTTGAGATAATTGCCAAGGAGCCCCCTGCTCGTGACTAATCAACCCTACGGCCACCTCGGAATCAAGGTCCACCAAAACATGCAAGAAGCCTCTCTCTTTCGCTAGCATAAGTCCCTCCAATACTGCCTGCAATTCAATATAAAGTGCGTTATCCGTCGGACAGTTCAGCAACCCAAAATGCTCCATCCACATTCAGCTTCACCTATCCTTGATTAGGCTTCAACCACCGAACCATGGTGACCTTCTGAACGCGAGGTACCCTGATCTTGGCCCCAAATAAATTAGTGATATGCTCGTCCCCCTTCAACTACTTATGTGTTAATCGATTTGCGGAAGCTAATAAATATACATGCCTCCACACGCGATATACAATGGAGCTAGCAATCACTCTTTTACCCTCAAACTTCATCGCATTACGAGCCTCCCAATTATACCATAGAATAAGACAAGCCACTAGAAATCGGATATGGATTCGCCTTCCAGTAGACGTGGAATTCCGCCAATACAGCAACATCGTCGCCACCTGCTGCGTATCAGGAAGGTCCACGTGAAATAGGTCAGCAAAAAATCCCCAAACCTTAGTAACCATGGCATTCGCGAAAAATACATGCTCCAATGTCTCCTCTGCACTGTAGTAGCAACAACGTGAGGCAAGAAGGAAACCCTTTCTCTGCATTCGTCTATCAACCAAGAGCCAGCCTCTTAATAATCGCCACAGAAAGATCAAGATATTTGGTGGAATTAGAGAACACCAAATATGGTCATTGATCGGCAGGATTAATCCTTTATCGCGAACCAAGTCCCATGCAGAGCAAATAGTAAATTGCCCCGCTTGTTCAAGTTTCCAAATGGGTGTATCCGGATATCCATCCCGAATCAGGACAGCCATAATTTCTTCAACCACGCTGCTGGGTAAAACCGAGAGAAGTATCGGCCTATTCCACACTCTGTTCTCCCAAAAAATCATTGACCAGTCCCAGATTATTTGGCAGCCCTGGAAAGGAGGTCACAAGTCTATCCAAGAGTGCCCAGTGTTCATGCCCAAACGAAGTTGTTCCATTTCCCAACTGCCCAAAAATGTGTGGCTTGGCCACCTCTCTAATTTGGACCAGCCGACGCCAAATATGAGAAGTCCCTTGCCCAGCAAGGGCATCCTTCACCCGACCATGCATAAGATATTTCCCTTTTAGAAATTGTGCCCAAATGGAAGTTTGAGAATGAAACTTCCACCAAAGTTTGCAAGAAAACGCCCGAATCGTATCCTCGAAACGCCGGACTCCCAAACCCCCCTCTTCGAAAGGTGCACGTATGGCAGATCAAGAACACCAGCGGATACGATTCTGCCCACCAGAAGATACCCAAAAAAAATCTATTCAGCATCCTGGAAAGACGTGAGACAACTGTTTTCGTTGGCTCAAGAACCTACAGAGTATGCAGTAGGATGGATGTCAACACACTCTTGATAAGCTGGAGTCGACCTCCGAAACTTAGCAACTTAGTCTCCCACAAAGTTAAGCGTGACCTCAGCTTCTGCATGGTCATATCAAACAACGTATCATGCTTGCGCCCGACAAAGATAGGTGCCCCGAGATAAATAATGGACAGTGCAACCTGTATATATCCAAGCAACTTCTTGATCTCTCACACTTTCTTCCGAGAACATCCCTTCGAAGCAATAAAAGAACTTTTCTGGACGTTCACACTCTATCTCGAAACCAACTCGTACACTCGTAAGAACCGTGTCAATCTCTTGATACTCCCCATCCCCGCCAAAATGAAAATAATCACATCATCAACATATGTAATATGTGAAATAGACACCAGTGGGTTGTGCTTGTACCTCATAGAGGGATACTTGGTGAATAACTCATCCAAACCTCTTTAAAGCTATTCTGCCGCAAGGACAAACAAAGCCAGGGATATAAGGTCACCTTTCTGGAGCCCCCGAGACGAGTGAAAGAATCCTGCATTCGTCCCATTTATAAGAATAGAAAACCAACAACATTCAATGGAATTTCTAGTCAAGAGTATCCAGTGCTCATCGAAACCCAATCCGTGCAACATATGAATGAGCCAGCCAATCCAGTGCTCACCTCATCGAATTTCTGATCAAGAGAATGGCCAATGAACACGGTCATATGCTTTGGCCATGTCTAATTTCAAGATAAGCCGACCACCTCGGGTCTTTTTGTTTAGGGAATGAGTAAGCTCTTGTGCCAATAATATGTTATCCGCTATTGCGCGCCGCACAATAAAGCCTGTTTGCGAGGGTGTGATAATAGTGGGTAGCACACGAGCAAGATGCGTATGTAGCAGCTTCGTCATAATTTTATTAGTCACATTACAGAGACTAATCGATCTATAATCACTCCATGAGACCATTCCCTCCTTTTTGGGAATTATAACCACCGTGGTGCTAGTGAAGATGCGAGGCATAGGGACACCGCGAAAGAATTCTGTGACAGCTGAATAAACATAATCTTGCACAATATCCCAGCATTCCTGATAGAAATGGGATGAAAATCCATCCGGACCAGCAGTAGAGGACGGATCAATCCTAAACACAACCGCACATATTTCGTCTTGTGTTGGGATGACACTCAATGAGTGAGAGACCTCTGGAGAAATCATCTTTGGAATATTTTAGACCTTAGCAGTCAACAATTCTTGGAAAAATCTAACCGCCGACGATTGTATGTCTTTCGTCTTAGTGAGCTGAACTCCTCGATCTTCAATGCAGTACATACGACTACGCCGCTGCTTGCTTTTAGCCATATTATGGAAATAGGAAGTGCTGCGATCCCCTTCCGTGAGCCATTTAACTGCTGATTTCTGCTACCAAAAATCCTCTTCCATGGCTAGGGTTCGGTTAAGGGTAGTTGTGGCTTTATTCATTATGATCAAATTACGTTCCGTAGGCTCCTGATCAAATACATATTCCGCCTCCTTAACATCCTCCTCAGCCTTGTCCCGCCGCTGGAAAATATTCCCAAACACGTTACGATTCTACACCTTGAGGCAGCCCTTCAAGAGAAAAAGTTTCTCTTGAAGGCCTGTCATGCCCATGGCAGCCGTTGGAAGACCCCAACAAGAATGAATAGTATCTTTAAATTGGTGGTGGCGTGTCGACATCTTCTGATATTGGAAAACAGATGGCCCTTTCTCCGTGGGGTTGGCCAGTTGTACCAGAATTGGTACGTGATCCGATTGGTGCCTAACTAAGTGAATGGGCTTGAAATTCGGGAAGAGCTCCAACCACCTGTTAGATACCAAGACCCTATCCAAATGCTTCCACACTCACCTGTTCGTCTACGTGAATTCGCTGCCAATAAAGCCCAGATCAATGAGGCCACAACCCTCTATACAATCATTGAAGTCAAGTTGGTCATACGGTCTTGCCCTCTTCCCACCTTTCCTTTTCGTAAAATCCTTAGTCACGTTAAAGTCCCCACCAACCAACCATGGATTCGGGGTGGCTATTTCTTGCAAATCCTCCCATAATTAACATCGACATGTCCTAGTATGTCTCGTATAAATGAGACTGCACAGCATAGGCTGTGGGAGCATGCCTGAGGAAATCCACAGTTGAAGCACTTGGTCGTTGTTGATTAACGGCTGCACCTGTAGGTAATGGCTTACAAAACACCATATATGATTAGTAACATTTGAAATAACATCATGAAATCCCATTTGATGTGCCATGTATCGTTGATCCAGCCAGATTTGAGGTTCAATTATAACAATCGTATCGAATTTATGTCGCTTTCTCCAACTACGAACTAGGCATTGTTTAGCGGGGTCATCGAATCCCCGTGAATTCCAGATTAAGACCTTAATCATAATTGGTTTCGAGAATTGGGATCAGAACGAACCTTGTTGCGCGTGAGGCGTGGGGGAGCATTCACTGGTAGCTTCTATGTCGATATAACCTTTTTGGCAATGGTAGGGGGATGCTCCGGGAGGGTCACCTCATCCCCTGAGACCTCTGGATGGCGTGCATGAGCACTAGGTTGATAAAGTGAATCATCTTGTGATGAGGAGTTCGTTCTGGAAGTTGTATGATCCGTAGTGCTCCACATGATGATCCAGCTCGTCGCGGTCAAGCATGGCCTCCCTAAGAGTTCCGTTGGCCCTCTCCACCAAATCTGTCGCCAGCATCATCGGAGAAGCTATCACCAAATCATCTCCCTCTTCACCGACTTGCTCCGCCTACCAGAGACCCGCCAGCTTGTCAACCATATGATGTAATCGGCCATTGTTGTCCTGTTGCTCATCTTCATCTCTGCCCTCGTCATCCGCCTGTTCATCATCCTGAAAGAGGGAGAATGTGTTGCTCACGTGAGAATCGTTGTTTTGTGCCATCTTGATAGGGCTTCCTGTTTTAGAAGGAGGGTTCCCATTAGGGTTAGGACTCTTGCCAACCACTTTCCAATCTGGGCCGTCTTCTCCCACATCGTGACCGATGCCGGGCGGTACCAGAACCTTACCTGAAACTTGTGCTACCGATTTTTCCAGACGTACTGTGACGACCCGGTAATCTTTATTATTTAAATAATTGATATAAAACCTTATGCTTATTGAAAAGTTCATTATTGTTTGTTATTTTCAAATTTTAGAATGATTTTGAGGTTGATTTACAATTTGAACGGTAACGTTCTAATTTTCGAATTTGATTACTATTCTTGGAAAATTCATCTATTAAATGATTATGAGTTTTCAAAAACAATATAAATAAGTATTCTAGACTTTTATGCATGGATAAGATGCACTTTTGAATAAATTACATGATTTTCCAAATTTTAGAGAAATTTGACATTCTAACACAATTTTAGAAATTCTATGTCCTAAATTGTAATTTTCTTAAAATTATATGTTCAATTTATAATTTCTGGAAAATATATATATAATTTCATATTTATAAAGATTAAATTTCATAATTTTGGAATTTTTCTAAATTAGTTTTGAATTTTCGGATTTTATGCCCTAAAACCCTAATTTTTGATTTTTACAAAAATAAATAAATACAAATTCGAATTTTTAATTCAATAAAGATATGATATCAGATTTTATAAGATTAGACATGATTATGATAAGATTAGATAAGATTAGGATAAGCTTTGGATAAGATTTTATAAGATTTGGATAGGATTTGATAAGATTATGATAAGATTCTTGATAAGATTAACTTTGGATAAGGCCATGACATATATATATATATATATATATATATATCTTATCTTAATCTCCCTACATTTATTAGGTGAATCTAGCAAAATCTTATACTTGGAGCATTCTTATAAACTTAGGGTTTGAATCATCATTTTAGGCCAACACCTCAACACCATTAGGTTAGTGAATAAGATGATTGCATTTAATGAAAATATCCTAGTTAGATTACACATTAATTATGAAAAAAGACCTTATTATATAATAATTTTGTGTCTTGATCACAATACTATAAATAGGGGGAAGGGTTGCTCACATTTTATCACACAACACAAACACAAATCCCGCCTAAAAACACACCCCCTCAGTCACTCTACTCTCAACACCCAAAACACTCCATATTTATAAAATATCTTCCACCCACACATGTATATATATAAACACTTCTTTTTACATACATATATACCAATGATCCTTCCATATAGCCCTTTATATACCCTCTTTTTCCTAAAAATATTTGAAGGTAGGAATTTCCTTAATTACATAAGTTAATTTCTAGTGCTAGTTTATCATTTTATTATCATGATATTAAGCTTCATTATTCTACTATAAGTTATTAGAAAGGATGTTTCTAATTATATTCATGTTTTATATTCCTAGAATTAGTATAAAAACATGTACGTTTATTATTGCAAAATATGCTCGTACTATGCTTTTATATATAAAGCTATAAGTATGGAAGTATGTTCTTTATGTGACAATATGTGGAACTCTTTATTTGTGCATGACGGGCCCAAATGTGTTTCCGGTGTGGATGGGGCTGAGTTCGGCCGGGCGGCAATGGGCTTGCCGGTCTTAAAATAGTTCTCGGCATCCATCCCATCTTACATGGACGAAGTGTTCCATGTATTGGTATTGGTTGTAGGGAATTGGCATAATCTCGAGATATAGCCACCGATGTGAACGGATGGAATCGATGTGGACGGATGGAATATGGGGATTAACGATGTGAACGGTTGGAATCTTGTACTGTGGGAGACATAAGGGAGTCGCTAATAAGTGACTCGAAAGGTAATATTATGTAAAATATTATGTGAGATATTATGACTATATGCACATGTTATACACACGAGCACCTTATGTGATTAAGTGAAATTTCTACTCAACCGTCGCGTTGATTCTTCTTTATATGACTATTTTTAGAAAGAAATGAGATAGCGGATCAGAGTGGCGCAGCGGAAGCATTTGGAAGCCTTTTACACAATAAAGTTGCTTTTGTTTTCTTTTTAAAAATTGTAACTCTTGTATTGTGTACAAATTTTATGTTCAAATTATTATTTATTTTAATAAAATAAAAGGGTATTTTTCCGGGTCGTGACACGTACCATCTCATTTCTCAGTGGCCCGTCCCTCGCTCGTTCAACCAGATCCGCAGATCTTCCTCTCGAACTTCCCCTTCTTCCAGTTCCGGCTCACTATCTAGATCAACCCTGCATTCTTTTGTCCAATGACTCTTACTACAGCAGCGAGTACAATACGCCGGAAGACCTTCACAGAGAACCGACTGTTCATAGTGGCGGTCTCCATCCACCACCGACACGGTCTTTGGAAACGGCTGGGTCACATCAAGCTCGACCCACACCCTTGCGTCTGGTTTGGTTATGTCCACCGTCTGCTCATCGATACGCCAGGGGGGTACCAATACATGAAGCAATAACAAAGAGCCCTTCCACCAGAAACTGGTGAAAAGGCAAGTGAGGCAGTGTGAACCAGACCGGACAAATCGGAGATTCAAATTGGTGAGAAAACTCCAACGTCCACTTTATCACCTTCATCGAAAATCCTCCAAAGTGCCAAGTTTCAAGTAGAAAAACCCTAGACTAGTCTTCTTGGTCATAGAGATGGATGAGAATATGCATCTCGTTGATTGGGACTAGCCGGACACGCTTTTTCAGGTTCATCCGATCAAAGCACAACCGTAAATAACTAATGGATGGCCAACCATAGGGAAACTTGCCGACAAGGGCATAACGAAATGTCTCGCTAAGTGAGGTTTTCTGCTCCGGCGAGAACACAACAATATGCTTCCCATTGTGTTCCATGACTTTTCTAGCTGGGGCGAACGTGGTGAGATCGAAGGTCTTTTTCCGTTCGCAAGCATCAGGCGCAAAAGGGTTACTTCCAATGGCGCTGGTATAAGATTTTCCGGTGGGCTCCGATGGGCAGTTGCCCATGACGGCTAAAAGCTACAAGCACAACTAGGGTTTCATTCCCAAGGGAGAATCCGTAAGAGAGAGAAGAGAGAATTTCAGCAGTCCTAGATATATTGTTCTTGAAAATACATGTATGTAAATATTTAGCATATATGTATTATTTAAAACAATTTCTAGTTATACATAATATCACGACCCGAAAAAATACCCTTCTATTTTTTATTAACAATAAAATACCCTTTCTAAAATAAGAGTACATAATTTTCATAAAATAGTACCTTTCTAAACAAAATAACAAAAGTTAATATAATAAAGTACGAAATACCCTTGTATTTTTATAACAAGAACAAGATTTAGTACAACATAGAAAAATCATAAGTAAGTAATTCTATCTAATTAGTGGCGCCTTCCTCTTGGTGGACTATAGTATTTTTTTTTTAAAAAAAATTCATAACACACGTCAACATGACGGTTGAGTAGAAATTTCAATTAATCACATTAGGTGAGTGTGTGTAATATGTGCACATAGCCACATAATATTTAGTATAATATCGTGATAGCAAAATATAAAACTAGAACTAGAACTAACATATGCAATTAAGGAAGCTCCTACCTTTTCAAGAGTGTTTTATGGAATTAAGGGGTTGTATAGAGGGCTAATATGTATATATGTACGTGAAAAGAAGGGTTGATGTATATATATATGTGGGTAGAAGATTTACTATAAATATGAAGTGTTTTGTGGGTTTAGGGTAAGGTGAGTGTGAGTGGGGTGTTTTAGGAAGGGATTTGTGTATTGTGTGTGTGTGATAAAAATGTGAGCAACCCCTCTCCCCTATTTATAGTGTTGTGATCAAGACACAAAAATTATTATACAATAAGGTCTTTTTTTCATAATTAATGCATGATCTAACTAGGATATTTTCATTAAATGCAATCAGCTTATTCACTAACTGTTGAAGTGTTGGCCTAAAATGATGATTCAAGCCCTAAACTCATTAGAATGCTCCAAGTATAAGGTTTGCTAGATTCACCAAATAAATATAGGAAGATATTTTAATAAAATATTAATACAAAATCAAATAAAATCAAATACAATCTGATAAAATCTGATTTATTGTCCTAATCTTATAAAATATGAAATCATATCTTTATTTAATTAAAATTTCAAATTAATTTATATTTATTTATTTTGTAAAAACTAAAAATTAGGATTTTAGGGAAGAAAATTCCAAAAATTCATAATTAATTTAGATAAATTCCAAAATTATGAAATTTAATCTTTATAAATTTGAAATTATATGTATATTTTCCAGAATTTATAAATTTAACATATAACTTTTTGAAAATTGTAATTTAAGACATAGAATTTCTAAAATTGTGTTAGAATGTCAAATTCCTCTTAAATTTCAAAATTATGTAATTTATTCAAAATTGCATCTTCTCCATGCATAAAAGTCTGGAATACTTATTTATATTATTTTTGAACACTCATAAGTACTTAATAGACGAATTTTCCAAGAATGATAATCAAAATTCAAAAATTAGTACTTTACTGTTCAAATTGTAAATTACTCTCAAAATCAGACAAAAATTTGAAAACAACAAGTAATAAGGACATTTTCAAAAAGCATAAGGTTTTATATCAATTATTTAAATAATAAGGATTACCGGGTCATCACACATAATATTTTAAAATAATTTCTAATACATATATATATATATATGTTTGTGTGTGTGTATTGTAATATATTATTCTTATTTCATGTGTAAGGTATAATTCATAAAAATTTACAATTAATGATCATTTCTTATCTTATCTAAGATTTTACCTAGAACAAGGATTTAATGAATGAAATTAACAACTTTTCTATCTTGAATATCCTATATTGCAAAAATGATCCTATTTATCTATATTTTTGAAACGCACTTTATATCTGTCTCGAAAATATGCATATATATATTATATATTTTGAAATATAAAAATACTATATATATGAATTTATTACAAATAATTCCTATCATTATAATTTTGAAAAATGCATGTATAAAATTATATATATATATATATATATTTATATATATTGATTTATATGCATATATGTAGAATCAAATGGCTTATATGAAAACATAGTAGTTATTACACATTTCACATATACAATAATAAAACACTAAAGAATTTAATCACTTAGCTCACATATAAAATAATAATCACATAAAACACTAAATAATTTAATCATATAATTAAATTTTAAAAATACCTAGAAATATTAGGTCATTACACAGCCAAACAGTCACTAGTAGAGTACTCCACATGGTTTAACTCTCTACAGATGTATGTATTGGCCATAAAGTTAGATGCATCAATAAAGATGAATAAATTCATCAAAGGATTGAAGAGTTGAGTTCAGTTGGCACTTACAGTGTACGAGGCTCAAAATTTTGACGAAATGTTGGGAGCCATAATTAGAGCCGAGGTGTGTATCCAATGAAAAGACAAAAAGAAAAGACTTAAGCACCCAAAGAGTGAGGCAAGTGTTGTAACGCCCCGAAACCTCTAGCTAATTATGAAAACATCTATTTATAACCATCTCACAAAAACATGCTATTTTATAACATAATGAAACCAAACATGCTTATTAATATTCCAAAAGATGAGTTTACAAATGTCGTTTATTACATATACACAACATATACTTAACTATCAAGTTTCTACCACAACACATACATAACTAACTAAAAGCCTCGAAGCGCCCTCCAAAGTCTTTCTCGTTCCTATCTTCCTATGTCTCAATTCCGGCTAAAACATGATAGAAAGCAACATCAACATATACACATGTTGAGTAGAAATTCGCATAAACATGAGGTATTCGTGTGAAATTGCATATTGTCATAAATGCACATAAAACCACACATAAACCATAGAAATTTCAGTTCCTGATCAAATCACACCAATTTCAGCTCTGATAGAGCATCACATTCCAACATATTTTTATCGTTTTTCCACCTCGACGGGCGGCTACCTTATCTCGTCGTGCCGTAATTCAATATCAACTGATATCCAACCAAAATCACACCAAAATCCACCAATCCCAACCTAAACACACCGGTGGTCATATCTCGAGTATATGCCAAAAACCTACGACCCACAACCAATACATGGAACACTCCGTCCATGCAAGATGGGAATAGGCATGGATGGCGAGAACTGGTTTAAGACCGGCAAGCCCATTGCCCCCCGGCCGAACTCTAGCCCCATCCATACCAAACACATATAGGGCCCTTATACACATAATGCCAACACATACGAATCACAATTTCATCTCAATACACACCGATTCAGCTCAAATTCAGCACAAAGTACCAAAAATTCACAATTTAGCGAAATCGACTTTTACATTTTCGAATTGAAATTTTTAGCTTTCAACTACTGAAATTCCAACTTAAAACCTACTGGAAATCCACACATATATTCCCAAGGTTGTAAAATGGAATTTTAGGGTATAAATTTCTGGATTTTCAGTTCACGAAACCGGAAACTTTCAGACTGCGACGCGAAACGATTTAGCACGCAACTTTTGAAATTTTCGGCTTTCACAATCCAAACCTCCAGCTTTTAAAAACCTGTTTCTACAGCTTATTCTACACTGAATTTAAAGTATATAAACCAGATTTTTGGTTTGAAAATTTTGAATTTTTTAGTCGTGCAAAAATCGAACTTTTCCCTTTTGGAAACAAAGTTTTCTGTATGAACAGTGATTTTCAGCATGTGTGCAACTCGAATTTCAGCCGAGAAAACTTAATATTCTAGCTTCTAGCACATATATAAGACTCCAACAAGGTATAAAACATGATAACATAGCATAATGGCAACAAGTTCAACATGCTTATTCAAGAATGTAACCAAACATGCTCATAGAAAGATCATAACCATCATATACACATTCGAGATTATATATAATTTCGAGTATTATTTTGTGGACTAATTGATAGTATTACCTGAAGGCTTTTGCAATAGAATAGGGATGTTTACTACTCTATTGGGATGATGATTTCTGCATTTTGTTGGAATAAATGAATTATGTATGGATTTAGAAATGTTCTCACTCCGAGGCTTACTATCCCTTAGCCCTCCGAGTGAAGGAGCCATGTCGGTTGCATCATGCCCCGGGGGCGAGGTGTGATGGTTGGTGCTGTTGCACTTAAGAAACATAACTACCTTTTGTGCTGCCTTTGGATTATCTTCTAGAATCTGGACCATTTTCTTCCTATGTTTTTAATTTGGTATGCCTGAACTACTTTAATTTCCATTTTTTGCTTGTTGCTTAGATATTTCAATTTGGGTTTGTAAAAACCTGTAACTATTTTCCTATTTAGGTCTATATATTTTAGTATTATGTGCTTTATTATGTGGCTTTCTAATTATAAGATAGGTTATAGTCAAGGGGAAATGGTAAATTCTCTCTTGTTTTTCCACGCATCAAGTTGGGGGGAGTACAAGAATAAAAGTTTAGATTCCAATTTTTCAATTTCAGCATTATATATTTTTTATCAACAAAAAGACGGAGATTGTTGAACTCTTTGGTAACAAAAATCAGATTTGATGATAACAAATAAATTACTTACGAATGCATACATTATTTAAGTGATTGTGATTTTAAATGAAGATCATTTCTTTTGAATTTGGTGTTACTTACCTCCAATAAAGCATGATTCACATTTCCATATCTTTCTTCTCATTACGAATATGTGTTTTAAGGAATTTAGGAATGATTCTTGATTGATCTTAACAGCTGCTCCAGATTTTATCTTCAAGATCTATCCAATGGCTTCTTCTATTTTTGGTTCCAGTTTGCCGTTGATGTAGGAGTATACATAGTGAAATAGTTTTATTTGTAATGTAACGATTAACAAGAACAATTTTGATTGATTCTGTTATTTGAAAAGAGATGTTGTCATCTAGATCATAATAGCGGATATGTATATAGAGCTTCATATTAGGGTAATTGGTATTTTGATTACTTGTCCTTTTGAGATACCCCTTTGGAAGAAATAGAATTCAAGTACAGAGTACTTTGATTACTTGTTCTGGAGTACCCTTGGTAGAGAAAGACGATTCAAGTACGAAGCTCTTTGATTACATGTCTTTACCACTTCGTTGGAGAAAGGGATTCAAGCACAAAGGTCCTTGAAGGTATTTTATGTTCTAAAATGCTGCTGTGGGAAGAGTGTCTTTGTTTTCTTACTTGGAATTTTCGAGCCCTAAGGCCGTTCATCTTCTGAACTATCCTAAAATGGTCCATAGAACAGGTGGTGACCATACAACTTCTCATCAAAGCGAGATGGATAGATTCATTCTCAAGGAACTTTTGTGGTCTTTCGACTTATTTATCTCTTCACCAGAGATTTCTAAACTCTCTCTCACTTTTCCTTGTTTCACTATTATTTGTATTGTATTCATACTAATTTGGTTTTTTTTTTTTGTATTCATACTAATTTGGTATAGTGGAACAAGTTAATTCTTAAGTGACAACTTAGGGAGTGGACAAAGCCTTTCGAGGTGACCAATTATAAATTGTTGTGTTGTTTACTACTTTCATCTTTTACTTAATGCTCTACATATTTGCATATCTGGTACTTGAATTGGTACTAACACAATCCAGTAACAATTGCAAAGCAAATTACTAGGCTTTCACACTTTGATTGCAAATTCTGCCGTTCTTACACATTCTATTATCCTTCTGCTCCATTTTTCAAAGTGTTAGCAAATCTCTATTGCACAATTCAACCTCCCCCTTCTTAGACACGTTTACATATCATTGAGGCTGATTTTACCTTCATATATATTTATTTCTATATCTTTGTAAGTAAGAAAGACACGGTATCCATTAAAAAATTGACTATATTATTGTCATTCACAAAATATAAATTATTTATATTTTATTTATACATATCATATAATATATCAAATATGATTATTAGAATTTTAATTTTTAAAAAATTATTGAGCACAACATGGATTTTACAAATGTATATCAATATATACATTAATTAATTTTAGAAAATAAAATATTATTGAGGATGCAAAATTTTTTTAGCATAGATATAAGTTACTTTACTCAAACGCTAGTTGTTAGAAATAATTAATGTAGATACAACTAAACTACAAATAATCGATTGTACAAACAAATATGTTTCAAAGCATATATTAAACAGATCGAATGTCAAACTACCATATCCATATTCATTTATAATTTCAATATACATAATCTTACATGAATAATATCCACTCTAAACAAATATTGATAATATATCCTTTAAATGAATATGTATGCACACCAAAATTGAATTTTCGAATAGTCATTGACAGTCTTAGATCGAACTTAATAAGGGAAACTCTAGACACCAAGCCATACAAATAGGTTTAGATGGAAATGATGAACAAAGAACCTAGTTTATGTCTTTTGTTGGATGACAATGGCTTAATTCGACAATCAAAGCACTCAAATTAATGTAAGATGATCCACTTTTGCCAATAGCCTTTCTAGCCAATTCCTTGTAACGCTTAGCCCGGCCTCTCATTTCGATGGCTTCTTCTCCCACCATTATGCGTTGCAAGGCCTTGGTCACCATCTTACTCGACACACCTTCAACTGCCACGACTTGCCACTTTTATTACCAACAGAAACTCCTGTTTTCATAACTTCTGTGATCAATTTTTCATTGTAAAACTGCTCTGCGGAAAAGGGTCATGTCACCATAGGTAACCCGGCGCAAATTCCTTCCATAGTCGAATTCCATCCACAACATGGTTCGCCGGAACGGTCGCGGGGAACGGAACAGAGGCGACCGTTCCAGTTCCATTGCTATGTCGCGGAACGGTCGCGGCCGTTCCGCACATTAAATTTTATATTTATTATAATTTAATACTTCAAAAAATATATGTAATAAATTATATATTAAAAAAAATAAATATATAGTTTTAATTAATACAATAATTTTTTGTAATATCTTGAAAAAAATATAATTTAAAAGAATATATTAAGGTTTAAATATATAGTTATACTTAATAGAACAAGCTTATTATAAAAAATAATATTATTTATATATTACTTATTATGAAATAAATAAAATTTTTAAAGAATACAAAGTTTTTAAAAAATACAAAATATATTCAATCAAATGACAAATATATTATAGTTTTAAATTTATACCTTTTTATAAAGCACCAGCACCCTTTAATAACTATTTGACGTCTTTGGTCTAACCTTTTCTTTTTTTTTTCTTTTTCCTCTCTTCTATTTTCTCTCACTTTTCTCTCTTATTTTTTCAAATTAATATAGTATTTTTCTCTATTTTTGCTCCCCATTTTTGCTCATATTTTTATCTTTATATTTTTTTATTTAATAATAAAACTCAATTGAATTTTCAGTCAATTTTGTTTCATAATATATAAATATAATTTTCAATCTTTTTTTTAATTTTTCATAATATATAAAATTATAAATTCATCAAACATATGATCAAATTATATTTAATTTTTATTTTACACAAATATATAGTATGTTACACCTGTTAGTATAAATAAATATTTAAAATACTTATAAATTTAAATTATTTATTATTAGTTTGAAATAATAAGATAAAAGCCCATACTCACTCAATTAAGATAATGGCCCAGTTTTATTTGAGAAATGGATCAATTCACTTCATTAAATTTGGCCCATAATCATTAATTGAATTTAAGGTCTCAACTCTCAATTCATCTGCTGCTACTCCGCCTTCCGTCTTCTCCGCCTTTCGTCTTCTCGCCGACTGGTTCTTGTCAAAGTCGTCTTCTCCAACTAATAGTTCAATCTTATCCCATAAATTGCTCCATATCCGTTCCGTTCCGGTTCCGAATTGGGGTTCCGGTCCGATTTCTCGGACGGAAACGGCGTTTCGGCCGATTTTGCGCCGCTCCGACGCCGCGTCAAACCCGCTCCCGTTCCCCACCGTCGCGATGGAACGGAGAGAGCCGTTCCAGTTCCGGAACGGCCGTTCCGGCGAACCATGATCCACAATGAGTTACAAAAACCCCTATTGCCGGATGATCAAGTATCATTGCTTGTGGAGCCCATCCCCGTATGATTAGACCTTTCCCTTTCATTCTCTTCCCGAATCCTTCTGGCAACCACTCTTCATACAACCCAAATGAAATCTTGGCCCGAGGCCTCAAGCCCAACTGCTATATCATGTATTTGTGCCGGAGTGAAAGCTACCCCACTACCAAAACATGCGTAAACGACCGAACTAGGGTTCTTGGAATCCAGCCAACCCAAGCATTCGTGCTTATCTATAGCTGATTCTTTTCCTCTTTGAGCTTTTCCTTCATCTCCACATAAAAAAAGTGGGCCAATATGCCATGCCCTTCTCCCCAAGACATTCTCGTAGTGATCAGCATACTCCGATTCGAGCTCGAGGAAGCTATTAATGACAATTCCATAGCTTCTCTCCACTGACTCCCTCATTTGCCTTCGCAGCTCCGTGAATGCATTTTCGCTTTCTGGATTTTCACTTTCCTCAAGTAGAAACTGAGGCACCTGCGTCCTGACAAACGTCAGCTGATGCGGAAGTTTAGGCATGACAAAGGGCTCAGAATCAGCCGACACGTTCTCATAAGGTTTGTAGTGATACATATGCTCTGTAGCACACAGCGAGAAACAACTGGTTCCATGGAAAATCAATCTGGGAATTCCAAATTTGGCTGCACAATATGTAGTCCATGGCAAGAATACGTCGGAAACAAGACAATTTGGACGCAAATCCTGGACAAGTCTTTCAACAGGTTCTTGAAGTAAAGACAGGGCCTCCACAAACTTTTCAAACATAGCAGGACTGGTTGCTTGATCGACGCTGACAACATTGTCAGGCAACGACGATCCTCCAGGTGGGAATTTCAAGACAATCAAGCCGATATCGTGCCCTGATTGTTGGGCCTTTTTTATGGGGTCAGAAAATGCTGGAGTGGCGAGGATAGTTGCCTTCAGACCCCTGGAGAGGAACAGCTTGGTCATGTCTAACATTGGGATCATGTGACCATAAGCCATCAATGGAAAAAGGACAAAATGTTGTAGCACAGGCATTTCGGAAAATAAAGTTATGGGGAATTCAGGAGTAATAAATTTTAGGTAAACTATTTCTTGATATCTTTTTGCTGATAACTAAGCAGAAATGGATGTGCTGTGGAGAGAGTTCAAACTTGTGGCTTCTATATATAGACTGCTGCCTGGGTTTACTGAGTTTTTCTTGGAATATTTAGTAAGATACGACTGACAAGATCAAGAATTGTTTTCTTCTTGAAAAATTGTTTTCCATAATTTTTTGTCAAATTAAGCGTTCGATTTTCTTCTATTGAATCTATTTAATGGGGATTTTAGGATCTTGCGCCGCGGTGCCATGGATCCAGGAGGCATCTTACGCGACAGTTAACCAAAAATCAGAATCTTTAAAAAAAAAATGTAAAAGAAATACTCTAATTGTCCTCTAGATCTGAAATATTATTTTTAAACCCCAAAATAGAAACGAAAAAGGAATATTCAACATGCATATCTCGTTTGTAATAAATCAACCATGGACAAGTGAAATGTTGAGTACTCAATTCATAGTGGCGTGCGTGACATCTATACATTTGGAAGTGTGTAACCTTTGTTTATTTATTTTTGAACAATTTTGGTTTGCATAACAGCTATGAACATGCATTTTCAAACTCGGGATTCAATATTTAGACAAGCGGCACCTAGCACTTGCAAAGTAAACGTCTGTTGATAGGTTATTTACCCATTAATTGTATAAGTAATCGTGACCAGAAAGCGGGATATTGTGAAAGTTATCACTAATAATATATACGAAATTAATTTGGATAGAATTTTGTATTGAAGAATGATATTTCATTTTATTCCACAATACACAATCATGTTAGATATATAAAAGGGGTTTTTGCATGCAGGTCCATTGTGTAAGTTCTAATTGTCAAGAAAAATCCTATCATTTTATAATTAGCATGTTTAACCCTGTGAAATTTTAAAGTGACTATACTAAACCTTGATGTCCCACACTAAGATTCATGTGTTGTTTCTGCAAAGATTAGTTTGATTTTGGGTTGTGAAATTACCTTTCCGCCCTTTTCAAGCCTGATGATAAGACTCTCATCATTCTCCATTATTACACACACTAAATACATAGAATTATCTTCTTGAATGGCTTCCTCTAGTAATTCACGAAGAAGGTGATTGCAGCAAGAGCTCGATGTGTGCTATTGTTCCATATCCAAATTGTGATTGTGATATGAAAGCTTCCATTATGGTTGTTGAGTCCCCAAAAAAACCCACAACAAGTAAGTTGTTCTATTGTTGTGCAACTCGAACATGTGGATTTTTTTGGTAGTTGAAGCCTTTACAGGCATATTGGCAACCTTTTGTAGATCCTGTTAATTACCCTATCATGCACAACGTCAATGTGGAAGATGAGTTTGAAGAAAGTGACAGAAATGAAGTGAGTTCAAGGGTTTCAGGATTTACACCTGGAAAGATTCATAATGAAACAAAATCTCATCCAAATGCGAATAATGTTCAAGTTTTGTGGGTTATTTGTGTGGCCTTATTTATCATCATTATAGTATTGTTGCTAAAAAATTAAGTGATTAGGGTTTAGATTTTCTCTTCTTTTTTTTTTAATGTTAACTTTTTATGCAATTTTGTTGGATGTAATTTTAAGTTTTGTGTACTTCAGTTGTGTGCACTTTAATCGTATGAAATAGAGTCAGGTATGTCTAGAAGTTGTGATGTATTTATTATATTTGTACTGAATTAATGCAATCACTTTGTGTATATTGATGTTTATAATAGCCCTCTGCAATGAACAATAAGTACTAGAGTTGTCATTTTGTGCGAAAATTTGTAAAAAGCACTACTTTGAAATTTGGCAATATAAATACTGTGTTTTAGAAAAAATGACAACAAAAATCTTGTATATACAAAAGATTGGTAACATAAATCTTGCATATTAAAAAATTGTCAACATAAACCCTGTATATTAAAAAATTAGCAACATGAACCCTATAAAAAAATTGGCATGAGTAGCCCTATAAAAAATAGACACTGAATCTTCACTATTGGCTTAGAAAAGAATATCTAAAAGTGCCAGTGAGATCCTGAGTTCAAAATCTCTTGTCTTCTCCTCCTTTTCCCTTGACTGAGTGTGTGCATGTGTGTGGGGGTGCCTTTTAGGTTAATATCTATAGACTGTCCCGAGTTGATTGTATAAAAAAAAAGTACATGGAATCCAAGAATCAACAAAGCATTTAAACATTGCATTGCACATCTTTAAAGGCAATAAAAGCATCCAAACATACTAAAAGTTAACATATTTACAACCAAAACAAATAAAAAATTCCATACTTCACTTCCCAACAAGTTAGCTGGACAAATGTTTGCAACACATTCAAAAACACCATCTGCTCATAGACAAAATAAAAGACATTTTCTTCATTTTTCATGGCCTCCAAACTCTCTTGTTTTTTGCTCTTTCTTTTATCTTTCTAACAACTTCACTTTCAGTAGCTTTTTTCATTCTTGTCCTTATTGGAGCTTGAACCTGAGGATATGGAATTTCTTGGGCTAGTGCTACTACTAAATTTCTAAGAGATGGATCTAGAACAACTGCGGTTAGATTTCACTACTAGAAATCATGTATTTAGCCACGGATTTGGCCACGGAAAAAAATCTGTGGCCAAATGTGGCGTGGCCAAGCTTAGCCACGGACCATGGCCACGGATTATTAGCCACGGATTTAGCCATGGCTAACATTAAATTTGGCAACGGATATTTCCGTAGCCAACTTTTTTTTTTTTATAAAAAAAAATACATTTAGCCACGGATTTATCCGTGGCTAGTAATTAATATTTTCTTTTAATTTTTCCAATTTAGCCACGGAAAAATCCGTGGCTAGTATTTAATTTTTTTTTTTTTTCATTTTAGCCACGGATAAATCCGTGGCTAACAAAATTAATATTAAAAAAAAAATCCAACCAAGCCCTGCAGCCAGCGCAACCGCCGACTCGCACGAGGCACGGCGCTCAAGCGCACCGCGCCAGCCGCGCCGCTTAGACCACTGCACACACTCCATAATTTGGATTTTAGCGTGTAACTGGTGGGACTCGAGCTCGAGACCTCTCAGTTAATTGCCCAGCGTGCCACCACTAGGCTATGTTGTGTTTGTTTGTTTAATGAGATTATCAATCACTTATATCAAGATATATATATTGCTAATTTATACCAATTAAGTGACTAAACAATTATAGATAAAAAAATCAAAATTAAAAAATTTTAACTTAATTTAACCTTATCAAAATTTGAAAGTTTTAAGCGATTAGACTTTTTTTTTTAATTTTTATATTTTAGCCAAGGACTTTTCTATGGTTAAGTCTCAAATTAATTTTTTTTAATTTTTATATTTAGAAAATACTATTTATTTACATCTATCATAAATTAATATTATTGATAGAAGAAATGTACTCAAATTGTAGTTAATGAAACTTAACTTTTTGATTTTTGTGAAAAAAAAAACTTTATTTATAAAAGATAGTCAATAAATTCATTAAGTGTAAATATTACATTAATATTTATTCAAGTGTTAGATCAGGCGATTTAAGTAAGCCATTTTAAGTTAACTTTTCACGAATCGTGCGTTTCGTTAATTAGGTTAGACGGAACCGTACGATTAGAGTCATACACCTTCAAAACTAATCAATCTGCTTGAAACTCCATTTAAAATTTAAAAAAATTAAAATTATTTATTGGCCACGGATTTATCCGTGGCCAATATTAAATTTAAAAAAAATAAAAAAAATTATTTATTGGCCACGGATAAATCCATGGCCAAGTCCATTTTTTAAAAAAAAAAATTAAATTTATTATTGGGCTACGGATTTATCCGTGGCCAAAAGTCAAAATTGCAAGTTGACTTTTTTTCGAATCGTGCGTTTTCCTTAATTAAGTTAGACGGAACCGTACGATTGAAGCAATATAACTTCAACGCTAATCAATCTGCTTGAAAATCCATTTTTTTGATAATCTTATACAAGTTAATTGACGTTGGCTTGCATTGACATCGGACTACGAAGTCATTCGTATATATCACCGAAAGAGGAAAAGCGTATTCTCGCTAAGCAAACTATAATTTTCAACGAATAAGATGGGAAAATATAATACCCGTGATGAAAATAATATGATTTTCAAATGGCTCGAACCTTTTGGTGCCCCAGAATGTCGGATCAGGCGATTTAAGCGAGCCATTTAAAATTAAAAAAAATTAAAATTATTTATTGGCCACGGATTTATCCGTGGCCAATATTAATTTTTAAAAAATAGTAATAAATTTATTTATTGGCCACGGATTTATCCGTGGCCAAGTCCAAATTTTAAAAAAAATAAAAAAATTTATTTATTGGCCACGGATAAATCCATGGCCAAATCCAAATTTAAAAAAATTAAATAAATTTATATTTGGTGGCCATGGATTTATCCATGGCCAAAAACATTTATGTTTTTTTTTTTAATTTATTTATTGGCCATGGATAAATCCGTGGCCAAGTCCAAATTTAAAAAAATAAATTTATTTATTGGTCACGGATTTATCCGTGGCCAAATCCAAATTTAAAAAAATTAAATAAATTTATATTTGGTGGCCACGGATTTATCCGTGGCCAAAAATATTTATGTTTTGTTTTTAATTTATTTATTGGCCACGGGTAAATCCGTGGCCAAGTCCAAATTTAAAAAAAATAAATTTATTTATTGGCCACGGATAAATCCATGGCCAAGTCCAAATTTAAAAAATAAATTTATTTATTGGCCACGGATAAATCCGTGGCCAAATCCAAATTTAAAAAAATTAAATAAATTTATATTTGGTGGCCACGGAATTATCCGTGGCCAAAAATATTTATGTTTTTTTTTAAAAAAATATATATTGCCACGGGTTTTTCTTTATTTAGCTACGGAAAAATCCGTGGCTATGTGTTATCGTATTTTTTCTGAATCCGTGGCTATTTCCGTAGCTGTTGGCAACCGATTTCGTCCGTGGCTAAAAATCCGTGGCTAAATCGTTGTTTTCTAGTAGTGTTTGAGGTTGAGGTAGCTGGATCTGGGATTGTTGCAGTTGGATGTTAGCTTGTTTGTCTTTGTGATCCAAGATTCATTCCTCCTTCCAACATGTGGGATTATTGCAGTTGGATCTTGAGAATTCTGTAAAGGAAAAATTCTAAGGTGAAATTTTACAATTGAAAACATTAAACTTCAAATGTAGTGGACAGACATACCATTTGTGTAGAGGTTGATCTTGTTGCATTAGGTCGATTGCCTTGTGAAACACTCGTCTCACCAGTCCCACTACCATGAATAACATCAAGAAAATTATATAAGTATCACTTACCAACAAATTATATATATGAGAATTACTTAAATATTACCTTAAATCCTTTTGATTGTGATTGAAGGGGTTTGTTGCAAGTCCTTTTATTCTAATTAAGTTCGTGGCAATTACTAAATGTATGAGTCAAACATGTCCTTGTGCTTAACCTCTCCGATTCTCCAGGGCCCTTTCTCCTTTGTTTCTTAGGTTTTCCTACCTTTGTTTTAAAAGCAGGTGCAACCAAAGGAGTATATTTTGTTTGGATATAATGCTTTTTGTTGGGGACTGCATGTATCATATTTGAATAGACTCTAAGGTACATTTCCTTAGTGTACCAAGTATGCACAAAATCATCAATTCTTAGCCTTCTTTGAGCAATTGCAGCAGCACAAGCATGGCTACAATGAAATCCACATAATTGAAACATCACGCGTGTGCAGGTTTTGTCATCCAACTTCACAACATATTTGACACCACCCACTTCAACTTCTAACTCTTGATGCCCACACCACCTAGGCACGCAATACCTTGCATTCATCTGTTTCTTATTGATTTTCTTCTCACATGACACGGGGGGTTTAGTGCAATTAGCTCCTTCATAAAATTATATTTCTAAATCTACTCATAACATGAGATCATTAAACTTAGCATCTAGCTATAATATAAAATAAGAGATAAAATATAATTTGTAGCATAAGATTTCAAATGGTCATGTGACACATCTTTTACATTGTCATTAATTAAATTTATTTAACAACAATAATTTATTAAAAGGTGACAAAATTTATAATATTTTGAGTTGTCACTATTCACAATTAATGACACTATTATAGTGATAATCTATTGACAAAAAAGTTGTCACTGTAAGGTTCTGACGAGAATTTCCTTGCAACTAAGTTGTCACTTATGGGTATCACTAATTATCAATGGAAACAATTTAAATACCATTATTGTCACCATTAACATTGTAAGAATTATTTTGTAATAAAACAATATTTCTTGACACTAAATGGACACAATTAGTGACAACTTTTACATTATTTCTTATTAAATCGTCACCATTTACTTTTGTTTTTTCTTGCAGTGATAGACTAACTTCACCCAATAATAAAAAAATTAGTATCTCATTCATTTTCTTTTTTGTAGAAAATCAGAATAAGCTAGTTAAATAAACAATGTGGGTAACAATGAAAGGCATTTAAGTTTTTTATGATTATGAATATATGACAATATTCCCCATATACAAGGTTAATTGATGGGCACGTCCACCAAGCTTTTTCAGTCATTTTTAATAGTTACACCTTTAAAATAAATTGATGGTGTTGTAATTATTAATTATTGTATAAAAAAAAGTAATCAAGAGACTTGGAAAGACCAATGTTTTCAAACCCAAACTGGACTGGCCAGTTCGACCAGCAATCAGAGGCATGTCTGGTCCGGTTGACCCCATAAAACCACCCTTCAATTGACCCTATGTGAACTGGCAAAAACCATCTAATAACCTATTTAACTAGTGCTGGTTTGACCACTTAAACCAGTAGGTTGCTGTTGTTTTTTTTAAAAAAATCTTGTTTGTTTAATGAACTACAAAATATTCTACAAAATACAACATCAACAAAATCTCAATTCTTTTAGTTCGTTTTCTCTCTCCGCTTCATTGTCTTAAAAATGTTTTTAACTCCATAATGATCGATCAAAGAAGCCTTTTTTTTTTAGCTATAACTAATTCATCTTGTTAAATTTCTTATAACTAGTTAAAGACTCTAGAGTTAGAACCTAAACCTAAGTATATAAAGTTCTTAAACATAGAAAATTACATTTGCATCTTATCTTATGTGTAATAAAGGACATGAACAATTTTTTTTAAATGGATTCTTAATTTACTAATGGTATCTGTTTGATTTCGATGTGCACTTCAACAAATTTTTGTTTCCTACAAAAAATTGAAAACCTTATTTTTTTAATTTAATTTTCAAAATACTTAAAGAGGTTTTTTTCCCCTTAAAATTGCATAAATTTAGTGTAATCAAGTTAATTAGGTCAAATCAATATAAATAATAATAATTTGAATTTGTTAAAATTTGTTACTACAGCTTCGAATTTTGGTAAAGTCAAACATTTTTTGAAACAACAGAGGAATTAACTCATGATAAAAATGATTCTTAAATATTTTTGTCATGTAATGCATTTTGAAAGATGATTTCATTTATTAGAACTTTGTGATTCAGAAATAGCTGTAAATTTGATGGTGGAGTTGTTATCGTTTTGATTAATATTCTATGAATTTGGTTGGATATTTGATGTGACATGATATTTTCTTGATAAGAATTTAAAAGAATTATAAAAAATTGAAATCTTCTTTTTAATGTTTATATATATATATATATATATATATTAATTGAACTATTTTTTATTAATATCTATAACATCTTATCTATATATATAATATTAAATATATTTTATAATTTATTATGACATCACACCAGTCGAATCGGTGGTCGGACCGATCAAACCAGTTGAACCAGTAACCAGTAAGGCCGTTGATTCAATGTTCGGTTCGATTTTCAGAATATTGGGTAAGACTTATACGATTCGAGCTCACTACTGAAAAAATGACATAATTTGACAAGTATAATATGGCAGTGCCACATCGTAAACCTACTGTGACATCCCACAAAAAGTGTCTCAATGAGCTATTCTAAATTTGAACTATAATGTATTTATCGTGACACTACAAAATGTCAAAATATGTTATCGTAACACTCAAACACATGAAACGTTAGTTATTGCTACTAAAACCGAATCAAATTTGGTGACCCTAGTTAAAGTATTATGTATTTGAGTGTGCTAATAACATATTTTGATACTTTGTAATATCACAAAAGATACATTTTATTTTAAATTTGATATTATTTATCAGACACTTTTACAACACTACAAGAAAGGGCAGTAATTTTGGTGAAATTCTGCCAAAAATAAGTAATTTCGGCCCAATTTCAGCTGAACAAATTCACCAAAAAATCCTTCGTCGCTTTTAAATTTCAGCGGATTTTCGGCGGATTATTCCGTCAAAATTTAATTAACTTTCGACGATGCGTTGAAAATTAATTAAATATTGAAATTTCGGCAGATTATTTTTTTAATTTTAAAATAAAGTTTCAATTGACAAACCTAAGAATCAAACCCAAGACCTCCAAGTCTCCCCAAATGGGCGCGCCTAAATTTAATGTATATTTTGCAATCACTGGAAGTCAAACCCTTACCTCTTTATTGGCAAACAAGTCTCTTGCCATTGGACTACCATCACTTGTTGTCATGTTTATTTATTTTTCTATACTTAACATATATGTTTGAAATTACCACTTTAATAATTTTTGAAATATCATTACATTACTATTTACTCTTAGTTGCATTAAATTTAAGGCTAAATTACCAAATTATTTATTTTAATTTAGTATAATTTATAATGTATCTCTGCATTCTTCCCTGATCAGATGCAGTAGTAGTAGTAGTAGTAGTAGTAGTAACAACAAGGTTTATGTGACGACCCGGTAAATCTCATTATTTTAAATTTGGAATTATAAAGAATTATTACTATTTTATGAAGATTTCTTTTATTGTGAATAAATGTGCATTGCATTACATGCATTTTATAAAAATATGACTTGTCATTAGTAAAATTTAAACCTATGATTTCTCCTTAAATTTTTCGAAAACTTCCCAAAAGCTTAATATATTGATGTTATTTTATTATTGGTATTATTGTTTCCATATCATGAAATTTTATTTTATTTTTCTCCTTATTTTCGAAAATAATAATAATAGTTACCTTAAATTAGAAAATGTATGTTTACTAGAATTAATTATTTACTTCACATTCTCACATTTCTAAAATAATTTTATGAAAATAATATTATGAAATTATATATATATATAAAAACCAAAAATTTATGTATATATAATACATATAATTAGTCTTCTATTATTTTAATTACCCATTTATGTCATTTTCATGAATATGTGGTAAAAAGGAAGAAAACTTGTAGCTTTTCACCCTTAGTATTGTAATTAGGAAATGTGTATTAATTTTTGCCATTAAAATATAGTTTTATATCTTGATATCTCTCCTACAATTATCTCTACCTATAAATATATAAGTATAGGAAAATAATTTTCCTCAAATCATTAAATTTCCTAATTATTTTCTTATAATAAGGATTTAGAAATTTACCTCTCTACAAAATTATATTTTCCAAAAAAATAATTTATTCTTTAATAATTAATAATTAAATGTCCTAGACTATTACTTCTTGGAAATAGATAAATATTTTTCGAAATTAGAATTTAATTTACTCAATTTTTGAATTTTGCTCAAAATTAATCATAAATTCTAAATAAAATTATAATTTTGAATTTTATAAATGCAATAAAATATTTCCTGAAATTATATGTATAATATTCAAATTTTAATGAATTATAACCATGATTTTCGGATTTTTAGTTAAAGAAAATTACAAACTCTAGATTTTAACATAATTTAGGATATTTTGCTAGAAGATCTTCCCTAATGCACCATTAATTTTGCTCTTACTTAATTAGCTTATGAGTCATGTAGTAACATAACACCAAAGCCTAAATTAGTCTTCCACATAAGGGGTAAAGTGGAAGAATTCATTTAATAAACTAACTTAGGTGTAAAGATTGTAATTATGAATAAATTGACCTAATAATAAAATAATCCACTTCTTCCTCTTATTTGTATAAACAAGACCAAAATTCCACCCCTTTCTCCCCCCTAAAACCGTCCATAACACACACACACACACACACTCTCCCTAGTTTCTCCCAAAAACCACTAATTTCCTACCCTTTTTTTTTCCCTTCGCTTCATTACCCTACACTTCCAAAAGAAAAAAGAAGGTAGAAACCTTACTTTAATTGCATAAGTAGAGGTTTTCTTTATTCTTGAAGTAGGATTATCCTACTAATGGCAAGCTTTCATACTCTTGTGCCCAAACTATGTAAATGAATCAAGCTAGAATGGCCTTGAGTGAGAGCTTTTGTCAAACATGCTCCCATGTTTCATATAGGAGCTATATTGATCTTAGCATGAATTTACTTGTTGGTTGTTGTGTGATTAATATTCAAGTTGTCTTTTGGATGATAAATTAGGTGTTGGTTCTTTGATTTCAAGAGGTTATACTAGTTAAAGTTTACTACTCATTTTATGGTTACCATGAACTCATGAAAGTAGTTTCACTACTTGGTATATCTTGAGTCCTACGTATGTGTTAGCTTGTGATCTTGTAAGGATTATGTGAATTTTATGAAGTATTATGTGCTTTATGAAGTGTTATGTGCCTAGAAATTCATAAAATATACTATACTCTATATTTTATGTTAAAAGAGTATATTTGGAACAATGTTCATTTTAGTTGGAATTACTTTTATAAAACTATATTTCTTCAAGGTGTCAAGATATATCTATATGTGTTTCCCCTATCGAATATATATAGTGGTCAAATAAATTTTTCTATGGTTATATATATATATATATAGTGTACGTAGATATATGTATATATTTATGGTACATGCATGTAAACATATTTATAGTTTCATTATATATTTTCATCTATTTATTTATATGTATATATATAAAAGTTGTACATATGTATGTATATATCCAAACATTTATAGTTCATTTACATTTTAGCTTAACCATATTTACGGACATATATACCCACATACTTAAGTTAGTTATATTTTGTCAAAGAGTACATATATATATATATATATATATATATATATATTATGAGTATATTTTTGTTATATATATATATATATATACGTAGCCGTGTATATACATATATTCATCCTCTTATGTTTTGGTTATATTTTAGTCTAAATTTCATATTTTATACATTTATAAATTTTTTTATATATATATACATAAATCTATGTATATATTAAATAAGTTTATGAAATATTATCTTTTTTTATTTTATTGTATCTTGATAACATTCTTTTCTAATATGTTAAAAGAATATGTTGAAATATGGAAGCAAGACTTAATTCCAAGATTATGTTCTATGTGAATAAATTGTGATTATGAGAAACGGGTCCAAAATATATCGGAATGGTTGGGTGAGTTCCGCTGGGACATACCAATGGGGTAGCCGGCTGTAAGAGTTCTTACTCCCTCCATCTCCTAATTGTCTCTTATGTAGACGGAGTGTTCTATGTAAGAGAGCGAATCGCAGGAAAATTTGGTGTAACACCCGGTGTACGACCATTGGAGGATAAGGCAGGCGGGAGTAATGTGTTGGTTGTATGTGTCGGTCTGGGTATTCATAAGGGTCACTGTTAGGTGACGAGAAAGTTTTGAAATGAAAAACTATGTGTTTATGTGCAAAGTGAAAATATGTGTTTATGTGCAAATCACACGCACACAAACACCTTATGTGGTTAGGTAATTTTTCTACTCAACTATATGTTGATGGTGTGTCTATAACATGTTTTAGATGAAACTGAGACCAGCTTTAATGAGATCGAGGAGGAGGAACAATTTGAAGCCTTCTATTAGAAAGAAAGCTACTAGTTTCTGCTGCGTACTTATTTTTGCGATCTTATGTATTTTACAAACCAAAACATTTGTATCCAGCAGTTTTGCACTTGATGTACCCTTGCGATGTTATGCTTTCCAATATCATGTGCTATTTATGTACCATACCGTTACTATGTTCTTTATTTAGGTATATTTTCTATTAAATTTTTTTTATGTGTAATTCATAGCAAATATGGAATACCGGGGTCATTATAGTTTACATAAAAGTTTTTCAAATTGTGTGTGTGTGTGTGTGTGTGTGTGTGTGTGTGTGTGTATATGTATATACTCAACTATTGTATATGTAGCATACAATAATTAAAAACATAGTAAGGTTAAACAAATATTTCTCCAACAATATATATATATATATGTACATACACAAACATTATATACATAGGATACACAAATATTATATAATATTTTTTATTTTTTTTAAATTTTCGGCAAAATGTTTTGGTAAAATTCTATCTAAAATTTAAAAATAAATATTCTTTAATTTTTTTAAAAATTTTCGGGGGAATTTTTTGACAAAATATTTCTGAAAATTTAAAAATAAATATATATATTAATTTCTGGCAAAATTTTCCTTCGAAATTCCGTCGAAAATTAAAAAACAAATATATATATTTTTCATTTCAGGCAAAATTTTCCTCAGAAATTTTGCCGAAAATTGAAAAATAAATATTTTTATTTTTTTTATTTTTGGAGGAAAATTCCCCGAAATTCGGTCAAATTTTTTTTTACTTTTACAAAAATACCGCCGAAATTCAGCTGAAATTTTCGACAAAATATTCTACCTAAAAAATCGGCCGACATTGCCCTTTTTTCTTGTAGTGTAAAATGCCACAATAGATATATAATTGTGACACTTTTAAAAGTATTAAATTATATGTATCAAATAGATTATTTTTTTAGTAATGCGTTTTTATACTTGAAGAAGTAAATAGCTACTAGTTTGTTGTGCCTGTCACTAGCTTTCTAAGGTAGTTAATTATGTGCCTTTTATTCAACTGTTTCTTTCCTGCCTCAGTTTGGTACTCTGAAATCTGAATGGAACTGGATGATGACATACTCTGTTTACTGAATGAGCATAACTCATATATTTTGGCTCCGAGTTGATACGCCTTAATTTCACAAGAATATTGTAAAAGGAAGGCAACGTCAAGATAAAGAAATTATTAATTATTTCAAATCTTTACTGTCATGAATATCAAGTTGGAAGAAGCATCTCAATATCGTTTTACTTTCTTTCTCTTTTTTTTTTCTTGTTTTCATAACCACCTGTTTGCATAAATTTCGACAGCCGCGCCGAAGTGGCAACCCAGGGTTCGAAGTCACTGAGTTCGATGAGAAAATAGTAAATTCGAAGTGGGTTTTTGCGTGCGAGTGCGGGCGTGCTAGTGTGTAGGAACACACAAATGAAGTCTTTGATGATTCGAGTGAAAAGATGTGATGCGCATAAAACTTCTATCCGAAGAACGATCGGAGTAGGCAAACATTACCCCGAAGGTTCTACACGCCTACAACTTAATGTCGGACTTGACAATTTAGTACTCTAAGGATTGAAAAGAGTCAAAAAGCTTAAATCGAAAAGAAAATGTATCCAGAAACGATAGCTACTCTCCACTTGGACTTTACAAGACTCGACTATAGACACATACGTTGATGACTCGGGCCATATCTATGGCAGAAATGCATTGAGCAGTTCTTAAGAACTCTAGCTACAAGTCGACCACATTGATGACTTCGGCCATATCTACGTGTGGATGTACTCAAAGGTTGTTCACTCCGACGAGCATTGATTGACTCCGTCTGCACTCCTCTTCATGCATGCGCTCAATATGGATGCGGGGTGCCATTCCATCGCATTGATATCTCACCTCAAATCAGGCCCAATTCGAGTGAGTGATGGCTACGACCTCGTGATGTTACAGAATGAGTGCATTAATATCCTCACTTCGAACCAAATGAGGTATGGCTAAAAGCATTCACGTAACGGTTTTTCTACCTAGCGAACTAAATCTAATCTTTGTTCATTTAGACTAAAAAATCAGAGAAGTGTTGACTCCTTAATTGAAAGAGTTATTGTTGTTGTTGTTTGATCATTGGATTGTTGATTGATCGATTGATTCCTTGAAATGGTGAATCCAACTCCTTTTTGTGGACTTCAAGCTGCAATCGTATCCCTTTATCTTGGAGTTGAATGTTTTATTCAGGCTTTGATTATTTGAAATAAATGGCCATCCCTGCATTTCGGTGATGGCAGTTATGCCATCTTTTCTAGATTTCAAATTTTCAGCAGCACATGGTCTTTATATTTAGGCATGTTTAGGTGTAACTATGCTTTATCTTTAGCCAATCTGTTATTTTCATCTAACAACCCCTAATAATAAGGAATTTGATTATTTGTATTTATTCTTATTTTTATTTTCTATTTTTGCTGAATGGGCCATGGGCCTTCAACCTGGGCTGTTCCTCATGGGTCGAAGTGACCTGGGCCTCTTTAATTCATTTCGGCATGGCGAAAAGGGTCATAATAAGCCCACACTCCGAATTTATATCAAAATTTTATTTTTCGGGCCCAAACAGCACCCAAATTCTAGCCCATTGATTGATTAATCGGGATTCGCTAACTGTAGAGGCTTAATATGAGGGGCAATTCTCACAATCCAATTGCTCCTTTTATAATAGATTTAGTAACGAAAATTTTGTGACAAAAAGATTTTATCACAAAGAACTTAATATAAATAAAAAAAAAAAAAAAATTCAGTGATAAAAAATTTAGTAATGATATTATTATAAACAAAATTAATCATAAAAATTAAATTTATAATGTATTAATTCGTCATTACTAGGTGTCATGTGTTTTTAGAATGAAAGAAAAAAGAAGAGGGAATATAAAACAACATGCACATCTCGTTTGTCAATGGGATAATAAATAAATCAAACCTTTCGGTATTCTTTTTAATCTGGTTTTATGGGAAGTTTCGTGATCCTGCGCCACGGTGTCATCCATCCAGAGCCATCCAACGGCGACAAATACCTAAAATTCGTAAATATTAGATAAAAAAAAAAAAGTAGTCTAATTGTCCTCTATATCTGAAATATTATTTTTAAACCTGATAAAGAGAAAAGGAAAGGAAATATCATCATAAATCGCATGTTATTGGCATAATATATAAATCAACTGTTAACAATTGGAATAATTGAGCACTTCATCAAAGAACGCGAAAAGATAAAATATTGGTTTGGTAAAGAGTCGTTTGTCGGCAACCTTTATTTACTTATTGGGGTTTATTGAAAGTGCAAATTAGCTTAACTTTTGGGATTGAAATAGGGTTTTTCTTCGTAGTTCAATTTTCTGCACTTGGCCCCTTTTGAATAACAAACACTGATATAATAGACCCATGACCAGATCGCTAATGGAACAAGGACAATGAAATTGCTTTTTATTAAAAAAGAAATGAGACGTCAATTTCAAAATTTTCAAAATTTAGCTGTCAGTGTCACCAACTAAATTTATTTAGTGACAATAATTTTTTATTTTATCACCCTAAAGTGACAATCTACAAAAAAAAAAAAAAAAATGGTCCCGATAAATTTGTGACAAAAATTTCCTTGCATCTAAGTTAGGCCCGATCCAAGAATAAAGTAGTTCAAGTAAAGGCTTTAGACAACAAAATTTGGAGCTCCCTATATATATATATATATATATATATATATATATATATATTACATTTTTTTAATGCCAATTCGATGAGCCCAATCATTCTTAGAAATCCATTTAATCAAAATATTCCAATGGATATATATATTTACTTACAAAAAAGAAAAAAGAAAAACAAAAAAAAATCAATGGATATTTAATATTTTATTGAGCAATTTTAGGATAAGATAGCCCCATATGGGGATACGCATACAAGTCCAACAAATATTTTAGGGAGGGTTTTTATTTTATTTATTTAAATTTTATTTTACTCGTCATATTTTGTTGTACATCTTTCATTCCTCTACATTTTTTTTAGTTCTCTTTATTTAACTAAGATATTTTTCTTGCACATGTCACATGCAATTTTAATTTCGTATTTTTCTATTTCACTATAAATACTAGTGAAAATTAAATTTAAGGTATTATTTTCATTTATTATTTTAACTTTTATTTTTATTAAACTTTTATTTTCAAACATGTGTTCTTAATTTTATGTTCTTTCTTATTTTTTATTGTGCGTCGAATATCAATTGATATTTATTATTTGTAGCACATCACATGTTAAATTAGTAGTACATCAAAAGCCCCTTTTTGAGTTTTCACATTAGGCTATTAAGAACATTGAGATGGCCATGAATTACGTTATCATTATTGGAATATCACTAATTATTAATGTAGACACACTACAAGAAAACACAGTTTTTTTGGCGAAATTTTCGACTGAAAAAATAAATTTCGGCGGATTTTCGGCGGATTCAATCTCCCGAAAAAACCTTCGTCGCTAGTGATTTTTCGGCGGATTTTCGGCGGGAAAAATATATATATATTTTTTTAATTTTTCGGCGGGAAATTCCGCCGAAATTATTAGTTATTTATTAATTTTTTTTAATTAAATATATTTTCGGCGGAATTTCCCGCCAAAATTGAAATTATATTTTTTGAAAATATATTTTCAATTGCCCAGCCTAGGAGTCGAACACGGGATCTCGCCCCAGCTCGCGCGTGCGTGCGTACACGCGCCCGATATTGTCCAAACTTTTGGGGCCGCTGAGAGTCGAACCTTTGACCTCTCGATTGGCAAACAACTCTCTTACAGTTGAGCTATGTTCACTTTGTTGTCATAATTCATTACATTATATATTTATATCATACAACAATTCAAATAAAAATAATTAATAATAATATTATTACGTTTTTTATTCATTGAAAATTTATATATATAATAAATAATATTATATATATATATATAGCATACAAAAATTCATTTCATTCTAATAATAATAATAATAATAACAATAATTTTATAATAATAATTCAAATAAAAATCAAAATTTTAAATTTTAATATATTTTAAAAATATATAAAATTATTATTATTTTTTATTTAAAAAATATTTATTTTTAATTTTTAAATTTTTTTAATTTTTTAAATTTTTTGGCAGGATTTTTCGCCAAAAATCCGCAGAAAATTTTTAAAAATATTATTTTTTTTAATTATTTTTAATTTAAAAAATATTATTTTTTATTTATTTTTAATTTAAAAAATATTATTTTTGATTTATTTTTAATTTTTTAAATTTTTCTGCGGAAATTCCGTCGAAAATCGGCTGAAAATTTTAAAAAATATTATTTTTTAATTATTTTTAATTTAAAAAATATTATTTTTTATTTATTTTTAATTTTTTAAATTTTTCTGCGGAAATTCGGCTGAAAATCCGCCGAAAAATTATAAAAATTATTATTTTTTATTTATTTTTAATTTAAAAAATATTATTTTTTATTTATTTTTAATTTTTTAAATTTTTCGGAGGAAATTCCGCCGAAAATCCGCCGAAAAATTTAAAAATTATTATTTTTTATTTATTTTTAATTTAAAAAATATTATTTTTTATTTATTTTTAATTTTTTAATTTTTTCGGCGGAAATTCCTCCGAAAATCCGCCGAAAAATTTAAAAATTATTATTTTTTATTTTTTTTAATTTTCCGCCGAAATTCTGCCGAAAAAATTCCGCCGAAAATTGAGCGTTTTCTTGTAGTGACAATTTATATATAATTATTGTCACTTATTAACATTGTGAAGATTATTTTTTATAACAAATAAATTTATTGTCACTAAATTTACATAATTAATGACAACTCTGACATTATACTTATCATATTATCACCAATTCAATTTGTTTTCTTGTGTTGATAAGAATAAGCTAATTAAATAAACAAGATGGATAAAAATAAAAGGCATATAAGTTTTTTTTATGATATTATTGATATTTTTTCGCAAGTGTATGGACAGTTTAAGTAATAAATAAGTGAGTAGAGTATCGTTCCTACGAGAAATGAGATTATCAAGTATTGATTTTTAAAATTCTTTATTTGTTGGACTTTGAATTCTGATGAAAGACTAAAACTTACATGTAATTGCTCTCATTTTGAAAATGAACAATACCACATGCCGTCATCGTATCGCCACTGCCTAGATGGCTAAGCTACATACGAATTTTTTCGTCTCCTCAAGCCCATCATAACCCCTCAATAAGTTTTGTCAATGTTCCATCCGTTTGGATTTAATTGAATAAAAACTATATCAAACACTAACTTGTCATTATATGTGTCTTTGCTCAGTTCTTTCACCATCATCATCCCTAATCCAAAATGGAGTTCACCAATGTGTTGCTCAACAATTAGCTCAAGACCCTTTTAAATTCCGCTGTAAAAATCTATCGGAGAGCGCCACTCATTGTTGCGTGTGTGTGTTTTCCAAAAATATTATAGATATACCTTTATATAATTCGAAAACTTACAACAAACACCCTTCAAGTTTCAAATCTTAAAATAAAAAAGGGTATTTTGGTCCTCAAAAAATGTCAGAGAAATTGATCGAGGGCATTTTTGATAATTCACCGACAATGGGGTGTTTTTGTAAACATAAATATATGTGAAGTAGATACTGGTAATTTTCAAAATAAGAAAGGGTTATTTGTAAGTAATTTCGCCTAAACTCAAGGGAAGTGAGGGTAATTATCCCTATAAAATATTTAGTACTTATCCAATCATGATAATAGTTATTCAACAGTAATTAATCAAATCTTGGAATTGGTGTATCTATAATTCAATACATACTTTTTAATTATAATTTTATTTATTTATAAATAGGACAAATGTCATATTTAGTACTCAATATTTTATTTTAAAATCACTTTGGTCCTTAAAGTACTATTTTTAAACCTTACAGACCCTAAAATTATAAATGGGCTCCATGCTTGCCCCTCGGATGAATTTTCTAGTGAGTTTTTGCTTGTAATAGTATCGTGAGACAATCATGTGCCTATTTAATGGCAAAATTATCATTCAGTGATTATACAATTTAGATAAAAAAAAAAAATTAAGTGACCGATAATTAAAAAACTTACACACATATACATACATACATAGATATCATTCACTTTCTTATATGTTTATTTCAATCTCTGTAAGTCGTAAAGATATAATATCCATTAGAATTTTTTCCATCAATAATTATTATAAAATCTTTTATTATTATCATTAACATAATATGAATATTTATTTTTGTTTTTATAAATCATATAAGGGCAAATGTCATATTTAGTCCTCAATGTTTCATCTTAGTGTCACTTAAGTCCCTAAAATACCATTTGTGACCTTACAATCCTTTAACTTACACAAGGTCTTTGCTACAAATTAGTTCAATGTTGGATCCTTCGGTAAATTTTCCACAAGGTCTTTACTTTAACTAGTATCAAGTGACAAGCAAGTGCTTATTTTAAGGGCAAAATTATCATTCCACAATTATACAATTTAGATAAAAAAAAAATTGATCAAACAATAAAAAAAGATAGAAAATGTTATTTTAATCAATCAGAATAACAAGGGGCTAAAGAGCTAGGTTTTTCCTTCATCTCGATTTGGAGGATAAGGATAGAACCAAGAATCACAATTAAAATAACCCTTTTATGCCTTTTCTATTTTTCAATCAATAAATTTTTTTTATCTAAATTGTATAATTATGGATTGACAATTTTATTCTTAAAATAGGCACATAATTGTCACATGATACCATTTCAAGCAAAAACTTATCGAAAAATTTGTCAGAGGAGCAAGCGTGGAACCCATTTATAAGTTTAGGGAGTGTAGGGTTAAAAATAATACTTTAGAAACTAAAGTGACACAAAAATAAAACATTGAGAACTAAAAATGACATTTGTCTTATAATATATCAAATTAATTTAATGTATATGACTATTCCATAATTTTGAGAAACAATTGAAAACAACATGGGTTTTACAAAAGTATATCAATAAATACATTAACTAATTTCAAAAAATAATTATATTATTAGAAAAAAATAAAAAATTTACTAAAGATATAATTTACTTTACTCAAACATTATTTGTCAAAAATGATTAACAACTACAACTAGATTTCACAAAATCGAATATATGAACATATATGGAATCGAAATTAAAATAAATGAATTAAATGTCTAATTACCTTATGCATACTCATTAATTTAAAATTCAACTATATATATAATTGAATACATATGATATCCACTTTGAATGGATATGGATAATATATGGCTATAAGCAATTACATATGCAAACAAAAACCAGATTTTCGATTATTCATTGACTGCCTTACATGGAAGTTAATAAGGAAAATTCTTGACACCAAAACAAAAGGTACAAATATATTTAGCTGGAAATTATTTATAAATCTAGTGCATGTCTTATTTTGTTGGAGGGCAATGGAGGCTTAATTCTTCTATCAAGGCACGCAAATTGATGTAGGATGATCCACCTTCTTCAATAGCCTTTCTCGCCAATTCCTTGTGACACTTAGCTCGACCTCTAATTTGCAAGGCTTCTTCTCCCACCATTATGCGTTGCACGGCCTTGGTCACTGTCTCACTTGAAACACCTTCGATTGCCACGCTTTCCCACTTCTTATTACAAACAGAAACTCCCGTTCTCAAAACCTCTGTCACCAACTTTTCAATGTAAAAATGATCCGAAAAATAAGGCCATGTCGCCAAAGGCAACCCGGCACAAATTCCTTCTATAGTCGAATTCCATCCACAATGAGTTACAAAGGCCCCTATTGCAGGATGATTGAGAATCATTGTTTGTGGTGCCCATCCCCGTATGATTAGCCCTTTCCCTTTTATTCTCTCCTCAAATCCTTCAGGCAACCACTCTTCATTTCCTTCTTTATTTTTCCCATTCCTCACAACCCAAATGAAATCTTGGCCCGATGCCTCAAGCCCGACTGCTATTTCATGCAACTGCACCGGAGTAAAGTTCACCCCGCTACCAAAGCACGCGTAAACGACCGAATTAGGTCTCTTGGAATCCAGCCAAGCCAAGCATTCGTGCTCACCTATAGCTGATTCTTTTCCTCTTTGAGCTTTCCCTTCATCTCCACACCACAAATACAGTGGGCCTATATGCCACGACTTTCTCCCAAAGACATTCTTATAGTGATCAGCATACTCCGCCTCAAGCTCGAGGAAGCTGTTAAAGATAACTCCATAGCTTTTCCCCAGTGACTCCATCATTCGCTCCCGCAAATCCGTGAACATATCATCACTTTCCTGGAGCAGAAATTGAGGCACTTGTGTTCTGATAAACGTCAGCTCATGCGGAAGATTAGGCAGGACAAAGGGCTCAGAATCAGAGGACACTTTCTTGTAAGGTTTATAGAGATCCATATGCTCTTGAGCACACAGCGCAAAACAACAAGTTACACTGAAAACCAATCTGGGAATTCCAAATTTAGCAGCAGAATATGTAGTCCACGGAAAGAATAGGTCCGAAACAACACAATTTGGATTCAAATCCTGGAGAAGTCTTTCGAAAGGTTCTTGAAGTAAAGACAGGGCCTCCAGAAAATTTTCAAGCAAATCAGGAGTGATTGCTTGATCGAGGCTGACAACGTTGTCAGGCAACGAAGATCCTTCGGGTGGGAATTTCAAGACGATCAAGCCTATATCGTGGCCCGATTGTTGGGCTCTTTTTATGGGTTCAGAAAATGCTGGAGTGGCGAGGATAGTTGTTTTCAGACCCCGGGAAAGGAGTAGCTTGGCCATGTCTAACATTGGGATCATGTGACCATAAGCCATCAATGGAACGAGGACATAATGTTGTAGCTCTGCCATTTCGGAAAATAAACTATTTGTTGATATTTTTTTGGTGGTGATTAAGCGGGAAAGGGATATGCTGTGCAGAGAGTTCAAACACGAGTCTTGTATAAGTAGACTGCAGAAACACAAGTCTTACAGTGTGAGAATATTAAACAAGATAAAACAAGATCAGAATTTGTTCTCTTTCTTGAATCAAAGACAGAAAATATGTTGATTTTCGGCACTTGAAAATATCAAACTGTGCCACTTTCACGTGTTGATACAATCATTTTCATATTTCAAGGCTATATTTATTATTGTTTCTTAATATACTCAGGGATGGAACCAGAAATTTCATCCAAGTGGCATGGGCGAAAGTTTTTCGAGGTCATTAGTTATTAAAATATTTAAATATATAAATTATATATAAATTGACATATAAAATAAATTATTCATATAGAAATTTTATAAATATTTATAGTTTAATTTATCAATACAAAATTATGAAATTTATAGTTTTTATTCTATACACTCATCAAAAGTGCCAACGTGACTAGTATAATATAGATAGTATCGATGCGGTTTACACTGCACATCATTATCATATAAGTTACCTTTAACATGAATGCCAAGATTTTTTATTTATTCCCATGAAAATAATCAAAAATAAACATAATAGTAATATAGCACAATATGATTCTTAATATAGCAGATGTATATAATTCAATTTAAGTTTTACCTCGGTAATCCTACAATATCAATCTTCTCATCTAGATAATTTATTGAATTTGTGAAATTCATGACAATTTATCCTAGGCCCATCAACTCATAATCCAGGAAAGTTTTTAAACTAATAAATAATTTCACATTAGAGCTTGCACTCTTTCTAGGGTGGATAATAAATTCAATTAGAGCTCAAGTAATATTGTAGTAATATTTTTAAAATTTTTGAATTTTAAACATCAAATAAATGCCATATAATAATTATTTATTTTATTTAGGTGAATAAAATAAGTATGATATAATTATAAATATTAATGAATACTGATTATAAATAAATGCTGAAACGTAGGTGTTGCTTGGCGGCGGGGCTGGCGGTCGATCTGGATTGAGGGTGATTGCCTTGGCCTAGAGAATAAGCTGAAGGTTTCGGAGCTGGATTTATCGTCCCTTTGGTACCTTTATTGAAGATATTAGACAGCTTTGCAAGTATTTTAGGAGTATTTCTTTTGGCTTTATTCGACATTTGGGTAGTAAAGTGGTTCATACCATAGTAAGGATAGAACTAGAAATTCCTGTTGGTGGAAGTAAAGTCAAAATTCTATAAAATATTAAAGGAATTTCATAATTAGGAGGATTCAAAATTTTTATAAAATTGCATATAATTTTAGCTCAATATAAACTTGAAGAGAACGATCGCCCCTTTAGCCCCGTGCCTTAATTAGTTAGGAACTCGTCGCCCGTTGAAGAGGGTGATTCAAATATTCCTGTACAAGCTTTTCAATTATTGTATTTGAATTTGTTTGATTAATGATAGTTGATACTTTTACTTAAACACACACACACACACACACACAAACAAACAAACAAAAATTGGAGTCTTGCGCCATCATCACTCGATGAATTTCGAGCACCCCAAAAACATCGCGTGGATGAGGGCACGAGACATGAGATGCTATCCACTTGGGTATATACTCAAATGATACATTATTGGTCTGATCTAAATATGATGATGTTAAAAGGTGGAATTGTAACATTATCATATTCAATCCAATCAAGATGATGTCAAAAGATGTAATTGTGATATTATTATATTCAATATAATAGTACGTGTATATACCAATTAAGTATATACCCAATTGGATGGAATCCAACTTCTCTGGAGACACTCCAAAAAATATGGAGTGGTTTTTATTTATAAAGCTTACCAATTAAGTTGCCATTTTAGATGGAATTTATTAATGTGCTAAAAATAGATATAATAATGCATGATGGTTGTTATTTATTACTGTGTATTTAAGTGTCACGATAATGTACATATTTTGACACTTTATAGCGCCACGATAAAATATTATAATTCAAATTTATGATAGCTTATTAAGGCACTTTTTATGAGTTATCACGTTAGGTATACAAATATGACATCACCATATTATATGTGTCAAATTAGATCATTTTTTAATAATGAATTTTTTTCTCTTATCAATTTTTTTCTTTTTTTTTTTTTAGTTTTAACCGTTTATCAATACACGTGAGTTGTGTTTGGTAGCCTTGATTGCAAAACCATAGGATATGTAGTAAAAATATATACCCTTTCTACATGTATCCAATTCATTTGTGTAGAACGGCTTCTTCAATTCAAATCTCTTCCATTGGATGTTGATAATGTCTCTTCTTGCAATGTTTCTCCTGCAGCTCTCAGCAAATTTAATTTGTCAATTTAAACTATCCTTGGAGATTAGTTGGTCCATGACTCTATTCCAAAACTAGTTTTGTACATCTATACTATTATAAAAAAAAAACTATTTTTGTCTCACAAATGACTGTTATTTATATGATTTTACAAATTTTTCCCTTTAATTTTATATACAATAAATAGAGATATGTAAAATTATGGCTAAAAATTGAAATTTCACATGAATGGATTCAATTTGGATAATAAATTTTGATGGGTCAATTTTACTTTTTTAATTAGTAAACACATGCAATAAATAAGTAAATCAAAAGGCCAATATTGTAACATTACATTCAATTAAAAAAAACCCATATTTTCAACCAATAAATCACTTTCTCTAATTTCAATTATTAAGTACCTTTTTTTCTATTTATTCTTTATCATGTAATTCTATTTCATATTATTATTTTGTTTTTAAATTATTATAATTTAATAAATTATTTTAAATAAGTCTTAAAAAGTATTGTTATTAAAGAAATTTAATAATTTATTTATATTATCATCCTAAAAAAATAATTAACTATTAAATTAAAATATATATTTTTTATATTTTACACACACGTTAAGTGTGCGGTGTTGCTAGTATTAAGAAACAAAATTGGCAGGCTGTTTCATTGTCAACTTCGGAAAATCAACACACAAATGGACGGTTCACATAGTTCATTGATTCAGTCGAAAAAGATAGCATATTATCTTATCAATGTACACGTACACGCATGTATCACGCTATATATTGACAATCATTACTCCCGAGTATCAAATAAAAAAATATTTAGATGATTTGATATCAAATAAAAAAGTATTAGAGTAGGACAACCATTAATGCATATACAATTTTTCTCATGTTATTACAGGACCAACAAAGTATGATGAATAGTCTGCGATATTTAACTTAATGAATATATTAGCAACATTGCACATTTTATGTGTGTGTAAAATATAAAAAATATATATTTTAATTTAGTATTTAATTTTTTTTAGGATGAAAATATGTATATTTTATTAAATTTCTTTTATAAGAATACTTTTTTAAGAATTATTTGAAATAATTTATTAAATTATAATAATTTAAAAATAAAATAATTATATGAAATAAAATTACATGATAAAGAACAAACACAAAAAGACAAAAAATACCAAATAATTGTTATTAGAGAAAGTGGTTTGTGGGTTGAGAATATGAATTTTTTAAATTGGATGTAATATTACAATATTGACCTTTTTATTCGCCTATTTATTGCATGTGTTTACTAATTAAAAGGATAAAACTTGCATATCACAATTTGGTTTCCGAATTAAATCAATTTTATGTGAATTTACAATTTTAACCATAATTTTACATATCTCTATTTATTCTACATAAAATTAAAGGGCAAATTTTGTAAAATCACATAAATAACCACCATTTGTAAGACAAAAATAACTTTCTTTTTATAATATTATAGATAACTCGTCTTTAGAAGAGGAAAGTAACACCAAGTTCGAATTTTGATATTGTGCGCATGAGAGGTGTGCACGTTTTTCTTTTTTTTCCCCTAAACAAACACACACACAGTGTATATAACCAATCCCCTTCCACCCAGACTTTCTTCATACCCTTCTCCATAAGCCTTAGCGCAACCAGCTCCATACCAAAAGGCTAGCATTCTCCAAATTCCTGCCAGGTTCTTGCACCACAAACACTGGCCCCTATCATCTCGGAGAGCCATACATAATTCAATTCGGCCCCCTACCATTGTCATAACCAACGTCAAAGTTCGCCTTCAAGCACCCGACCGGCAGCGAACTCCACCAAGCCGCGGCTGTGTAGAACAAGTCAATAATTCTAATAGTTGTTGAAACAAATTGATATTTTATAATGCATATTTATTGATTTAGTCGTGATTGTGATAATTATTGAAATTGATTAATACTTGATAATGAAGTTGTTGATGTTTGGCATATAATCAAAATGGAATAAATTAACTTATCACTACAACATATATTAGTTTTAATAACAAACACTTTTGTTGCGAAAAGTACAAATTTTCGTTACTAAAAGTTCATTGCAACGAAAAGTAAAATTCGTCGCCTATACATTGTGTATAGGCAACATTATTGATTTTGTTGCCAACTTTTGTATGATTGGCAACAAATAATATTGTCTCAAAAACTATATGTTTTTCGTTGGTGAAAATAATATTTAATTGCTAAACGTAACATTATGAAGTTGGCATTTTTCTGGGATTTGCAATGATATATTTCGTTGCAAAAGGCATGATTTTTAACAACAAAATATTTCGTGCCCCAAAATATTTTTTTTTAATTTTTTTCCCCCAGGGGAAATCCGGCGGAATTTCCCCCGGATTTTTTTTAATTTTTTTAATTAAAAATCGGGAGAAATCCGGGGGAAATTTTCTCCCGGGTTTTTTTTGAATTTTTTAAATTAAGAACTGGGGCCGATTTTTTTTTGAATTTTTTAATTAAAACCGAGGAAAATCTGGGGAAAATTTCCCCCTTTTTTTTGAATTTTTTAATTAAAAATCGGGGGAAATACGGGGGAAAATTTCCCCCAATTTTTTTTTTGAATTTTTTTAATTAAAAACCGGGGGAAATTCGAGGGAAAATTTTCCCCGGTTTTTTTTAAAATTTTTTTTAATTAACAACGTAATATTAATATATATTTAGGCAAAACAATAAACAAGCTTGGAAGTAGCTCAATGGCAAGGTATTAGATTTGTATTCAAGAGGTCCTAAGTTGGAACCCATGCAAAAGCAAAATTTGTTTAAATTTTTTGAGAGCAAACCGGGGGAAATTCGGGGGAAATTTCCCCTGGTTAATTTTTTTTAATTAAAAACGTAATATTAATATATATTTAGGCAAAACAATAAACAAGCTTGGAAGTAGCTCAATGACAAGATATTAGATTTATATTCAAGAGGTCTCAAGTTCGAAATCCATGCAAGAGCAAAATTTATTTAAATTTTTTGAGAGCAAACTAGGGAAAATTCGGGGGAAAATTTTCCCTTTTTAATTTTTTTTTAATTAAAAACATAATATTAATATGTATTTAGGCAAAACAATACATAAGCTTGGAACTAGCTCAATGGCAAGGTATTAGATTTGTATCTAAGAGGTCCTAAGTTCGAATCCATGCAAGAGCATAATTTATTTAAATTTTTTGAGAGCAAACCGGGGGAAATCCGGGGGAAAATTTCCCCCGGTTTTTTAAAATTTTTTTTTTTAATTAAAAACATAATATTAATATTAATATATATATATATATATAGGCAAAACAATAAACAAGTTTGGAAGTAGCTCAATGGAAAGGTATTAGATTTGTATCCAAGAGGTCCCAAGTTTGAATCCATGCAAAAGCAAAATTTATTTAAATTTTTTGAGAGCAAGTCGGGGGAAATCCAGGGAAAAATTTGCCCCGTTTTTTTTTTTGAATTTTTTTAATTAAAAATCGGGGAAAATCCGGGGGAAAATTTTCCCCGATTTTTTTTCAAATTTTTTTAATTAAAAACGTAATATTAATACATATTTAGGCAAAATAATAAACAAGCTTGGAAGTAGGTCAATGACAAGGTATTAGATATCTTTCCTAGAGGTTCTAAGTTCAAATCCAACTAACTAAAAAGTTGTTTTTGAAAAAATACTCTTTCGGGAAATATATATATAATTTCAATATAAATGATGTTAATATTACTTCTACTATTTTGTTTCCTTAAAAATTGTGATTGTTCATTCAATATTTTTTCTTTTAACAAATTAAAAGAATATATACATATGTTTATATAGTATATGTTCGTATAGTATATAGAATATATATATTTGTATAGTATCAATACTATATTTTAACTATTATTATTTATACTTTCTTTTAATTATGTATAATATATTTATAGGTATACATATATTTATATTGTATATATATGTTTATATAGTATATAATATATATATATATATATTTGTATAGTATCAATACTATCTTTTAACCATTATTGGAATACATATGTTTGTATAGTGTATATATATATATATGTTTATGTAGTATATATAATATATAAGTTTATATAGTGTCAATACCATCTTTTAACTATTATTATTTATAGTTTCTTTTAATTATGTATAATATATTTATAGGTATACATATGTTTATATTGTATATATATGTTTCCAATCCCGCGGAAAATGCCGTTCTGGGGCCATTTTTTCCGACGAACATGATTCCACTGATTTTCCACCGGATTTATCATTTTCCGGCGGAAATTCCGCTGGATTTCCGTCGGATTTTTTCCCCCGGAATTTGCCTTTTTTACTTGTAGTGAAATCCGCCGATAATCCGCCAAAAGTTTTTTAGACAGAACTGGCCTACCGAAATTTGAAAAGTGAAGAATGTTTTTTTGGCGGAACTGATCCGCCGAAAAACCCGCTTTTCACCGAAATTCCATCGAAAAATTTGCCAAAATTCCTACTTTTTTTCTTGTAGTGATTGAGTACAAGTTTTGTTATCAAAATGACTTATTTCATTTACTAGGTGATTTTCTTCATGGTCCACTGTCCACTACTATTTTGGATTGAAACAAGTTAGTAAAATATTTTTATTATAATTTGTTTTTCTATTTTAGATATTAGAATAATATTTGAATAAAATCTAAATTAAATGTTCTTTTTATTTGCTCGCATGCACACCTCACCCAGTCGTTAGGACTTTCAACATCTATTTTGTATATCTTGTTCTTTTCCTTAGAGTATTTTGAGCAAGAAAGGCAACGAAGCAGTAAGTGAAATCCGGAAGCAATATCGAGGATGAATATTATTCGATGTTGCAGCGTAAGGTTGTTGGGGCGCATGAAAGGGTTGTTATGTTAGTATATAAATTAGTTGATGAATTCAAAAGTTTGCTAGTTGTGAAGTTTGAAATTTCAAGATGATGGCATTATTCTAAATTATTTAAATTGAGTTTATTTAGCGACCGACTTGGGTTGGCTACTCTAGGTCGGGGCACGGCCATTTAACAATATTTAATTACACTAAATAAAGCTTGTTAGACTCTAAAATTAATAAAATTATTTGCAAGTTCTCAACGTAACAAGTATTTGCGTTTAATCCCTCCATAAAATATCCTTTAGAAATTAATAAAAATTACTCTCACCTTATTTCCTCACTTCTTATATGCTGATTTTCAATTGGCCTTCGTTAAATATTCTATATGAAAATCACATTTTCATATAACTTTGGTAACGCTTCACTCGAAATACTTTGGCCGAGATTTAAAAGTAATTGAATTTTACAAATTAACTTAGAAGATATCTATATTTTCAAAGAGATCAAATATTCTTCTTTGTCACATTTCATGTAATTACTCAATGTACAAAGTATGTTGGCCACTTAAGACCCACTTCCAAATGCATTTAAGTGATGAAGAGTCCATTTGGATGGATTTTTTTTAGAAAAAAAACACTTTTTTTTTTGAAAAAGAATCATTTCAGTGAAAAAAAAATTTGTATTTAGCTAGAAATTTTAAAAAGCAAAAGCCAAAAGAGGAATTCCATCGTCATGATGAATGAAAAGTACCATCTGATTAACTACCTACAAGTAAAAATGGATTGAAAAGAAAAATAGAAATCAAACAGCAGTAAAGAAATGCAGACACTGGTATTCACTCCTAGAATGACAGTCTCAATGGCGTTTTTGTTTATGCAGGATTAAAAGGCAAGGCGGGTTTCAGTTCTGGTGGAGGTACTAAGTGTTTTGATAAAGTGAATCACTTGAATAGGGGAAACATGTCACATCCTATATTTTAACTATTTCATGCAGGTATACTAGTATACAAAAAAAAAAAAAAAGAGGCAACATGAAGAAGGCGCAAGTCAAGAAAGGCATGCGACTTTGTAAGTGAGGAACGCCTTTATTGATGAAAGGCGCAATCGAGGAAGGCGTGAGCTTTTGTGAACAAAGGACACTTTTATTATGAAGACGTGTGAAGAAAAAGAAATAACGTGTCTTCTGAGACATTACGTTTTTATTAGTTGGTTTAGGGAATTGTTATATACGTTTTCTATCCCAATTGTGGCGCGACTTTAGAACGCACTATTATAGATTAGCAACTCAAGATTAGTTAGAGTTTAAATGTTAGTTAGTGGGATTAGTCAATGTTGGCAATTAAATTTCATCCAGTTAAAAATTAACAAGTGTAAATTAAAAAATTAAATATTAATTAAATTTTCTATTTTATATTTTGGAATTTCCTAAATTTAATTCCAATATTAAATAGTTAATTTTAATTGACGAATAAGAGATCGCCAATTGTCAATATGAGGTGTTTCGGCCAATTAAATCAAGTCTTGTAGCCCGAAAGTCCAAAACCAATCAAATGGTGACAAGTGGTGCATTTGGTCGCATAGACCAATCAAATAGTGACACGTAAATGATATTTTTCTATTTAATAATGATTTATATTGAAGAGATAATACCTAAGACGTCGGTAGCAACCCGAAAACCCTATATAAACACCTATAAATAGGGGTCATTTGGAGCTCAAAAGAAAGGAAGAAGTTTTCAAAAGTATGAAAAGCCAAGAAGATCTCAAAGTTCTCTCAAGGCAAGCTCAAGAAGATTCGTGAAGATCAAAGGCGAAATTCCTGGCGTTCTTCGCGATCAAGGTATTAGCCCTACGTTTTGGCGTTTCTCCCAACTCAAATCCATGGTGATTAAGGCGACGTTCAAGGCGTTCTTTGCAGAAATCATCAAAATAAGGCATTTGATCTTTAGTTAAGGTGTCAAACCAGCAAATCGGCGTTTTTCTTCAAGTCAAAGTCAAGTCAAATCCACAGTGTTCTTCACTGCGTTTATCGAAGGGTTTTGGTGTTTGATTCGTAATCAAGCTACTTAGCCTACGAATGACGTTATTAGGGTGACAAATCAAATTTGGAGAAAAGAATTAGGGGATTAATCTTTTAGGGATTATTTTCCACTAATTCATATTCTTTTCAAATATTTGTTACATCTTTCTTGTCTTGTAATTTATATTTACAGACTCAAACTTTTATGTGAACAAATTTTTGGCACGCCCAGTAGAACACGAACCTACCCCTCATCTCTTTTTTCCCAACAATGCACGAAATCAGTCTTTTAGCAAGTTCGATGGCCCCCAAGAAGAATAATGTTGGTTTTACCAAAAGGTACGGCACTAACAGGCCTACTGAGGATGTTGTCAATCAATCCTCAACCAAGGCCAAGGTCTCTGAGTCCGATTTCTTCCATGGTTCCAACCCTCCGAGCCCAACGGCATCTGCTGGCAAAGCACTCCACTTTACTGAGACAACTACTGTGGATGAGCAGTTAGCTCAGATAGCTTAGGCTATAGCAAACCTGCAAAGGACGATTGAAGATAAGGATTTCAAATAGCTCAACTTATGGATAAGTTGGAGTATTCAAATATTGGGGAGCCAAGTCACAGGTATCGGCCTCCTCAAGTTCAAGTCGCAAATGAAGGGTAAACTCAAGAAACACATCAAAAATACGAGTACATACCAAGTCTTGAGCAATCAACCACCTCTATCGCCACACTGTTAGTGCAACAATTGCAAGATATGATTGACAACACCATAAAAGCTCAGTATGGTGCCCCAACACAGCATTATCCGACGTACTTGAAACCCTACACCAGACGCATCGACTCACTGAGGATACCGATAGGCTACCAACCTCCAAAGTTTCAGCAATTCGATGGAAAGGGCAACCTGAAGCAACATATCACGCATTTTGCGGGAACCTATGGCGACCACTTGGTAAAGCAGTTTGTGCATTCATTGAATGAAAATGCTTTTGATTGGTATGTCGATCTGGAGCTTGATTCTGTCAACAACTGGGACCAAATAGAGAGGGAATTCCTAAACCGCTTCTACAACACACGCTGCACTGTAAGCATGATTGAGCTCACTAATACAAGATAATGGAAAGATGAGCCGGTGGTGGACTACATCAACATACGGCGTGCATTGAGCCTAAATTGCAAGGATAAGCTCTCGGAGATTTCTGCAGTGGAGATATGTAGCCAAGGGATGCACTGGGAGCTTCTCTACATTCTCCAGGGAATCAAGCCTTGTAACTTCGAAGAGCTGGCCACTTGCGCCCATGACATGGAACTTAGCATCGCCAATCATGGAGCCAACTTGCCTGTTGGAGATCAAAAGAAAGAAAGAAAGGATGTAAAGAAAATTGAGAAACATTTTAAGGCCTCCACCAAGGTATCGATAGCTGTCAGGGCAACTTCGATCAAAATCCCTAGCAATGATAAAAAGAATGGACCGAAGTTCGAAAATCAGCACATCCTAAACAAAAGGTGTCGACCTTCTCTAGAAAAAAGGCAAGAGAAGGAATACCTGTTCCCGAACTCTGACGTCTCCCACATTTTTGATGAACTATTAGCGAGGAAGCTGATTCAGCTACCAGAGCTAAAAAGGCCAAAAGAGAGTGGAATGGTAAATGACACAAAATACTGCAAGTACCATCGGGTCGTCAGTTACCCGATAGAAAAATGGCACTAGCAAGGGACGGAAAGATGATACTTGATAGTGAGGACACTGCGGATGCAAATACTACGAGTGTGACAGCAGTTACAAATATTGGAGATGCACCCCAACACAAGCATGATATTGGTCTATCGTCAATATTCCTAAGGGCATCGACGACGATCCAATTTAGGAGTTTAGATTCAAACTTCATAACAAACATGTTCATCAGTGATACAGAGGATGGAAAAGATGCAGATTCAGCTTCTGAAACTGAAAATTAGGGCGAGTGGATCCTTGTAACGCACTGTCGAAGGCAGAAGCTACATATGGAACAATTTCATCCTATGCCAGCAAAGAAACTGAGCCAAGCTGAGCATAAAGGTTCACGGCCCAGGAGAAACTTACAAGTTTCACAAGCTAAGGGAAAGAAAACACCGACAATCTGGAGGTGCCTTTCTATCACTTTGGGCGACTTTTTCCCTAAGAAATTCCTCCGGCTATAGGTCAAAATAGCACATACTATGTCCTGCAAAGAGGAAGAAGTAGAAAGTTGTGCTTCTTGCTATGCCACCAATGTTGACATCACCTTCATAGATGAAGATTTTTTGTTGGGATCAAAACCCCATAACCGACCACTTTTAGTCTCGGGCTTTATGCAAGAGCAAAAGGTCAATCGCATACTGTTGATGGAGGTTCTGCCATAAATATCATACCGAAATCCACCATGAGAGACTTGGAAATCTCAATAGAAGAGCTAGCTCGGAGCCGGCTGACAATCTAGGGATTCAACTAAGGGAGGAAGCAAGCTATCGCCATGATTCGCTTGGACCTTACAATTGAAGAATTAAAGGCGAGCACGTTGTTTCATGTCATTGAGGCAAAAACCTCCTATCGTCTACTCTTGGGGCAACCCGTGGCTTTATGAAAATGGCATTGTGCCATCCACTCTTCATCAATGCTTCAAGTATGTGTTAAATGGAGAAATCTTGAAGGTAGATGCGGACGTGAAGCCATTAACAGATGTTGAGTCGCATTTCGTTGATGCAAAATTATACATGGAACCCAACTCAGTAGAAGATGTGATGCCTATAAAGATCCCAATCGGTCATCCTACTGAAATGAAGGAATCGAGTCATGGGAAAGAAAAACTCGCACCATACCCTCGAACAACTGATAAAGGAAAAGAGAGCATAAACAGTCCTACAATCTGCAAAAGTTTGAAGTCAAAACTGACTTTTCCTGTTATTAGATTAAACCCGACACTACCTTCTTCTTCTATAGGAATTTTAGGAGGAAATCTTCAGGGGGCATTCAATCGTAAAGCTTATGCACTGTTGAGGAAGATTGCTTATGATTTCTCAAATCCATCCAGGCTAGGAAGCTTGTAAACTGAGTTGACTGGCTAGCAAGTGGAGGGTTCGCGACCAACAAGGCAGGCCCTGCAATTGACCCTCGGCTATCTTCGAATCCCTCAGCATCACCAAGATTGAGCATCTCATTCTCTAACTAAACCAATGCATGTTTTAAAGTCAGGGAATAATGATATAGTTATATATATATAAAGAGACAGATGAAAGAAAAGAGGGTGGGTAAGAAATAACCTCGTCAACGAAGTTTTCGATCGAAGACTTAGGAGTTTTCTTAGGCGTCTTCCAATGTCGATCTCTGCTGCTCCTGCCGCTTTCCTCTGCTAAATGAATAGTAATATTCCTTTTATCTCCTTCAACTTGTTCCTTATACAGGACTGGAGCTTTAGGCAACTTCAAGACAACTAACTTCGCAATATTCTTGTCAAAAAAATCTACGTGTATCTTGGCCCACCACTACTTATACCTGTCAGTAAAAAGCTTCTTCGCATGCATAGGGACAAAAGGAAGGCATACTCAGGACATAGACTTGGACAGGGTGCACAAACGCCAGTATTGAACCCCCTTCATCTAAAGAAGCCTTGTGAATATCCCGCTTGAGGACCCCGAGAACTTCTTGATGATATCCCTGTTGGAGACTAAATCGGTGAAGACTATATGGCTACTTAATGAAATGTTCACCTTGCCGCAAAGGCAAGTAGCCAGAATGGATGGCAAGAAAATAATCCTAGTTAAGCCCCTCGAAACTCCCATTGTCAATATACATGAAGACATTCTTCTTCACAATCATGTTGCTAGTCCAGAAAACAAGATCCCCTTTGTGGATTTTCTTGGGAGCCTCATTCGGATCATAATACTTTGCGCCTCCTTCTCCTAAAAATAAAGTCATGTTGGGACTGCGTATGTTGTGCCCGATTGGATAATGGGTCTTGAAATAATACACCAACCAATTACAGACGAAGTGGATCGGGAATGGTGAGTACACGAGCGTCAACCTTGGCGCATCTGAAATCATGTTTAAACCTCTGTAGATGCTCACCAAGACAGGGACTGCAAGGCCTACTCTTCACTAGCTTGCCAGAATACTTGCAATCTTGAAGGTACTTGGGTGTATTAAGCTAACACAATCAACTGGAAGGATGAAGGTGCAAAGAAGTCAAGTATGCCGCCAAATATATGTATTCCTTCAAACTCCCCGTGATGCCAAGCTTCGAGAATAACTTTTCTTTCGCCATGGACCATCATTCATTAGCACCAAAGTAGAGCAAAGCCATGAGGATGCTGAACACACACCCGAGGCAGAGAAAGGAGATCAAATAATTCATTTGTCTCAAACACGTGGAAGTAAATCCTCATTATTGCTCATTTCTATGAATGGAACAGTGAGCATAAAGCAACTCATCATTGATCATTCCCATCTGTCAGATAGAGATGCTCTGGGCGACTATGAAGTAGAGGTCGTTTTCAACTCCTGTTATGAAAGTGTTGCTGATGAGCCAAAGAGAAAAGCTCCTCGTTAAGCCTTAAGGAGGTTAAAGAAGTTGGTCAGTACTAGTTTTACGTAGATGACAAGTAGCTTGCGCTGGAAGTTGGAGCCATACCCAATCATGAGAGCAGATGGAGCATTGAGATGGGTTGTTGCATACAAAATGTCTAGGGCCTCTAGCGACTATGATGCGCAACCTAATAATGATGTAACCGAAGAAGTGCAAATATGCAATCACATCACAATTAATGAGGATTCCAGCTCTGAGGCTTCCGAATATGACATCCAAGAAGCCCCTCCATAGCTCGAAGATGGTGGACAAGCAACTGTAGATGAGCTGGAAGAAGCAAATCTGGGGACAGTAGAAGAGCCATGACCTATATTTGTAAGTGCACTTCTAAGTTCCGAGGAGAAAGGCCAATATATTGAGCTCCTAGCTGAATACAGGGATGTTTTTTCCTGGATATACAAAGAAATGCCTGGACTAGCCCCAAAGGTTGCTGTTCATTTCCTTGGGATAAATCACGGAGCAAGGCAGATGAAACAACCACAATGAATACTTCGCCCAGAACTAGTCCTGCTTATTGAGGCTGAAGTTAACAACCTTATTGATGTTGGGTTCATTAGAGTGGTCAAATACCCAACTTGGATCTCCAACATAGTGCTTGTCAAGAAAAGAGTGGCCAAATACGTATATGTGTTGACTTCCGAGACCTAAACAACCTAAACAAGGCATGCCCAAATGATGACTTCCCGCTTCCCATCATCAAGCTCGTGGTCAATGCGACCAAGGGTCATTAAGCTTTGTGTTTCATGGATGCATTATCGGGATACAACCAGATTAGAATGGCCCTAGAAGATGAAGAATGCACAACATTTTGCACTCCAAAAAGCATCTATTGTTACAAAGTTATGCCATTCGGACAAAAGAACGCGGGTGCTACCTACCAATGCGCCATGCAAAATATTTTTGACGATGTATTGCACGACAAAGTGGAATGTTATGTGGATGATCTTGTCGTCAAAATGAAGAAAAGTTGTGATCACCTGGCGGATCTTCGGGCTGTTTTTGATCGACTAAGAAAATACAACTTGAAGATGAACCCACTCAAATGTGCTTTTGGTGTCACCTCAGGCAAATTTCTAGGTTTTATAGTACGCCATTGCATAATTGAAGTTGATCCAAGCGAGATAGACGCAATTCAAAAAATGCATGCACTAAGAAATCTTAAGGAACTACGACGTTTACAAGGTAATCTCACGTTTATCAGAAGGTTCATATCGAATCTCACTGGGCGATGTTAGCCATTCATCCATCTGATAAAGAAAGATGCCCCATTTGTATGGGATAAAGGATGCCAGAATGCCTTGGAAAGCATAAAAAAGCACCTGGAAAATCCACCAGTTTTGGGGGCTCTGATACTGGGAAAGCTGCTTATATTATATATTGCTGCTAAAGAAAGTTCAGCTGATGCTCTAATGGCTCAAGAAAATGCAGAAAGAAAAGAAATGGCCTTGTATTATCTGAGCCGCCGGTTGATAGAGAATGAGCTAAAGTACTCCCCAATTGAGAAGATATGCTTGGCTCTGTTCTATGCGATTAAAAAGTTGAAACAATACTTTGAAGCATATCCTATACGACTCATCTCTTGTGCGGATCCTGTCAAATTTATGATGTTTAAACCAGTACTTTCAGGAAGACTAGCTAGGTGGTCTATCATATTTAACCAATATGATATCACATACGTACCACAAAAGGCTGTGAAAGGGTAGGCACTCGCTAATTTTCCTGCTGACCATCCAGTTCTAGCAAAGCGGGAGCTATCTGACACTCTTCTTGATGAAGATGCCCTCTTTATCGAAATCCTACCAGCATGGATGAGGTTCTTAGATGGAGCAATAGAGTTGATGGAGCTAGAGCGGGGGTCGATTTTGTCTCCCCAGAAAAGTTAGTATTGACATATTCGTTTGTACTAGGTGAGTTGTGCTCCAATAATGTGGTTGAGTACCAAGCTTTGATCATTGGACCCCAAATGGCTACAAAAATGAAAATTGCGGATCTCGAGGTCTACGACTATTCAAAACTGGTTATTAACCAGCTCTTGAGTGAGTGTGAAGTCAAAAAGAAAGATCTCATTCCTTATTTCCGACAAGCCTCAAGTCTGGTGAGAAAATTCGATAATATCATACTGAGCCACATCCCAATAAAGGAAAATAGGATGGTAGATGCACTGGCTAATCTAGCTACTACTCTAGCACTTTCAGAAGGAGAAACAACAAAGGTGCTAGTATGCAATCGATGGATGCTGCCTTAACTGGATGAACCAAATCATGAAGAATCAATGGCCACGCCCGTTGCTGTATGTGAAGATGATGACTAGAGAATGCCATTGATTGAGTACTTGAAGCACGGAAAGCTGCCACAAAACCCGCGCCACAAAACAGAGGTGCTACGGAGATCATCTCGCTTCATCATATACAAACATATATTGTATCGACGATCGTTTGAAGGAAACTACCAACGCTGCTCAGGTGATGAAGAAGCAGTCAAAGCTACGACCAAAGTGCATTCTAGAGTGTGTGGAACTCATTAATCAGATCCAAGGCTCCACTTTTGAATCAAAATGATGGGTTGTTATTGGCCCACAATGGTTAAAGATTGCTTGGACTTCGCAAAAAGATGTGAGGCTTGTCAAATGTATGCTAACCTCATACACTAGCCTCCAGAACCTCTACACCCTACAATGGCTTTATGGCCATTTCATGCATGGGGCCTTGATGTGGTGGGGCTAATTACTCCTAAGTCTACTGGTGGGCATGCTTATATATTATCAGCTAGAGATTACTTTTCTAAATGGGTTGAGGCGATCTCGTTGAAAGAAGTGAAGAAGGAAACTGTAGTTAAGTTCATCCATTGTAATTTAATTTTCACGTATGGAGTGCCTCGATATATCATCTCGGGCAACGGAAGGCCTTTCTACAATAAGTTGGTGGATAAGCTATGTCTTCAATTTGGGTTCAAGTAGCACAATTCCTCTATGTATAATGTTGCCGCAAATGGCTTAGCTGAAGCGTTCAACAAAACTCTGTGCAATCTTTTAAACAAAGTTGTGTCAAAATCAAACAAAGATTGGCACGAGAAAGTTGGGGAGGCTTTGTATTCTCTGGTGTAAGGTGTTGAGGCCGTGCTCCCTTTGGAAAGTCAAATACCTTCACTCCGCATAGCTATTCAAGAAGGACTCACTGTTGAGGACAATGCTCATCTCAGACGCAAGGAGTTGGAGGCACCAGATGAGAATAGGCTTGAGGCAAAACAGCACCTTGAATGCTACCAAGCTCGCATGACAAGGGCGTTCAAAAAAAAGGTCCGCCCGAGAACATTTCAAGAAGGCGACTTGGTCTTGGCAATAAGAAGACCCATCACCATTACCCAGAGAATTGGAAGTAAATTTATGTCGAAGTGGGATGGTCATCATATGGTCAAAGAGGTGTACACAAATGGTGCTTACAAGTTGATTGATAAAGATGGGTTGCGAATTGGCCCCATCAATGACAAATTTTTGAAAAGATATTACCCCTAAAGTGGCATATTGCTCCTAACGCATGAGCCTAAATTGCATCACACTCTTGACCCTCATGAGTATAAATTGTGTACGGTACCCACCAATGGTATTGCATGTGGTTACACTGCTAACATAATCCACTGACGGTATTGCAAGTAGCTAAACACAAAAGTGCTCCACCTAGTCTGGGGTGGCTAAGCAATGGATACTCCTGGCCTACATGAGTATAAACTGTGTACGGCTTAGTGACGAAGTATTTTGAAGGGCTGTAATCTTTTCTTGGATTCTATGAACCTCGGCTTGAGCATTCTGAAGAAGCTCCTGTTGACGCTTTAACGATGTAGATAAATCCTTCTTCCTCCCCTTCAGCTAGTTAAGCTCCTTCTTGATCCGCCGCAGCTCATCCTTGGTCGACTGAACAAGATTGGACTCTTTGCTTTCTTTATTCTGGGCAGTACAAAGATGATCCTTGGCCTCACTTAGTTGATTGACAACACACTCCTCAGTAGCCTTTTCGGAAAATGCAGACCTCGCCTTATCATAGGCAGCTGCCTTGGCGAATAGAACTTGAGCGATTGCTCCACGTGGGAAATGTCAAAACCACTAAAGCTTTTCTTGGAGTTAACCACTAAATCAACGTCATCTTTAATGGAGGAAATAGAGTCAAGTGGAGTAGCTGATATCTTAACCAAAACATCGATCTACAGCTTCCCAAGGAACTCCTTTTGATGATTGCGAATGAACTTCTTTCCTTGAAACACTGAGGCCTCTGGGTAAGGAACTTGTAGCCTCGCTTAGCTCAACTTCAGCATTTTACCCTTCTTAGCAAGTGGAGGGTTCACGACCAACATGGCAGGTCCTGCAATTGACCCTTGGCTATCTTCGAATCCCTCAGCATCATCAAGGTTGAGCATCTCATTCTCCAACTAAACCAGTGCATGTTTTAAAGTCAGGGAGTAATGATATATGTATATGTATATAAAGAAACAGATGAAAGAAAAGAGGGTGGGTAAGAAATAACCTCGTCAATAAAGTTCTCGATCGAAGACTTAGGAGTTTTCTTAGGCCTCTTCCAATGTCGATCTCGGCTGCTCCTACCGCTTTCTTTTGCTAAATGAATAGTAATATTCCTTTTATCTCCTTCTACTTGTTCCTTATACAGGACTGGAGCATTAGGCAACTTCAAGACAACTAACTTCGAATATTCTTGTCAAAAATATCTACGTGTATCTTGGCCCACCACTCCTTACACCTGTCAGTAGAAAACTTCTTCACATTCATAGGGACAAAAGGAAGGCATACTCAGGACATAGACTTGGACAGGTTGTACAAACGCTAGTATTGAACCCCCTTTATCTAAAGAAGCCTTCTGAATATCCCGCTTGAGGACCCCAGGAACTTCTTGATGATATCCCTGTAGGCGACTAAACCGGTGAAGACTATATGGCTACTTAATGAAATGTTCACCTTGCCGCAAAGGCAAGTAGCCAAAATGGATGGCAAGAAAATAATCATAGTTATGCCCCTCGAAACTCCCATTGTCAATATACATGAAGACATTCTTCTTCACGATCATATTGCTAGTCCAAGAAACAAGATCCCCTTTGTGGATTTTCTTGCGAGCCTCATTTGGATCACAATATTTTGCGCCTCCTTCGCTTAAGAAACAAGATCCCCTTTGTGGTGGTTGGAATACTTCACGTCTTTCTTGCACCAAAAGCACACCCAATCACCGATGGTAATTAGAGAACATTGAACTCTATCGGCACTCCCTTGCAGTAGGTGGAAGGCATGAAATAACCACTTGCAGCAGCGAGGAATGAATCTCTTCCCATTCTCGTCAACTCTATTCAACTCTGTAGTATTGGGAACCACCTTGTCGTAAAGAAGTCCCATCACTGGAAGGCCTGCCAAGGTAGGTAAATCCCACAACGATATTGAAAACTCTCCAAAGAAAGTTAGAAGTGTGTTGGTCGTCAGACACCACGCCTTACAAAACGCCTTGACAATCTTTGAGTTGTGGTCATACATGAACAAGGAAGCATACCCCGCATTGTATATCCTAATCATTGCCAACTTGTGTTCGCATCAGCTGAGGATGTCCTCCGTCCACTCCTAATAGCCTTTGACGTATTGGAATTCACCGACAAATTGAATGGCATCTCCCCACTTGACTTTTCCTTCTATGATCCGCCGTCCCAACTTTGGTAAGAAGTTTGGCTCAACCGACTACTTGTGATGGGTTGCTTGCAAGTCCACGCCTTGTATGTCTTGCTCAAAGAAACCTCCTGGGACCAATCCTTCGTGTGCAATGGGTTTGACAATCTAGGCCATTCCTTCATGTATCGACCGATAGTGGGGGCATGGACCACCAAGAATGTACCCTTCTCCATTGGCTCGTTCTCATCGTTGAGAATCATCAAGTACTTTTCTCCGGAGCTGGAAGTGGTGTCTTTAAAGTGCACCATGACTTAACCTATCAAGATTCCAAACAAAGTGTAAAGAAGACAACTTTGGCAGGCTGCAAGACACAAAATAATAATAATAATAATAATCAGAAAAAAAGAGTGTGCGGGGGTTGCAAACGTATGGATTAAGTTTCGATACATTACTAGAGCAAACAAAAAACGTGCAAAGAAGGAGATCAAAGGGCGATTATTCCTGAAATTGTCAATATGACTGCCTCGGACAAACAAAGAAAAAAAAAGAAGTAAATTGGGCTATGCAAAATCAAGCTGTTCGTAAGGGGCTTCTTATAGGTGAATTCAGTTGCTATTAAAAAAAGAAGAAGAAGAAGAAGATAAGAAGATGATCATGCAATGGTCACAAGAAGAGCCATTAGTTGGTGCTAAATCCTTAATGTGTAATTTGAATACGGGGAATTTGACGAAGGAGAAAGAAAAGAAAAGAAAAAAAACTACTATATATTTGGCTTGGTATTTTCTTCAAGCAGGTTGAGGCGAAATCAATCAATAAGAGTGAAAAGAAAATCCTCAAGAGGTTCCCAACTTCATTCTGTCAAAAGACGACCCTGAGATCACACCGGGTTAATGCTTCAGCTTTTATAGATAATTAGAGTCCTAATTGGAGCTGAAAAAGATTAATCTATCTTCCTATCAGAGTGAAATTAGTGTCAATCCTGTTATCAAGATGACAACTCATGGGCAACTTAAAATTATTAGCAGATGAAGGTCTTCTTTGTAAATTCGAGTTAGAAGTAATATTGGATTCTATTTCATGCTCGGCCAATCAAATGAGTTTCAGTGAGGACTATGCCTAAAGAGTTCTTAATCAAAGTGAGAGTTGTGGAGTGTGATGCATTGATAATGTGGGGCCAACTTGACTGAATAGAAGTACTCTGCTCATGAGAAAGATCCTAACCCAAATGGAAGTTAAACAATTTGCAAATTGATTGGACTCGTGTATTAACTTGGGACCACAACATGAGTCCTACATGAACCTGATATGTGAAGGCAATTTTTTAAAGCTGGAAATTTTGAGGTGGTGTTGTTGCAGGTGAAGACAAGCAATCACAAACTTCCTTTGTTCAGCTTTCAATCCTTAGGCAATAAGAGTTGGAATAATCTCAATTTTATTTTTGGGCTGAATTTCATGGCAAGGATATCTTGCAATAGAGATGCCCAAATCATGTGCCCAAATTGTTTTACAAGTTTAGACTCAAGGCCCAAATAGATTCAAGTGAGGAGATTAATGGACCTTATTTCTTAAAAGTCCATGATTATTTTTTTAAACAAAAAAAATTATGAAAGGAAAAAAAACAGGGAGAAATTTACTTATAATCCCTTTAAAAGCAAATTAGGGAAATTAAATACTTCAAGTCTCACCTCTCCTATGCAAATCATATTCTTCGCTAAACCTTGAAGTAGGAGGCATTTGTTGGCAATTAAATTTCGTTTAATTAAAAATTAACAAGTTTAAATTAAAATATTAAAATGAATAAGAGATCACCAAGTGTCAATATGAGGTGTTTTGGCCAATTAAATCAAGTCTTGCGGCCCGAAAGTCCAAAACAAATCAAATGGTGCCAAGTGGTGCATTTGGTCGCGTGGACCAATCAAATAATGACACGTAAATGATATTTTTCTCTTTAATAACGATTTATATTGAAGAGATAAATACAGGAGCAGTCGGTAGCAACCCGAAAATCCTACATAAATACCTATAAATAGGGGTCATTTGGAGCTCAAAAGAGAGGAAGAAGTTTTAAGAGCAAGAGAAGCCAAGAAGACCCCGAAGTTCTCTCAAGGCAAGCTCAAGAAGAGTCATGAAGATCAAAGGCGAAATGCCCGGCGTTCGACGCGAAAGTCATCAAATCAAGGCTTTCAATCAGCGATTAAGGTGTTAGCCCCACGTTTTGGCGTTTCTCCCAACTCAAATCCAAGGTGATTAAGGCGGCGTTCAAAGCGTTCTTCGCGGAAATCATCCAAATAAGGCGTTTGATATGCAATCAAGGTGTCAAACTAGAAAATCGGCATTTTTGTTCAAGTCAAAGTCAAATCAAATCCACGGTGTTCTTCACGGCGTTCATCGGAGGCTTTCGGTGTTTGATTTGTAATCAAGCCACTCAGCCTACGAATGATGTTTTTAGGGTGGCAAATCAAATTTGGAGAAAAGAATCAGGAGATTAATCTTTTAGGGATTATTTTCCACTAATTCATATTCTTTTCAAATATTTGTTACATTTTTCTTGTTTTGTAATTTATATTTATAGACTCGAAATTTTATGTCAACAGTCAACATAAAAAAGAAACATAAGCGAATTGAAATCTTCATTCAAAAATATTTTCAGTGAAGGTTGTGTTCACCCAATCTTTTCTCTCTAGCTGTGTGTGTTGTTGTGTACATCTGCTTCTCAAGATTGCTTCGAATTTGAAATCTCCATACTATGTTTGAATCTTCTCCCATTCATTCGAATCCGATCATTACAAAAAGACAAAGATTGCAATGGATTTGAGCAGCATAATCACAATACTGCTTCATATATTAAATTTGTACTTCAAAATACTAGTAGTTCAGGTGGTTCTTTTGAGAAAAACCCTGCTTTTATTATATCAGAAAAGATGAAGAAATTGAATATTGGTGGCTCTGAAGTAGATGCTAAAAATACCAAAAACTCAATGAAAATACCGACAAGAGTAGAAATTGAAGAATTCTGAGAGTTCAAGCTTGGCCGAATGAAATGTGATTAGGGAAAATAGGGGTTTCGGAAGAATTTTGGCAAAAATTAATTCCAATGGTAATTAACAACGACCAGAATTTGAAGAATTTTGGGAGTTCAACCCTAGCAGAAAACGGCTGGAGCTCAAACGTGGTAAATCAGGGGAAATAGGGCTTTGGAAAGAACTTTGGTAAAAACGAATTCTAATGGTAATTAACTAGTAAAACGATGTAGTATAATGAAACTATGAGGGAATATAATCCTTATGATAGAACAGACTATTCAAACTTCCAAGGATCGATCGAACGAAATCGATACCCAATCCTCATAGGCAGAGAAGGGGCGAGTCCCATATCCTATTCCTCTGACTAGAACCATTGAATAGCGGAGAAAGGAATGAAGTAGGTAGCAGACCCTAACAATCTCTAAACACATGAATGGAAGCTCAAGAGGTGGTTTAGAATTGATTGCGGGTTGTGATGAAAAATAATTCGTCACATTATCGATACTTTAAAACGACAAAATATCATCACAAGAAACATAAAATTTGTCACGCTACATTCCGCAAATTTAATAGGCTGACATTCATGATCGTTTTTTGTGACGATTGATATTTTTGTTACAGTAGAGCCCTTTTGTCTAGGGGTGTAAACTGATATTAAACAAAGCGGATATGCAGTATTTGAATTCATATCCGATTAAGTTTTTCGATATCCTTGTCCATATCCGAATTCAACGGATATTCAAAATCTCATATCTGAATTCGAATCCGATAGATATTTTACGAATTCAGATATATCCGAGTCCGTTTAGTATTTATGAAAATTTGACAAAATTATGGAGATACGAATTTTTGAATATCCGTTTCTGCTTACAATTATCCAAATATCTAATTGAATATCTGAATCCGTTTATCCGAATCTATTGATATAAATAAAAAAATCAAATCAAATTTATATAACTTATCTAATTGAAATTTTTGTGTGTTTAGATACATAAGTGTAGTATATGCTAATTAATATATGTAAAGTTACTATATTTACTTATATTTTTATTTTATTGTAAATTATAGAAATACGAGTCAATTAGATTTTTTTTTATCTATTTTACTTATAAGAAGATATCAGAATATATACACATACACACTACTACTACTTCTTCTACTAGTACTACTACTACTACTACTACGAATAATAATAATAATAATATTTTTTTTAATATTGTTTATCGGATACGGATAATGGATATAATTAAACAAATGTATTCATCGGATACACAATCGGAGCGGATATTAAACCGAACGGATATGCAATTACCATATCCATATCCATTTATTATTTGGATAATTGTAATCAAATGATAATATCCATTTTATACGGATACAAATAATATACCCTATAAATAAATACGGGTGTGAATGGTAAACAAATTTTTAGTTACCCATTTACAACCCTACTTTTGTCCTTGGGCTTCTAGTGATAATGTTGGAGTGTGTCCCACTAGCCTAACTTCATGTGGCGAATTAGAAATTCATCACCAAAATTTGTCGCAAAAGATCACTTCTTTGTAGTGACTTTGCAAATTAATTTAGAAAATATCTATATCTTCAAGAGATTTATGTACGAGTTAGGGAACTTTGAAATTTAATTTCTTATCACTGACGATAAACTCTAAACAATATTGTATGATTTTAGTAATTTAAGTCTTTTTATGAAACAACACATTTATTTAAATTTTAATCATAGTTATTAAATATTATGTCCATCTAATGATATACTTGTAAATACACAAAACTTGCAATAAATTCAATTTCATACATAAATAAATAATACCCATTATTATTTAAATTGAATTATAAGGCATACTTTCCTAACACCTATTGCATGGAAAATATGTGTTGGCCCAACTAAACAACTTTACTTTTTTTTTTCATTATTGCTCCAATTAGTACATGATTTTTTGTAGTATAATTAATATAGGGCTCGTTTCAATAGTTTTTGTGAAAAAAATAAAATTAAAATGCTTGTTGAGCTCTACTTTTTATATTAGATTTACTTTCCTTAAAGTTAAGTTGATTTAAATTTGGATGAAGTAATTTAAAAAAATTAAAAGGGTTTATTTGGAGTGTTTTCAAAAATGAACCACATTTGAGTTTTCCTCTCACTTCTCCTTTTACAAAAAAAAAAAAAAAAAAAAAATCAAACACTTATCTTTTATTGAAGTGTTTTTTTTTTCCTCAAATAGCAAGTAGTCTTTGGCTTTTTTCTTTTTTCTTGTTTTTTTTTTAAAAAAGCCTATTCAAATGGGCCGTAATAAAATGTGAGTAAATGGCCCTCAATAATCTCTCTCTTTTCTTTGGTTTCATATTAGCGCTCAAAACTTAAGCATAGAAAAGTAGTGCGACGTATAAATGAGTCTGCGAAGCTGCTATATATTTCATAGTGGAAGCCCACAAAAATATTTCATACTTCATAAACGTTTGCCTATATAAACAGACTCTTGTATAGCCTGTTCATACAAAATAGGTCTTCATATAATTTTTCATGTTTCAACCAAGAGGTAACAATTCACCCCAACCAAATCTTAAACAAGATGGAACCAGGGGTGTAAAATGAGTGTTATAAGGATTGGATATACATTTTTCAGATTCGTATTTGATTATCTTATCAAATGCCAATATCGATATGGATATTTGACAAATATTTTGAATCAATATATGTATTAGTTGGATACCAAGCAAATTCGAATATATCTGTATTCAATTGTAATTTTCAAAAATTAAATTCAGTTATGAATATTTGAATATTTGCATTCTATTATGAATGTTCGAATATTTGCTCCAATTATGATTAGTTAATTATTTGAATTCGACTATAAAATATTCAATTCTAATTCAGTCATGATAATTGTTATTCAACACTAATTAATTAAATATTGGAATTGGTGCATCTATAATTCAATACTTACTTTTTAATTAAAATTTTATGTATTTATAAATAGGACAAATATCATATTTAGTTCTCAAAATTTTATTTTGATATCACTTTAGTCCTTAAAGTACCATTTTTAACTTTACAATCCCTAATATAAATGGGTTCCACACTCGCCCCTCCAATGAATTTTCCATTGAGTTTTTGCTTGAAATAGTATCATGTGACAATCATTTGGCTATCTTAAGGGCAATATTATCATTCTGTGATTACACAATTTAGATCAAAAATTTTAAGTGACCAATAAATAAAAAAACTTACACACATATCTATACATACATAGATGTGTTTGTCTATTATTAGGTAGGATAGAAAAAATTTAATGTTAGGTACCCTCATTTTATTATACTACTTGTTACTTGTTTTACAGGTTACACTTACCTATAACCTATAATGCAAGTTGTCGTGACCTGCTACTTATTGTTTACCTACAAGCTCTAATTTTAATTACTTGTGTAAGGTCGTTTAAACTAAATCTATCATATCCAATCAAGCAATCAATCAGCCAACATTCATCATTTAACTTTTCCTTTAAGTAATTTTCATTAGATATATTTGAACATTTAATTTATCAACAAACATAACGACATATAAATGCATTTTAATGTGGGAATTTGATAACAAATATTATAACTTATATTAATTTCAACAAATTTCTTATTGTAATGTGTTATAAATTTTCATGAAATGTATTTTTTTTAATTAAAAATGTCAAGTAAAATTTGATTGCTTCTTAAGATGTCAAGTTGATGCTTAAAATGTATTTTAAAATGAAAATCAAATTGATGATTAAAATGATATATCCATCTATTATTGTAACTTTAATACTACTTATATATCTTCTTAGTTAGTTTTAAGTTTATTTAGTATTCAATATCACTATTCATCATTAGTTAATTTATATCAATTCGATCAAATTATAATTAAATCCCCATAACTCCCATTGATGCGGGTCGGATTCGAGCCTGATTGACCTTGGTCAGTCTCGTTGGTCGAGTGTATGTATGAAGGTGTACGAACGGGAAGTTAACCTATAACAAGGGAACGACAACGTGAGCTAGCCAAGATGGGTCTCGGCTAAGACCCTCCGATGCTTAAGTCAGTCGATCGATTTTTAGGGAGATTTGAGCAGAGTAAGGGTATTGCATGCAATTAATGCGTGTATCTTACCATAAATGCGGGGGTATTTATATTATGTCCAAGTAGACCGCGCTCCCATGGACCCATCAGGCCAAGTAGGTCGTAGAGGGATGATGTGGGTGTCCCAGGAGCCTAGTGGTAGGGCCTGTTGGCGCTAGCTGACGCTCCATTAATAAGGTATGGGGTTAGGTAGCTCCCCCATATCCAATCTGACGGAGCATTTAATGCCGGTAGGGATCTGTTGGACCCGGTATGGTCCCGATCGACACTTCGATCGACCTGTAAGGCTGAGGAGCTAAGGTCGAGCCGAGAGGTAGATCGATCTGCCGGGCTCATCGGGGAGAGGGCCAGTGTAGCCGGTCGAGATATGACGGCCGATCGGAAAGGCCTCGAGGGGAGTCGATCATGGACAGCGGGCTTTATCGCGGGAAACGCGGTTGAGAGGTCCGGTCGGAATTATGCCACGTCATTAGCCCCCCCACTCCCCGGGTCGGATGTAAAATTGACCGGGGAGGTGAGCTCGATCGGGTTATTACCGCCAAGAATTTGAAAAGTCACAGCTGTAATAATTGGGCCGGCTAATAATCCCGAGGGTGGCTTTTTACCCGCCTCTAAATAGGGATGGTGGACCGAGCGTTGACTTCACCATTTCGCGAGAACCTTTACTGTAATGACCCGGTATTTCTAGGTATTTTAAAAGTTAATTATATGATTAAATTATCTAGTGTTATATGTGATTGTTATTTTGTATGTATGTGACTAAATTGTTTAGTGTTTCATTATTTTATAAGTGAAATGTGCAATAACTATTATGTTTTCATACTAACCATTTGATTCTACATATGTGCATATAAATCGATATATACATATATATTTCGAAAATATTTATAGCATAATGTAAAATCCTCTAAAATCAATATTTACATATATATATCGATATTTTACACACGTAAATATCTAATTATGATTTTTTGAAAATTTAAGAAAATATATTCACTATTTTCAAAAATATATTACTATATAACTATCTATTACATATTTTAAAAATTTTAAAATATATATTTCGAAATTAAAAACATAAATTAATAAATCTACACATATAATAGGATGATTATAATGCACATGTCGAAAAATGTCACTATCTTTAATTAATAAAATTATACACCTAAGCTACTAGAAAAATCAAGATTGTAGACATTTGTATAAATCTTACTAAACTTAGGTAATATTCGTAGGGTTAATCTTAAAAGAAGAACACTTGTTAGTATCACGTTAAATTAGGCTAACACATAATATAATTTAGGGTACAACTCATATTATTTAGGGTAACATTTGTGTAAATTACAACCACAATTAGGTGTTAACATAATTAATGTTAAATCTAGTTGGAAGATCACATTAATTAACAAGATAAACCGTAATAAAATAATCTTGTTTCTTGGGCAACAACTATAAATAGGAAGGGGGAGGGGGGTGATCTTCATTTCCATCACACACAACACAAATCCCGCCTAAAACGCACACACCCACACTCACCTTACTCTAAACACTCAAAACACTCTAAAATCATAAAATATCTCCTACCCATATATATATATATATATAAACCTTTCTTTTTACCTACATATATACCTAAAAAGCCTTCTATATCCTCTATTTTTCCCTAGAAACATTTGAAAAGGTAGAATTATTACCTTTTTCATAAGTAGTTCAGGCAGCATGATCTTAGATTATTTTCATAAACAAGGCTTTAACTTGGATTTACCAAATAATGGTAAAAATACAAAGTGATTGCCTATGTTCACATTTTACGATTTTATGCCTCAAATTATTTGTTATACATATTAATATCATGGTAATTGTTTTCATCCCATTATGCTTCAATAAAGATACATGCATGATACGTTTATTTATGCTCTTTATGATCTATGTGTTATTAGAAAGTTATTTCTCAACTATGTGTTGGGCCCTAAATATTGTGGAATGGATATGGCTGAGTTCTGCGGGGACATTCTATTGGAGATGCTGGTATTAAGTATTCCGGCCCTCCATCTCCTAATCCCTCCTCATATTGGAGATGTTGGTATTAAGCATATACTCGGGTTATGACCACTGGTGTGACTCGGTTGGGATTGGTGGAATCGTGGAGTGACTCGGTTGGATTATTGATTGTTTGATCGTGGTGGGAGTTATAAGGCAGTACATCACTATATGTGATGAACATAGAGTATTATATGATTTTAAGTGTTTATGTGCAACTTTCACACACCTGCACCTTATGTGATTAAGTAATAGTTCTACTCAACCATCGCGTTGATTCTTCTTTATATGACTATTTTAGAAAGAAATGAGATAGCGGATTAGAGTGGCGCAGCGGAAGCGTTTGGAAGCCTTTTACACAATAAAGTTACTTTTGTATTTCTTTTTGAAAATTGTAACTCTTGCATTTTGTACAAATTTTATGTGAAAATTACTATTTATTTTTAATAAAATATGAAGGGTATTTTTTTGGGTCTTTACATTTACGCTGCCCCGATCGACTGTCTTCCCCACAGTTCAAACCTCTCCTTTCTCTAGGTCGATCCGACTCTCTACTAGGTAACTCCTCTTACTCAAAACCTCATTTTTCGCTTATTTCCCCCATGGCTAATTAGATAGCTCTTCGGAGGGTAGCTCCGAGGGGAGTAGCACGAGCAGCAGCTCAACTTCCTCTGGCGACCACCCAATCGGGTTTGGGGCCAAGGCGAAGGTCGAGCTGCACACGATCGATGCGGTGGAGGAAGTCGAGGCTCCGCGTTCTTACTGTACCAAACCGGAGCACGATAACATTCCATCGACGATGACTTCGGCTGAGGTCTCGAATGTCATGACCAAATTCCACATCCCCTCATATTTCCATGCCTTCGCACCACCCGTCGGTTCACGAATGGGAAACTCGCCCCGTAACACGATCGTCATCCACTTGGTGACATTGTGGAATGGGTTTAGGTTCCTTATTTCACCCGACGTGGCAGCCATTTACAACTTCCTGAACCTTCCTCCCACTCAACTTTCTCCGAACTCCCACTGGATAATTCATAGTTTTATAATTATGATGAGGGCCCTATGCTAGGTCCCATCGATAGAAAATTTTGCGGCCTTTCTTAAAGCACAAAACTCCGCTTGATCGGGTCCGGGTGATCGGGGCGGCTTCTTTAATATTATGGCCCGGTCCCGGTTGAGAATTATCCACACCTGCCAGTTTTCGTACGGGGAAAGATGGAAGGCGAAGTTCTTCTTCGTTTGTCCTGCCTCGGGCTTCCCCGTTCGAAATACTTGGAACAATGAGATCAAGAAGATCGAATTCGACGGGGTAGGGAACCCGACCTGGGAGGATCCCTTCTTCTGGAGCCGTTAACTCCACCGGGGTTTGATGTGGAGTGGCTACCTCCGACAGGAGGAAATTTTAAACCGCACGGACATCTTCTCGGTCAAAGCGCCTCGTGGGGTCATTCTTGGTATATATTTTCGAACGGATGTTTAGATTAGCCTGTGTGTGTATACATATGATCTGATGGTCCGATTTTGATTGCAGACGACAAAGTACTCATGGACGCCCACAAAGTAATGCTTGTCCGACTGGCTGTCGCTCAGAAGAAGAAGACCGAAAAGGCTACAGCCTAATCCACCAGCTAGAAGGCTCATCGTCCCGGGGCAGAAGGGCCCTCACAAGTGGCCGCCGAGCGGGACTAGTGGCCGATCAGCATAGGTCGACCGATGCTCCCAGCGGCACCCCACCAAGGGCAAGGTCGGTGATGAGGTTAGATTTCGATTTGGACCTCGAGGCGACCAGCTAGCGGTCGTGGACTGCCGTTACCGCTCAAGTGAATACCACTCTGACCCAGCCGCTTGAGATCGGGATAGTGAAAAGGGAAGAGAAAGAGAGGCCCCGACCACACCGACAAGGGGAAGGGGAACCAACCCGTGGGTTGGGACGATTTCTCTGATGAGGACGAGAGGATCCTTGATTTCAACCGCCACTCAGAGCAGGTTCTCACCTGAGCGGACAGGAACCCGATCAGCACCTTCATGGGTCGAGACCACACCCACATCTTGCACCTGTCCTGGGGGTGCCAGTTCGAGGAAGATCACCGGTATCTCCTCGGCCAGAGCCTCGACCAAATCTGCCGCTGGTTCAAAAGGGGAGTCATAAGGGTAAGAAAAACCCATCTTTTTGATCGAGTTAATTTATTTTCTTGTTTATGCGTTTCTAAGCCCTCTCTTTTGATCGGCAGATGGCGTCCCAGGCATTCTTCTATGTACACTGGCTGGTGGAGGTGTACAAGAAAGGCAAGGATCGGTACAAGAGAATGTACCCACTGGCAGCCAAGAACGAGGCGAGGCAGCTCAAGAGCAAAATCGAGGAGCTGGAGACAATGCTTATTGTGGCCTGATCGGAGCGCGCGCTGCTTGAGAAGAAACTCGACGCTCAGATAAAGCTCAATGAAGTCCTCAAGAAGTCCTCAAGCAGAAAGTTAGCGAGGTCAGTGAAGCCGAACAGGCTCGCGACCTGGCACGCAAGGAGGAGAAGGCCTCCTACGACCGGGGGTATGATAAGAGCCACAAAGTTGGCGTTTGGGAGGAGCTCGAGAAATTGGCTGATCGGGAGTAGGCCTTTTGAGGGTGGCCATCAAACGGTTCCTCAAGAGCGGCATCTTTGGTGCCGTATGCTTGGTGAAGTCTTTCTCGCATCAACGAGGCATTTGACCTGGCCGTTCGCCAGATTAAGTATTTAGGCGGCCTACCAGAAGGATTCTGCGGGAGGACATCGGGTTCGATTGGGAGGAGTCTTGCTAGCCAATTGGTGAAGGCGACGGAGGAGCCAGTCTTTCTGCCCTGCTCTTCTCGGGTGACGAGTTCGAGTACGCTGCCGAGCTCATCCAGAAACAAGCACTGGAGGACATTGAGCAGCAGCTTGATGATGAAGAGGAAGGCCCGGAGGAGAGTCCCCGATGGAGGTACAAGGCCCCAATCGAGAGGATGGACCGGCAAGTGCCAAGGAGCCAGTCAAAGACCTTGGCGATCGGGAGGACGAAATCAATGTAACAGACTAGACCCTCCCCCCCCCCTCGTTTGTAACCGATCCACCATTTTATAATGAAAATTTTTATTTATTCCGATATCCTCCTACTCGACTCCTTATTTAATTTTGCCCATACGATTTCATGTTGCTATTTGTGTAGAACAATTCATTTGGTTTAAAATTGCAAGTGCGCGCTCGAAAACAATTGCCTATTAAAACAGTTGTCCGATCAAATCTCATTAATAAAATTGATTTAAGAAAACATGGAGTTCGGTTCATAACTTAAGAAATTGAACAAGAATTTGAGACCGATCAGAAAAAAGATTCAAATAGAAACTTTACATGGTAAAATGGCACGGTTACAAAAGTAGGGGTACTACGTGGCTTACGGGGTCGGCCGCTCAAACAAAGAATTTCCTCAAGTTTCCCGCCCCGCATGGTCAGGGGAGTTCTCGATTGTTCATGTCTTTTAGTCGGTAGGCATTGTTCTTTGAGACCTTTATTATTTTGTACGGCCCTTCCCAATTCGAGTCGAGTTTGCCTACGTTGCGTGAGACTTCGACCTTCTTGAGAATGAGATCACCCACTTGGAAATTTCGGGGGACCACTCCCTTGTTGTACGCCTTGGTGATGGTTGCCTTGTAATTCTGCATCTTAAACCAAGCTCGATCGCACAGCTCTTGTATGACCTCGAGTTCGTACACACGTGTAGAACTGTTCAGGTCGGGGTCGAAATGAGCAACTCGAGCAGTTGCATGCAATATTCCCGTGGGGATAACTGCCTCTGAGCCATAAATCAGCATGTACAGTATTTGCCCCGTGGCTGATCGAGGGGTCGTTCGGTACGCCCAAAGTACGCTCGGGAGCTCGTCGGCCCACACCCCTTTATGGGCCCCGAGCACAGCCTTGAGGTTCTACACCAAAACCCGGTTCGTCACCTCAGCCTTTTCGTTCAATTGAGGGTTCCTGACCGACGTGAATTGTTGTCCGATCCCGTGGTCTCTGCACCATTCGATCATTCTCTTACTCTAAAATTGGGTTCCGCTGTCCGAGATTAGCACTCTCAGAACCCCAAAGCGGTATACTATGTTGTTCCATATGAAGGATCGGACAGAGGCATCTGTAATTTTTGCGACCGCCTCTGCTTCGACCCACTTGGTGAATTAATCGACCGCCACAATTGCACACTTTCTCTGACCAGGGGTTAGGGGAAAAGGTCCCACGATGTCAACACCCCATTGATCGAATGGCCAAGATACATCCATGCTTATCATCTCCATTGGGGGTCGGTGATTTTAATTGGAATGGTATTAGCAATTTGGTCATTTCTGGATGAATCGTTTGGCGTCTTTGACCAGGCTGGGCCAAAAGAACCCACTTCGGGTGATTTTTTGAGCCAACGACCGGCCTCCCGAATGGTTTCTGCAACTTCCCCCATGAATCGAGTTGATCACTTCATCTGCTTCTCATCGATCGAGACAACGGAGAGGCGGTCTTATTGGAGATCTTTTGAAAAGCTGATCGGATCAATCGAGCTCAAATCGGGCCACCCGATACTTAAGCCTTTGAGCGGCGAGTGCGCCATTGGGTAGGGGCCCATCCAATAGGTAATACCTGATCTCGTTTTTCCACTACATTTCTCGCAAGTCGATGGGGAGTATCTGCTAGGTCGACTCCTGATCGATTTTTGATTTCTCGGATGTCATGAACTATATCGACCGGTTCCTTGTTCCCTTCAGGAACTTGCAAATTTCGAGAGGGTGTCTGCTCGCTCGTTCTCCTTCCTGGGTACCTGGTCGAGGGTGAATAAGGCGAAGAGATCTTTCAACACCTTCACTCTTTCCAAGTATTTCACCATCGACGTTTCACGGGCATCGTATGCCCCAGACACCTGGCTTGCTACCAGTTGGGAATCTACCAGAGCTTGTACGCGGTCAATTCCCTGATCGGCTCCAATTTTCATACTAGCGATTAGCGCCTCGTATTCTGCCTCATTGTTGGTGACACTGAAATCCAACTATATGGTGAACTCGAGCTCTAGGCCATCTGGACTTCTTAGATACACCCCGGCTTTCCCTCCTTGGAAGGTCGAGTAGCCATCTGTGTGTATGACCCATGGACCGACTGTTCTGTCGGACTCGATCAGCGCCCCCACTCGTTCGAGCAGAAAATCTGCCAGGGCCTGGGCTTGGATCGCCGTGTACGGCTGGAAAGAGATGTCGAACTCTCCCAATTCGATGGCCCACTGGGTCAACCTTCCTTAGACGTTGGACTTGGACAGCACTTGTTTCAGTGGTTGGTTGGTCAGAACCACGATAGAGTGTAATTGGAAATAGTGGCGCAATTTCCGAGCAGTGACCACCATGGCGAGCGCAAAATTTTGATCACCAAATAGTTCTTCTCTGCGCCTTGGAGGATCTTGCTCGCATAGTATACCGTTCGGTGGACCCTCTCCATTATGGTCACAATTACTGAACTAATGGCCTGATCGAACATAGCCAGGTAAAGTTACAGGGGTGCCCCCTAGATCGTTTGGCGAGCAGCGGTGGGGAGGACAAGTAGACTTTTCGGTCGACCAGGGCCTTTTCGCATTCCTCTGGCCATTTGAAATCTTGCCTTTTCTTTCTCCGGTCGCTCACGTTCTCAATCGAGATTGATTCGATCGGAGCCTCCTCTCCTTTGATGGGTCGGCTGGTCTTGACACGTAGTTTTAAAGAAGGGGAGGTTCCGATCGGCCTATCTGGAGATGAACTGATTTAGAGCTATGACTTGTCTAAAAAGGCGCTACACATCTCGGATGGTCTAGGGTTTGCAATTTCTTGAATCGATTCAATCTTGGCGGGGTTCGCCTCAATCCCCTATTGACTAACCATATATCCCATAAATTTTCCTCCTGGCACCCCGAAAGTGCATTTCGATGGGTTCAGGTTCATGTTGTATTGCCGAAGAACGGCGAAGGTGTTTCTCAAATGGTCGAGGTGGTCGACCTCTTTATCACTCTTGACGATCATGTCATCAACGTAAACCTCCATGCTTGAGCCGATCACCCTTTGAACATTTGTTCACGAGCCTTTGATATGTAGCGCCAGCGTTCTTGAGACCGAACGGCATTAACATGAAGCAGTAGACCCCTTTCTCGACCACAAAGGATGTTTTCGAGCGATCCTCGGGTGCCATGTAAATTTGATAGTATCCTTGGAAGGCTTCCATCATACTCAACATTGGCACCCCGCGGTCGAATCGACTAGGAGATCGATCCGGGGGAGCGGGTATGGATCTTTCGGATAGGCTTTATTTAAATCTGTGAAGTCATTACACATGCGCCATTTTTCGAGGGACTTGGGGACCACGACCACGTTGCATAGCCGGTCCAGGTATTAAATTTCGACGATGTAACCTGCCCTAAGGAGCTTGTCGACTTCTTCCTCGATTATCTTATTCCTTTCTTCCCCGAAAGTTTTTTTCTTTTGCTTGATCGGCTTGACGGTCCGATCCACATTAAGATAATGGACAATCACCTCGGGGTCGATCCATGGGAAGTTCGAGGGACTCCATACGAACACGTCGACATTTTCCTTTAGAAACTCAATTAGCATCATCTCTCTCCCCTCCCCCAAGTGTAAGCCGATTTGGGTCACTTTTTCTGGGTTATCGGGTATCAGTTCGATGGTTTTAGGCTCTCCGATCGGCTAGATCTGAGATTTCGCACTCTTTCATTTTGAGAGGATGACCTTTCTGGCGAATCGAGGTTGATATCGATTGAGGTCGATATCGATTGATGAGACAACCGATGGGGGAGGTTGTGGTTTTTCCTTTTCCTTTTTTCCAACGACACCGTGTAACACCTCCAAGTATCTCACACACTGCATTTGACCTCCCCTACCCCAGCTGGGGTGGGGAAGTTGATTTTAAGGTGGTAGGTGGAAACGACCGCCTGAAATTGGTTAAGGGTGGGTCTTCCTTGTGACGCCCCGAAACCTCTAATTAATTATGCAACATCTCTCATAGAACCATTTCTCCAAAACATGCTAGCACAAACACAATGAAACCCAAGCATACATACTTATATTCCAAAAGAGAGGTTTACATAATTCATTTATTACATGCACACACTCTTAACTTTCAAGTTTCTAACTTAATACATATACATAACTAACTAAACGCCTCGAAGCGACCTCCTACCTCCTCCTCGTTCCTATCTTCTGGTGTCTCAAATCCAGCTAAAAACATGATGAAAGCAACAATGTCAACATATACACATGTTGAGTAGAAATTCGCATAGACATAAGGTGTTCGTGTGAAATTGCATATTGTCATACGAGCACATAAACCACACATAAAACCATAGAAATTTCAGTTTTCATGATCAAATCATATAAATTTCCAGATCTGATAGAGCATCACAATTCAACACGTTGTTACCATTTTCCACCTCGGAGGGTGGCTACCTTATCTCGCCGGGCCGTAAACCAAATTCCAACCGAAACTCCCACCCAACCTATACACACCGGTGGTCATATCTCGAGTATATGCCAAAAACCTACGACCCACAACCAATACATGGAACTCCCCGTCCATGCAAGATGGGAATAGGACATGGATGGCGAGAACTGGTTTAAGACCGGCAAGCCCATTGCCGCCCGGCCGAACTCTAGCCCCATCCACACCGAACACATATAGGGCCCTTACACACATAATTCCAACACATTTGAATCACAATTTTAGCATAACACAAACTGTTTCAGTGACCAGTGCACAAATTTCAGCATGGAGTAACAAAATTTCCGATTTTTGCGAAACTGACATTAGCTCATGTAAACAGAAATTTCAAGCCTCCAAACTTCCTGAAACTCTTCATATATATGTATAAGGTTGTAAAATAGACATTTATTTGGAAAAATACCGAGATTTCAGCTTACGAGAGCTAGAATTTGCAGACTGCGATGCAAAACACTTTTAGCGCGCAACCGCTGAAATTTCCAGTTCTCGTAACCCAAACCTCCAGCTTTTCAAAACCTGTTTCTACAGCTTATTCTACACTGAATTTAAAGTATATAAACCAGGTTTTTGGTTGGAAATTTTCGGATTTTCCAGCCGTGCAAAAATCGAACTTTTCAGCTTCGAAAACCAAAGTTTCTGTATGAACAGTGATTTCAGCATGTGTACACCTCAAAATTTCCAGCTTTGAACCCTTAATATTTTAACTACTAGCACATAAATAAGACTATAAGAAGGCATAAAACATGATAACATAGAACTCAAGCATCACTTAAGCATAGGTTCAATAAATTTCAGCATGTGTACTCAAAGATTGTAACCTACCATGCATCATAAACACACACATAATTAACACATATTGTATCCCCTTGGACCCAAGATGGAAACCAACTTGTGGTCACCTCCTAGGCCTAATTGGGAAGATAAAATACTAAGAGTTTGATAAGTTCTAACCCTAACTCATGCCCTAGGCCAATTTCTACCTTGATATGTCTTCTTCTTCTCCTTGTAGGGTTTGAAGTAGGGTGAGTGTTTGAAGGGGTGAGAGGGTTTCAAGACTTGAAGGATATTAGAAAAATGGAATGAAAACAAGAGGAATGAAGTGTGTGTGTGTGTGTGGCCGGATTTTAGGGTGTGTGTGTGGTGGTTTTGGTATTTTTCCAAGTAATATTACATATATACTAATAACAAGACATAGCAATAAAATAGCATTAAGTCCTTGTCTAATTATTACCCTAATTGGCCAAGTATTTGGGTCTAAGTAGCTTAAGTGTTGCTCTACTTTAACCATGGCCAACCAAGTAGTTATACCTCTAGAAGGTGTATGCCAAGTGTATTTATACATTGTATTTGGCAATCTTGGAGGATAAGACTCAAACAAGCCTAGTATTTAATATTTTCTATTTTCTCTCCCAAAACCCCTTCAAAAATTCGTCCCCCTTCCTTAAATATCTGAAAACATAATATATTTCTTGTATATTATATAAATTTATTCATATTAGGGAAGAAAATAATATCTAGGGGTAGAAAATACAATTTACCTATACTTTAGGGGCTTTTTTGCAAAAGTTAGAAAAGTTACAAGAAAATCTACTAAGACTAAGTATATATACATATATAAACCATGTATATATATATATTTATCTATTTATCCCTATATTTCTTGAATTTATAGTTGTATGGCGATTAACTAAAACGAGAATGAATCCTACACGTGTACATGTTGCACTCAAAACGAACATGTACCAAAAAGTATGAAAATAATGAACACTCATACATAGAAACATGTAAATTGTTCACATTTAGGTATATAGGTATATCTATATATATATATATATATATAATCGAAAGGAAAATTCGGGTCCTTACATCCTCCCCTCCTTAAAAGAATTTCGTCCCCGAAATTCGGCCTTGCTAGTCAAAGAGATGTGGGTATTTGTCCATCATGTCTTCCAATTTCTCCCATGTGGTTTCCTCGAGGTTATGATATTTCCACAAAACTCTGACTATAGGAATAGAACGGTTTCGCAGGGTTATTTCTTTCACTTCAAGAATGCGAACGGGTTCTTCTTCATATGTCAAGTCCTTATCTATTTCGAGGGAATCGTGATTTATCACGTGAGAAGGATCCGGGTGATACTTTTTAAGCATAGATACATGAAACACATTATGAACTGCAGATAAGCTTGTAGGTAAGGCGAGTTTATAGGCCACCTTTCCTATCCGTTGTAAAATCTCAAAAGGGCCAACGTATCTTGGGCTTAGCTTTCCTTTTTTCCCGAATCTTAGAATCCCTTTTCTAGGTGAAATCTTGAGAAACACAAAGTCCCCTTTTTCGAATTCCAAGTCTTTACGCCGCCTGTCTGCGTAGCTCTTTTGTCGACTTTGGGCAATTGTCATGCGTTTTCGAATAAGGTTAATGGCTTCAGTGGTTTCTTGTACTAGTTCGGACTCAATGATTTTGTTTTCACCCACTTCGTTCCAACAAGCTGGGAGACCGACATTTTCGTCCATATAGCGCTTCAAATGGTGCCATACCGATCGTGGATTGATAACTGTTGTTATAAGCAAACTCTGCCAGTGCTAAGTGTCGATCCCAACTACCTCCAAAATCAATGGTACAAGCTCGGAGCATATCTTCGAGAATCTGTATAACCCTTTCGGTTTGTTCATCCGTTTGAGGATGAAAAGCTGTGCTAAGATTTAACTTGGTGTCCAAAGCATTTTGTAATCCTTGCCAGAACTTGGAAACGAACCGAGGATCTCTATCGGAGACTATGCTTACTGGGACGCCATGAAGCCTGACTATGTCCTGTTTATAGAGTTCAGCCATTTTGTCCAAGGAACAAGTCTTAGAGAATGCGATGAAATGAGCACTTTTGTGAGTCTATCAACTACTACCCAATCGCATCATTGCCTTTTGATGTTCGAGGTAGTCCCATGACGAAATCCATAGTGATGTGCTCCCACTTCCACTCGGGTATAGGTAAGGGCTGCAATACTCCAAAAGGTTTCTGATGAATAGCCTTCACTTGCTGACAAGTTAAGCATTTTGCTACAAACTCCGCTATTTCCCTTTTCATATTATTCCACCAATATTGCTTTTTCACATCCTGATACATCTTAGTTATTCCCGGGTGGATTGTATATCTGGATTTGTGGTTTTCTTCTAATATTTCTCTCTTCAACTCGTCATCATCGGGAACACATATTCTGTCTTGAAATCTTACTATCCCATCGGATGATAAAGTGAATTCTGTCCTTTGCCCACCGCTGATTTCACCCTTTATTCTTTGCAATCCATCATCCTCTGCTTGCTTCTCTCTAATCTTTTGTATTAGAGCAGGTTGGGCTTGTAAGTGGGAGAGGAACATTCCGGACTTCTTTTCTCTCGGATTCCATTTGGAAATTTCTTCTAACAAATGCCATTCATGCATCATCAGACATGCGAGTTTAGGTTTTCTACTCAACGCATCGGCTACCACATTGGCCTTCCCTGGATGGTATTGGATGTTACAATTAAAATCCATGATCATCTCGATCCATCGTCTTTGCCTCATGTTCAATTCCTTTTGTGAGAACAAGTACTTTAAAGCTCTTGTGATCCGTGAAAACTTCAAAAGAGGTTCCATATAAATAATGTCGCCATTTCTTTAAGGAAAACACTACGGCAAGCAAGTTCTAGATCATGAGTTGGGTAATTCTCCTCGTAAGGTTTGAGTTTTCGGGAGGCATAGGCGATGACTTTTCCGTTTTGCATCAGCACACAACCAAGTCCTTCTTTAGACGCATCCGTATAGATTACAAACCCATCACTTCCATTTGGTAGAGTTAATATGGGGGCCGTAACTAGTCGGTTCTTTAATTCTTGGAGACTGGCTTCACACTGTTGGTCCCATTCAAACTTTACCTTCAGTTGGAGTAACCTTGTCAAAGGACGAGCAATCTTGGAAAAGTTTTCAATGAACCGTCGATAGTAGCCGGCCAGCCCTAGAAAGCTTCGTACTTCTGTTACATTAGAGGGTTGTTTCCATTCTGTAATTGCCTTTATTTTATCGGGGTCCACCGAAATTCCCTCTTGTGAGATAATATGGCCCGAGGAAAGTTACTTGTCTTAACCAAAAATCGCACTTACTAAATTTCGCATAAAGCTTTCTTTCCCTCAAGGTCTGCAATACTATCCTCAAGTGCCCCTCATGCTCTTCTTCAGACTTTGAGTACACCAAATGTCATCGATAAAAATCACGACAAACCGATCTAAATAGGGTTGGAATACCCGATTCATTAAGTCCATAAATGTAGCAGGTGCGTTGGTTAATCCGAAGGGCATGACTACAAATTCATAGTGCCCATAGCGACTGTTGAGGGCTGTTTTAGCTATGTCTTCTTCTTCGAATTCTAACTTGATAATACCCAGATTTCAAGTCCAACTTGGAGTATACGGACGCTCCCTGCAGTTGGTCGAACAACTCATCAATAGTGGGTAACGGGTATTTATTCTTGATAGTAACTTGGTTAAGGGATCGATAATCAATACATAGGCCGCAAGGTTCCATCCTTCTTTTTGACAAACAAAACCGGGGCTTCCCCAAGGTGAAAAACTTGGCCGGATGAATTCTTTATCAAGCAATTCTTCTAATTGGGTTTTAAGCTCTTCAACTCGGCAGGAGCCATTTTGTAAGGAGTTTTGGAAATAGGCGCTGTTCCGGGTAGCAATTCAATGACGAAATCAATTTCCCTATGCGGTGGTAAACCTGGTAGATCATCAGGGAAACATCTACGAACTCCTTTACAACTGAAACATCTTCTAGTTTCTTTTCTCCCCCTGTTTATTAAATACGTAAGGCTAAAAATGCCTCATTCCCTTTTCTGAGCAATGCGACGGGCTTTATGGCCGAGATGATTGGTATTGATGGGAAACTTTATTTCCTCTTATCTCGACTACGGGACAGGCCAGGTATACATAGCCGCACTACTTTCTTATGGCAGTCTATTTGAGCATAATGTGCGGCTAACCAATCCATGCCCAATATAACGTCAAAAGCATTTATAGGCAACAAAACCAGATCGGCATTCATTGTTCTCCCACCTACTACCACTTCACAATTCTCATAAATCCGATCCGTCTTCCAGGAAGTTCCCATCGGAGTACTTACTTCTAACTCATAAGGTAAAATTTTGGGTTGCAACATTAAACTTGAAAAGAAATCAAACGATATATAGGAATGTGTGGATCCAGGATCAATCAATACTTTAGCTAAATGGTCGGCAAACCGGAAGCGTACCTTCCACCACCGTAGGTTCAGAAATTTTCTCTTGGTTATTGGCGAACACTTTGCCCTGGACCCGAGGCTTGCTCATGGCGATTCCCGCCTTCCTTACCGTCTTTTCTTGAGATGAACCGGTGGGTGTTCCCAATTGCGGACAATTTCTGATGAAATGCTCGGCACTTCCACATCGGGTGCATTTCTTTGCTTTACGCCAGCATTGGCTTTCAGTGTGGTTAGGGCTTGCCACAATAAGTACATGTGATGTTTTTCTGTGCTGGGAAATTAGTAGGAGTCGTCCGGGACCGGATAAACTAGTCTTGGCAATTTTATTGCGCCTTCCAAAATTCCTTCCTCCTTGGACCTCCCGACAGGCGAAGGGCCTTACAACACTGTCCACGCTTAATTTAGCTGTTCCATCGTGCTTTCGACTTTCAGGGCAGTTTCCACTGCCAACCACATACGTAGGCATCTGTACCCGGCCAACTTATCTTGGATTTCCATCCTTAGACCGCCAATAATTCCAAACTTTCCTTTCTTCACTTTCGATGAAATAGGGGAGCAAACCTAGCTAATCGGTAAACATCGCCTCATATCGGGCCACACTTAACTCTCGTTGTTCTAGATTTAAAAACTCTCTTTCTCTTCTTTCTCTTGTACGACCCGAGGGACGTATTGCTTGTTGAATTCTTGGACAAAGTTCGCCCACGTACGCGGAACCCTCGTTTCTTCCCACTTCTGACTAACATGTTTCCACCAGTGTCTCGCATCCTCTTCCAACCTAAAAGTGGCTAAGATAATTTTTTTCTCCTCTCCACACGACACGACTTCAAAAAACCTTTTCTATGGCCTCCAACCAATTGGTGGCCTTAACATCGTCCGGTTCTCCCTTAAAACTTGGAGGTCCCAACTTAAGGAAATTGGCAATGGCATCATTGTTGGTCTCCACATGATTATGATTATGATTATTCTGATTTTCAAGTAGGGTGGTGATTCGTTCGACAATAGCCGTTAGTTGTCCATCCGAATTTTCGTTGTTGCTACGTGTTCGCCTATTTGACATCTACATTAAACAAAATCAATTTAGTAACATAAAACAAAGCCCGTTTATTTCATATATATATAGGAGTGACATAACTTATATATACATAAAGGTTACACATTCAGCAAACGCAAAAACATCCATGGCAAACGCAAAATACAAGCACCGACTATATCAATCTACTAGCCAAAATACTACGGTGCTTTCTAAGCCTTCCAAAGGCCTAAACCATCTTCCAAAAGTTAACCATCTATCCTAGTCGAGATCAGACGGAGCAAGTCTACTACCATCCCCTGAGTTTATGTTTACTACGTCCGGGTTTGGGTTCGGGCAACAAATTCTCCTCAATAATCCCTAGGAGATCCCTAACCATGATGTACACAAACCCAAGAGTGCTTTGGTAGTGTTGATGGATCTGGTATATATGGTTTCTGCGCGCCTTCTAGACTAAGGCGCGTGTGATACAACTCCTCTTGCAACTTCTCATGCTCTCTTCAAGTAACCTTAGCTCTACCAACAGCTCATCCACTTGGGATGGTGAAAACGGACTGAGGAATTCGGAGAAGCTCCACACGGGTACCTTGACCTACGAGTAGAACGATTCTCCCGAATAGGCCATTCCTACACACAAGTTCAAAAGTTAAACAATTCATAATTCAAAAATTTGGTACATCCCAAAACCTATTGCTCTGATACCACCTGTGACGCCCCGAAACCTCTAATTAATTATGCAACATCTCTCATAGAACCATTTCTCCAAAACATGCTAGCACAAACACAATGAAACCCAAGCATACATACTTATATTCCAAAAGAGAGGTTTACATAATTCATTTATTACATGCACACACTCTTAACTTCAAGTTTCTAACTTAATACATATACATAACTAACTAAACGCCTCGAAGCGACCTCCTACCTCTCCTCCTCGTTCCTATCTTCTGGTGTCTCAAATCCAGCTAAAAACATGATGAAAGCAACAATGTCAACATATACACATGTTGAGTAGAAATTCGCATAGACATAAGGTGTTCGTGTGAAATTGCATATTGTCATACAGCACCATAAACCACACATAAAACCATAGAAATTTCAGTTTTCATGATCCAAATCATATAATTTCCAGATCTGATAGAGCATCACAATTAACACGTTGTTACCATTTTCCACCTTCGGAGGGTGGCTACCTTATCTCGCCGGGCCGTAAACCAAATTCCAACCGAAACTCCCCCCCAACCTATACACCCCGGTGGTCATATCTCGAGTATATGCCAAAAAACCTACGACCACACAACCAATACATGGAACTCTCCGTCCATGCAAGATGGGAATAGGACATGGATGGCGAGAACTGGTTTAAGACCGAGCAAAGCCCATTGCCGCCCGGCCGAACTCTAGCCCCATCCACACCGAACACATATAGGGAGCCCTACACACATAATTCCAACACATTTGAATCACCAATTTTTAGCATAACACAAACTGTTTCAGTGACCAGTGCACAAATTTCAGCATGGAGTAACAAAATTTCGATTTTTGCGAAACTGACATTAGCTCATGTAAACAGAATTCAAGCCTCCAAACTTCCTGAAACTCTTCATATATATGTATAAGGTTGTAAAATAGACATTTATTTGGAAAAATACCGAGATTTCAGCTTACGAGAGCTAGAATTTGCAGACTGCGATGCAAAAACACTTTTAGCGCGCAACCGGCTGAAATTTCCAGTTCTCGTAACCCAAACCTCCAGCTTTTCAAAACCTGTTTCTACAGCTTATTCTACACTGAATTTAAAGTATATAAACCAGGTTTTGGGTTGGAAATGTTTCGGATTTTCCAGCCGTAAGCAAAAATCGAACTTTCAGCTTCGAAAACCAAAGTTTCTGTATGAACAGTGATTTCAGCATGTGTACACCTCAAAATTTCCAGCTTTGAACCCTTAATATTTTAACTACTAGCACATAAATAAGACTATAAGAAGGCATAAAACATGATAACATAGAACTCAAGCATCACTTAAGCATAGGTTCAATAAATTTCCAGCATGTGTACTCAAAGATTGTAACCTACCATGCATCATAAACACATACATATTAACACATATTGTATCCCCTTGGCCCAAGATGGAAACCAACTTGTGGTCACCTCCTAGGCCTAAGTGGGAAGATAAAATACTAAGAGGTTGATAAGTTCTAACCCTAACTCCATGCCCTAGGCCAATTTCTACCTTGATATGTCTTCTTCTTCTCCTTGTAGGGTTGAAGTAGGGTGAGTGTTTGAAGGGGTGAGAGGGTTTCAAGACTTGAAGGATATTAGAAAAATGGAATGAAAACAAGAGGAATGAAGTGTGTGTGTGTGTGTGGCCGGATTTTAGGGTGTGTGTGTGGTGGTTTTGGTATTTTTCCAAGTAATATTACATATATACTAATAACAGAAGACAGAGCAATAAAATAGCATTAAGTCCTTGTCTAATTATTACCCTAATTGGCCAAGTATTTGGGTCTAAGTAGCTAGTGTTGCTCTACTTAACCATGGCCAACCAAGTAGTTATACCTCTAGAAGGTGTATGCCAAGTGTATTTATACATTGTATTTGGGCAATCTTGGAGGATAAGACTCAAACAAGCCTAGTATTTAATATTTCTATTTTTCTCTCTCCAAAACCCCTTCAAAAATTCGTCCCCCTTCCTTAAAATATCTGAAAACATAATATATTTCTTGTATATTATATAAATTTATTCATATTAGGGAAGAAAATAATATCTAGGGGTAGAAAATACAATTTACCTATACTTTAGGGGCTTTTTTGCAAAAGTTAGAAAAGTTACAAGAAAATCTACTAAGACTAAGTATATATACATATATAAACCATGTATATATATATTATTTATCTATTTATCCCTATATTTCTTGAATTTTATAGTTGTATGGCGATTAACTAAAACGAGAATGAATCCTACACGTGTACAGTGTTGCACTCAAAACGAACATGTACCAAAAAGTATGAAAATAATGAACACTGCAGACATAGAAACATGTAAATTGTTCACATTTAGGTATATAGGTATATCTATATATATATATATATATATAATCGAAAGGAAAATT